>CM026391.1:29375588-29415339 GCA_014843695.1 Archivesica marissinica | reverse complement strand
AAGCACGTAAGTCCATTTTATGGGTGCGGACAGACGGAGGATAACCACATTGTCCCCTCCTCCGGTGACACCAATTAAGCTGTGACAAATATTCAGTATATGACGCCAGTGGTGTTAAAGAGTAGGTCTTTGAAGTATAAATTAAGTAAAATACGTAGACTATCGGCAGGTTATTATGTCAGGAAATAACTGTCTCTATGACGCTTAAGACATACATATATAACAAATGAGTATCTGAGAAATATTCCGATACATTTTATGTTGTTTATAAAGATATGTGATATATAGGATCGTATCCAAACATATGAGGCGTGACACATATAAGGCGTGACACATAAGATGTCATGTCACCTACACATGCAACCCGATGACATATCAGGTACAAGGTAGTATATATCCAGTACTGATGTACAATGTAGTATATACCCAGTACAGATGTACAATGTAGTATATACCCAGTACTGATGTACAATGTAGTATATACCCAGTACTGTTACACAATGTAGTATATACACAGTACTGATGTACAATGTAGTATATACCCAGTACTGATGTACAATGTAGTATATACCCAGTACTGATGTACAATGTAGTATATACCCAGTACTGATGTACACTGTAGTATATACTCAGTACTGATGTACAATGTAGTATATACCCAGTACTGATGTACAATGTAGTATATACCCAGTACTGATGTACAATGTAGTATATACCCAGTATTGATGTACAATGTAGTATGAACCCATTACTGATGTACAATGTAGTATATACCCAGTACTGATGTACAATGTAGTATATAATCAGTACTGATGTACAATGTAGTATATACCCAGTACTGATGTACAATGTAGTATATACCCAGTACTGATGTACAATGTAGTATATACACAGTACTGTTACACAATGTAGTATATACCCAGTACTGATGTACAATGTAGTATATACCCAGTACTGATGTACAATGTAATGTATACCCAGTATTGATGTACAATGTAGTATGAACCCAGTACTGATGTACAATGTAGTATATACCCAGTACTGATGTACAATGTAGTATATAATCAGTACTAATGTACAATGTAGTATATACTTAGAACTGATATACACTATTGCATACAGATGACTATAGTGTGTTCTC
Organism: Archivesica marissinica; assembly: GCA_014843695.1. Classification (NCBI taxonomy): domain Eukaryota; kingdom Metazoa; phylum Mollusca; class Bivalvia; order Venerida; family Vesicomyidae; genus Archivesica; species Archivesica marissinica. Next base: position 29,414,198 of record CM026391.1, on the reverse strand, counting down.
CATCCAATAGGTTGTTCGTTCGTCCGTCCTTATTGTATACAGATAACAAGAGGTTGTTCCTCCGTCTGTCATTATTGTATACAGATAGCAATAGGTTGTTCCTCCGTCTGTCATTATTGTATACAGATAACAATAGCTTGTTCTTCCGTCTGTCCTTATTGTATACAGATAACAATAGGTTGTTCTTCCGTCTGTCCTCATTGTATACAGATAACAAGAGGTTGTTCGTCCGTCTGTCATTATTGTATACAGATAGCAATAGGTTGTTCCTCCGTCTGTCCTTATTGTATACAGATAACAAGAGGTTGTTCTTCCGTCTGTCATTATTGCATACAGATAACAATATGTTGTTCCTCCGTCTGTCCTTATTGTATACAGATAACTATAGCTTGTTCTTCCGTCTGTCCTTATTGTATACAGATAACAATAGGTTGTTCTTCCGTCTGTCCTTATTGTATACAGATAACAAGAGGTTGTTCGTCCGTCTGTCATTATTGTATACAGATAGCAATAGGTTGTTCCTCCGTCTGTCCTTATTGTATACAGATAACAAGAGGTTGTTCTTCCGTCAGTCATTATTGTATACAGATAACAATAGCTTGTTCTTCCGTCTGTCCTTATTGTATACAGATAACAATAGGTTGTTCGTCCGTCTGTCATTATTGTATACAGATAACAATATGTTGTTCTTCCGTCTGTCCTTATTGCATACAGATAACAATAGGTTGTTCCTCCGTCTGTCATTATTGCATACAGATAACAATAGGTTGTTCCTCCGTCTGTCATTATTGCATACAGATAACAATAGGCTGTTTGTCCGTCTGTCAATATTGCATACAGATAACTATAGGTTGTTCTTCCGTCTGTCAATATTGAATACAGATAACTGTTGGTTGTTAGTCCGTCTGTCAATGTTGCATACATATATCTACATGTTGTTCGTCCGTCTGTCTATAGTGCATACATTACTGACAGGGGAGTTCTACCAGAATACACCCGACTGTTTGTGCAATTACATAGGATACTGGTTAGGAGATGATTATGGCGGGTGGACAGGAAGTGGGAGGACAGGGAGTTCTGCCAGAATACACCCGACTGTTTGTGTAATTACATAGGATACTGGTTAGGAGATGATTATGATGGGTGGACAGGAAGTGGGAGGACAGGGGTGTTCTGCCAGAACACACCCGACTGTTTGTGCAATTACATAGGATACTGGTTAGGAGATGATTATGACGGGTGGACAGGAAGTGGGAGGACAGGGGAGTTCTGCCAGAACACACCCGACTGTTTGTGTAATTACATAGGATACTGGTTAGGAGATGATTATGACGGGTGGACAGGAAGTGGGAGGACAGGGGAGTTATGCCAAAATACACCCGACTGTTTGTGTAATTACATAGGATACTGGTTAGGAGATGATTATGACAATATTAGACAAGAAGATTGATAATATCTTTAAAGAAAACACTACCTTTTCGAAGCTGTCATCGATCTTTTATCCAGAAAGTATGGTTCTGATATGGTAAAATTACAAGCATGTTGATATTGCCTAGATGTGTGTATTGTGTACCACGTCATCAATTGTGGTTTTCACGTGAGTGTTGTATATGTCGCACAATAGGTGATTGATGTAGTATGGATTGAAGTCTTGATTGATGCTAACAGTCATGTATCTTACATTCAATATTCTGCTATTACAGCGGGATTTTGCAGGAATTCTACTGAATCCCGTTGGCACAACCTGCCATTTTCTGCGAGATGCGGGATGTCTGCGCGTGGCGGAATTCTTGTGTGAAATGTTATTATATAAGCACTCGTTTGTTTCATTACGAGAGAACGAATGGAAGAGCTAAGGGAGGAACTAGGGGATAACTCGGGAGAACTGGGGAGAACTAGGGTAGAACTAACGGAGAACGAAAGGGGAACTGACCATGGAAGATAAATTAGGGTAGGAATTTTATTGTATTATTTATTGATTTTGAAGGCCATATTAGCATCACATGAATACTTTTGATGTAATATGCTTTTGATGATAAACCAAGTTGTGATATTATTGCGTTGAACATTAGAAAAGAAAAAGTAAATTATATGAGTTTGGAGTTGAACATCTGAGTTTATTTTTATTTATTCCCATGACATCTGGAATGCCAATTTAAAGGTTATCAGTTCTCAAAAGTCTGTCCACGACTGAACAATCAATGCCGATTTGGTCTTCCTACACGCCAATGTTTAGGAAGGATTCTCCAGAAATGATGTCTGAAATAATTAACAATACATATATGATGTCAATCATCAGCTTCAAAGCTTGAACCAGATGGTGCCAACCATCGATGCTGAACGACAGGTTTGGCTTGGATTGGTAATTGACATTGGTAAGCTTCAAAGTTTGAACAAGATGATGCCAACCATCAATGTTGCACATCAAGATTGGATTACATTGGTAATTGACCTTGGTAAGCTTCAAAGTTTGACCAAGATGATGCCAACCATCAATGCTGCACAACAAGATTGGTTTACATTGGTAATTGCGTGGGTTGTTGATGGGAGAGCATGTTGCGTGGGTTGTTTTATGGAAGAGCATGTTGCTTGGGTTGTTGATGGGAGAGATTGTTGCTTGAGTTGTTGATGGAAGAGCATGTTGCCTGGGTTGGTGATGGAAGAGCATGGTCCTTGTGTTGTTGAGGGTAGGGCATGTTGCGTGGGTTGTTGATGGGGGAGCATGTTGCTTGGGTTGTTGATGGAAGAGCATGTTGCTTAGGTTTTTGATGGGAGAGCATGTTGCATGGGTTGTTGATGGGAGAGCGTGTTGATTGGGTTGTTGATTGAAGAGCATGTTTCTTGGGTTGCTGATGGGAGAACATGTTGCTTGGGTTGTTGATGGGAGAGCCTGGTGCGTGAGTTGTTGATGAGATCAGTTCCAGCCTGTGTTGCATAGCTCGGAATAAATTGTGTTTGATTAAAATTATTGCAATTTCAATATGTTGTGGCATCATGGGTTATACATTTAGTCGTTTTATTTAACTTTCTGTTACAGAATATGGGAAACTGGTCACTATTACCAATGTCTGCAACAGTTATACTGGTTATGCACTGTGCTGTATTGGAGTGTATGTGATATATCAAAGTACTGGCTGCATCCGTGATTCTGGTCTGTTCATCTAATAGTCGTTTTAACCCCAGAGAGCTGGTCTAAGTTGATAGGTCCTTGAATAGATTATCATTAACAAATCACCTAGTATTAGTACTTCTAGGTCTGCATATCATTTATAAATAATATTATCTATAAAGTTTTCAAAACGATCATTCCATCGGATGCCGATATACTTTGGAAACAAGAACATATTTATTATTCTTGAGAAACACTCTAGGTCTGTCCTGAGTTTCACTACTATATTGTCTCGGATATACACCAGAATACCACCATCCCCGTTTCTCGTCGTATCATTATACTTTCTAAAAGGAGTGTTTTAAAGCCCTAATTTTAATACAACTATCCAGCATATCCGATCTAAATTTAAAGTTTCTGAAATACAAACAAATATCTATTATTGTGTGTGGTGATGTGAGCATTAATTGTAGTTCATTGAATTTCTCTATATTGATTAATCCCTGTAAAATTTGTTGTCCTATTTAAACCATTTTGTTATAGACCTAAATCCAAAGCAAGCACACGAGTTGTGGCATCATTAGTGTGAACAGTTGAGATTATTTCATTGCTATTACATGTAGGCTCAGTAGTCCTATTATCATTATTGTGAATGTATACCGTATCATCATCTGTATAAGTTATACTATGCATAGACGATTTTATTGTTAGTACTGTATGAATTATCTCCCCTGATATATACTCTTCAACCTCAATGTCCGCCATTACGGAAGTGAAAACTTAATGAAATAGTGATAATCCCTTTAAACAGTAACATATCGTATACAATGCCGTATAAACGCGGTTGTGGCCGACAGTGTGCTGTGGTCAATTGTAATACTAATCAGAAAATACTTTATGACTGGGAACATTCACCATGCCCGATTCACAATTATTTTAACGGCGAGGAGTGTGCATGTACCATTAACAGCAACATATGTCTTACTATTATTAATATTATACACAATATATCATTACTATCGGCAATTACATTGTTGTAATTATTATGTATTGCATAATTATCCATGTGTTAATTATATTATTTTATATTGGGATAATTATCCCAACTTTGTTGCAGTGCTCTAATTATGTGTGGGTGTCTGCAAATGATATGGCGCTGCTGGTTGAGTTGTATGTTTAGATTGGTTTAGCCTTTATAAAACAAAACACAAAGCAACCCATATCACTTGTATATCCAGATTTGCCTGAACGGACATAATTATATAGATTGGCTATGATTTCAGAGCAACGGTTAATTAGTGTGAACATGATTCGAGAAAGTCCATGTTCAAACGGTATAAACGAGGAGTGGATGTCATTGATGGGGCAGACACTGTTCTTATGTCGTCGAGTATTGTAATGGGTGGCATTGGATTGGCTATGTCCGTTTTAGATTGGAAATAATTGCTATTGTACGCGGAAAAGCTGACGTTTGTATGAAACTTGTAAAACGTGAGCTACGCGAAGCAGCAAAAACACATAACCAAATAAGAACTGTATCAGAGAAAGAGTTAAACAAACAGCTTAATTTCAGAAGTATTACAAGATGGACAAATACGTAAATACGTGTCCAATATGGTAATTGGTGAACTGACCTAATATAATAAATCAAAAGACAAATTTCGGTTTAAACAATCAGAAGGCATGAGTCAGGAGTTCTAAACAAAAACTTATACAAGATGGCAAAACGAAATCATTCATGAAAAGTCATCCAAAAACAACATCCGGCTGTCCGAGTAGTGAAGTGTGGTTACCGCGCTCACTTCTCTCTAATGCAACCCTGGTTCGATCCTCGGACCGGGAAGTATATGAGATGGTACGGTGGTCGCTAGATCGGACATGTGGGTTTTCTCCGGGTACTCCGGTTTCCTCCCACATGAATGACCACATTGACGTTTTCACCCGCTCCAAGGGGTGTGATTAATATAAGTTATTAAAAGTTGCTTTGCAATCGTTGTAAAATAAATAAAGTTTAAACAAAAACAACATCAAAAAATGTGTAATTAATTGTTTGTTTCAACTGTAGCCTATTTTAACATGTACCAATGAGTATCCCCAGCATATAATGAACGAAAGTTTGTTCTTAGTAATGTAATAGATAAGGACCATGAATGTTCAGAGGGTGTAAAAGGCAACAAATTTGGCATGGTGTTAGTTTAGAACCAGCTTGTAAATAATAGGCCGGATGACAATCCTGAAACGCCCTAAGTCCCCCGTGAGATGGGGCCCAAAAGGGACACAGGTATGTAATTAATTTATTACAGTCACAAATAGTATATACCTTTTGCAAATGAGGTATGTTATCAGGATAAAAGGTTACACCAGTATAAAAATGACTTTTGTTAAATACAAAATTAAAAATTGAGGCCATAATTAGTGATAATGCTATAAACAAAAACAACATCAAAAATGTATAATTAATTGTTTGTTTCAACTGTAGCCTATTTTAACATGTACCAATGAGTATCCCCAGCATATAATGAACGTAAGTTTGTTCTTAGTAATGTCTATGTTTAAATTTCGTGCCAACATTCTTTTCATTCCAATAAAGAATGCGTGTTTGTAATTATACAATTATACGATTTAAAGCATCCTCACATGATTTGCTATTGAAGGTTATCGTTACATACACCTACCTAGCATGGGAACAGACGTCGATATAATTTGCCTGGACAGTCAAATAAATATAGTTTAACACCGAGACTATTAATTGGGTCGTATTGAGTTTCTAAATCATATCGATGTCAGAAGCTAAAAAGTGAAAAATCGACAGAATGGAACCCAGGCTAATACCAACTACGAACCGAGAGATTATGTATTTATTGTAATTATAGACTTTTGGAAAATGAGTATCGAATCATACTAATTTGCCCTCATTGCTCAACTTTAAGATCGAAATTACATTGAAAGATATAGAGGATATTTGTGTTTATTAGTGTAAGATAGGATTTGATTTCATCGAGTGATCATCGCAATTTGTATTTCCACGAGTGACGTTAACCGGATTTGCATATTTCGATGATCACGAGTTGCAATCAAATCCTATCTTACACTAATAAACACATATCTCCTTTTTCTGTTATGATTTCCAATGATTCTAATATAATAGTGGTTATCAAACTTAATTCTTTTTAAATGCCCCTGTCGAGAGCCTCATTTCACTACATTCCACAACCGCACACCCACATATGTTTATGTGAAAGTTCGTAATAAGAAATAGTACCGGTCTAACCGCGCAGGAATACGAAATGCAACAAGTGGCATAGAAAATGTCATCTTTCACTGATTCACAGCAGCGGAAAGTGGAGTTTTCTTTCAATGAGAACACCTTTATCATTCATTGGAAAACATAAAAGATACTACCATACTTGGCAGAATATACAGCACTTTATTAATCTTGTGTCATTCAAATCCAACACAATATCAACTGGTATTTCCAAATTTATATATGTTGCATATCAATAACACCTTTCATATATTTGAATACTAATACCTCATTTGTAAAATTCCAAGTCGCTTCCTATTGTTACTGTTTAACTGCTATATTTATGCGATAATCTTACTGTATTGTATTATTGCATTGTGGGACTGGGGAGACAACTCGTCCTACATTGTTTACTTCGAATTTGTAGCGGTTATTTACCTTGTACTAATTAGTGATAAATCCAGTTTGCAAGAGTGTTCACTTCTGAATAGAAGCATCATACGTAGCATGTGGTGACAGTTGAATACCTGAAGATTATTTAACCATTTCCTTCATAGATATTTAGGTTAATATACTATTATATCTCTAGACAGCCTTTTAGCTATCATGTGGATAAGTAGTCGCCATATCTATCCCATCTCCATTGATATTGATGGGACTAAATGAGATTCTGGTTATTATTATGAACATTTGTTTGGCTACAACATTGGCAATGAATGTCGTATTTGTAATGACGTCAATGGAAGTTTCTATGGGGTAAATGGTTAAGATCAACACCCGTCAATCAAATCAAGATGACGGCCACAATTCCAGATGGCCTCCATAATGCAAGATGGCTGTTAAAATGGCCATCAAAACAAAATAATTTGACGATTTAAATGCCTTATATAATTTCAAATGGGGGCGGGGAATATATAGCTTAGGCCACAATTTCAGTAGTTGTGGTCCTTGGTATTGTAATTTGAGCAGACAATACTCATTTTCATCAGATCTTTGAGGGAAAGGACGTTTCGTGTGTATATTGATCCACTCAGTGCATTGGTTCCATGGATATTTGCATTAGACCGCACAAATTATACCCTTTGGAAGCGGTTCATATCTGGAATAAGGTTAATAACAGAAGAAGCCTCATTGATGTTGGATGTGTATTTGAATGTCAGGGAATTGATAGCTCGTTCTCAGAGACCTTTGGTGATCTTCTTGTTCTGTACATGCTGGACATAGTGGATAAGAACGTCGACGAAGCTCTTAACGACTTGAGACAACAGAAAAGCCAATCACAGCTAAGAGCAAGCAAAATAGAGTTCCTCTCTGAAGGGTATATGCTCCTTGTTTGATCAAGTCATAAAAGGTTACCTTGGCCCGAAGTAGATGCACTATTGCTTGAAGGAGCTGCTGCTATAAATATGCTGAAACCACAGGACAACAAGACTTTCAATGCATTTAAATTCCACATGCATCTCCACTCTCCTCGTGGCGATGGATTCCACCAGGAATGAGGTCTCGTGAGTCCCATTGTAAGTTGTAAGAACTCTGTATAAACAACAGAGCAGCATTTCGGAAGATTTACACTCAAAAGTAGACCATGGGGTACACTAATGCTGTCCATTGATAATAACAGATTCAAGACTGTCAAACTAATTACAAGTAATATCCTGGTGAATATTCACATACTATATATACATATATATATATATACCACAGATTCACACTTCGATATCTAATGCCAGAACTGTTTTAATCTAGTGTTATCCATTATATCGTATCGACGTGATTTCTATACCAGTTGCAGAATTATATCGAGGAAATGCAATATAGCTATGTCTTATCACACCATTATTTGGGTTTCAGTGAAGACAGAGATAAATAACTATAAAAGTAAGGTCGTAACTATTAACAAATAGTGCTACACGTTCAGGATATTTTCGTCTTGAGAAATTGAAATTATCACCACCATATTCGACATTTATGATTCAATGTTAACTTCATGTTCATGTCGAAAAGATCATTGCGAGAACAGGATCCAGTAGATACCAACTGTGACACAGCATAGTATATAAATATAAGTCAAACGTGATGAAAACCCCGCTACATTACTTGTAATACAACCCTCATATAATGAGTATATATTACTTCATCTGCTATATATTACTTTCTACATAACCCTCATATAGAGAGGATTTAAAATATCATCAGCTATTCATTACTTTCTACATAACCCTCATATAACGTGCATATAAGTTGCCATCAGCTATTCATTACTTTCTACAAAACCCTCATATAACGTGTATATTAGATTTCATCAGCTATTCGTTACTTTCTACATAACCCTCATATAAATAATATATAATATTGTTCAGCTTTACATTACTTTCTATATAAACTTCATATAAAGAATATATAATATTGCTCAGCTATACATTACTTTCTATATAACCCTCATATACAGAATACATAATATTGCTCAGCTTTACATTACTTGCTATAGAACCCCCATATAAAGAATATATAATATTGCTCAGCGTTTCATTACTTTCTATATAACCCTCATATAAAGAATATATAATATTGTTCAGCTTTACATTACCTTCTATATAACCATCATATAAAGAATATATAATATTTCTCAGCTTTACATTACTTTCTATAATTATAACCCTCATATAAAGAATATAACATATTGTTCATCCAGATCAATTTCATTCTCTAATATGGTCGTGATTCTTATTCGTGTTTGAACTAACATGAAACAGACTATAGTGAATCATTCGGCGGAACAATTCATTTTGCTATTCATTATATCAAGAACACTCTTACTACTCCAGTCAAGGTAGCTGGAATTGGCATCTATGTGCAAACTAATTGCAGAGGAATTTATTTTAGCACTCTTACCTGCAGAAAAATAAATACTCTCTGTTGGAGAACGAGGCCCATGTGAATAAAGTAATTCCACAAATATTCGGAACATTCTGTTTTACTGGTATCCGATCACAACCCACTGCCAGTATTGCTAAAAGACAATAGGCCGGTTTAGACAGCCATCTACAGTAGCCAGGATACAACGGTGGGCACTACTCCTTACATGTTACGAGTAAATGTAAATAAAAAAAGGATGACCAAACATAGGTCATGCTGGCTGGTTAACCGATGTCCACGTCAGAAAAAATTAAAAGATTCACAAATACCTTGTGAAATAATAATTACCCTTGGACAATTAGAGGAGACACCAATAAATACTGTGCACAATAGATAGTGATACTGTCTAAAGCGGAACTGCTTGTACATGGTTGGTCCAAAAGGTGTTCCGACAAGGATATACATTCACGATTGGCAAGCACTGCATTCAGTTTATATGGGTCAAACCATTATATCCGATATTGCAAGTAACCGATCTGAAATCCTACCTTGATAAGGGGCCGGTACGGTTACGGTGCATCCCGGTATAGCCCATATAGACGATCGTCTCGACGGTCATCAGCTCTCACGATGTCCCCAGGTGTTGACACGGCTGTGCAATACGGTGCAATACAGTGTGACCGTGGCTTGTCACGGTGTGAACAGGATACAGTCTGACATGTTCACTGCTGCCATGGCGTGCCGGGAAGTTCATATTAATGTTTAAACATGTTTAAAAAATATAATCTCCTTCCCGGCGCACCGTGGTCGGCCACGGTACGCCACGTAACATCCCGGCCTGACTACGGTATCGACCCGGTGGGCCACGATACATCCCGGCCTGAATACGGTTTGTACCGGGGTCCCTATGTGACCTAGGCTTTAGCAAGCATGGATTAATGGTGAAACAAACGGGACCAGTATCATATGAGATTGAGTTGCAAAATGGCATTGTAGTGGAGTATATTGAATACGGTACAGAAGGGATGTTTCCCGACAGGAAGTGGTACCAGTACCAGTAACTGAAGCGGTGTACAATCAATTAACGAATTGAGAAGTAGCTGCACATGTCCCGGGGCTATCAGCTATAGAAATAAGTCAACCGCAGCCGGTAAACCACCGAATACACAAGACATAGAAAGTGGGACCGGAACTAATTGATAAATCACAAAGGCCTCAACGGAACAGAAAGCAGCCAAATTCAAACTAACTAGTTGCTACTACATGTGGAATCCTGAACTAACTTGATACAGACTATAGTGAATCATTTGTGGAATAATACATTATTTCATAGGGACATACATTTTGGTATACTTTGGCTGTTCAACTATAAATATCATGCTTTGATTAGAGTTTGTACAAAGAAGTTGGAAACATATTGATATTTTCTTTAATGATCAATTAAATAAGTTATAACAGTATTTAAAATGTTTTTCTTGACAGTTAGCTCTGCAATACTTGTGTTCACTTTAGTGAAAACTGAGGCATCTTTGGCTACCGAGCCAAAGTGCTCTAAATTCCACTATGAGGAGCAGACGCTATATAAAATGGTTCGCGTAGAGCATGACATGGACCTCTTGGACATTGATGTTAAGGATATGGGTGAGAAGATGGAAGCATTTACTGAACGAATTGGTGCGAAGATGGAAGCATTTACTGAAAGCAACTTGGAACTTGAGAATAGCATAGGAAATTATCGAATTGAATTAGAAGAAATAAAAGTGGAGATTGAGAAAAAACGCGAAGATCGTGTCGCCCTCAAAGGTAAACGAATTACGAAATTCATAAATGCATGTCTCTATTGCACACATATTGAGAACATATAGTGGATGCAAAAGTTATAATACAGTGCATGTTTTCATGTACTAGTATACTATATCGTTCATTTGGCGCAACAAGTGGAATAGATGAAATGTTTTCGTAAATCACTTATGCATGTTATTGTGGAAAACATAAACCCGCATATGCAAAAACATATATAGTTGCACTTCTGCTACTTGGCAACTGTCAATGTTGGCGAAACAACTCTTATAACTGCACATGTGCTACTTGGCAACTGATATTACTGGCGAAACAACTCACATAACTGCATTGGTACTATTTGGCAACTGTCAATGTTGGCGAAACACCTCATATAACTGCACTTGTACTATTTGACAACTGTCAATGTTGGCGAAACAACTCATATAACTGCACTTGTACTATTTGACAACTGTCAATGTTGGCGAAACAACTCATATAACCGCACTGGTACTATTTGGCAACTGTCAATGTTGGCGAAAAACTCATATAAATGCATTGGTACTATTTGGCAACTGTCAATGTTGGCGAAAAACTCATATAAATGCATTGGTACTATTTGGCAACTGTCAATGTTGGCGAACCAATTCATATCACTGCACTGGTACTATTTGGCAACTGTCAATGTTGGCGAAACAACTCATATAACTGCACTTGTACTATTTGGCAACTGTCAATGTTGGCGAAACAACTCATATAACTGCACTTATGCTATTCTGGGATGCACCAAATGCATACAACCACTGCTCTTCGGGAAGGGTCGTAACTAATATTCCCCAACCCGTTTGCTTTTCTTTAATGTGTTATGTTTGTATGCACAATTATATGAGCAATAATAATCGAGCAATACAATATAAGATTAAACTAACTGCTGAACATGATATTTGGACGATGTTAAGCCTAAACCAAAACGTTTTCTTCCAGCTACCATCCAATTAGAACTCAAGATTCGCCATATGACCTAATTAAGCTGTTGTAGTGAAATCCCCAAAATAACACACTAATTGGAATTCAACAGACTTACACAATCTGTTTTGCAGGTGTAACCTTCACCATCTTTAGGTTTCAATGGTTTTAGATTTTGTATTGGCAGTATACCACAAATTGAGGATGATGAGGTGATAATGTGCACGATACATTTCGTGCATGTTCGATTGTATAGCCATTCAGTCGTGTGGATCAGTTGCGACCAGTTGTATTTTTTATTTTGAGGATGATGCATTACATGTAATGTATGTTTTCATTATAAGTGTGTCTATATAATGAAATGGAATTCGATCATGCACAGTATACGGTGGCTGCCGATGGCTCCAAATGGCCCAAGCAAGCAGATATGCAGTTGTGGTTAGGCTGTTTCTGTTGATGAATAGAAGAGATATTAGGTCAAGGGAACGATTATACGATGACGGTATTACGATGACGGTATTAAGCCAACAGATATGTTGTTGTGGTTATGTTGTTTCTGTTGATGAATAGAAGAGATATTAGGTCCAGGGAACGATTATACGATGACGGTATTACGATGACGGTATTAAGCCAACAGCTATGTAGTTGTGGTTATGTTGTTTCTGTTGATGAATAGAAGAGATATTAGGTCAAGGGAACGATTATACGATGACGGTATTACGATGACACGATGTTATTCCTAATACGCTGCACTCGTGGAATACAGTAAGGCGTCTAATTAGAAAATAAACAAAATAATAAGAATTCACCAAATTGAACGAAATAAGAAAAACGACAATCAACAGAAAGAAATATTAAATTATTCTCCCTTGCATTTTATCTCCCACATGTTTTGGCTCTGGACACATGGTTTAGGGGTTCAAACACCAAATACATGTTTAACTACACAATGATACACTACATGCATTTGTTTAGGCCATATCCAAGCAAGATTAAAAACAACCCGTCACCATAATGCCAGTAGCGCCTGTGGTATAAACGTATACTATATATTAGCGAACATGGTCAATGATTTGTGATCGAATTGATCAATATCTAAAATAGTAGCACTTTAATCCTTTGCACGATGCCAACAATGGCATGAGTTGCACAAGTAATATACTCGTATTATTGGTATTATATATATATATAATATTATATATATATTTATTGTTCCTACTGGTATTGTAATTGAGCAGGGAAGTCGGAAGGAGGTAGGGACGAAGGTTCCAAGCGAAAACGTGATTTATAACATGTTCGTGCAAAACAGATGACTGGCTCGTTCAAATAATTTATGCATGTTACGTATTTACTTTCAGAGAAACAGTTCGTCTGGTCTCCAGCGTTCAACGTCCATAGTCCAACAGATCTCACTCTTGCTACTGGCGAGATCCTCGTGTACAAAGTAGAGCTGCTAAATGAAGGCGACGGCTATGATATAACTACTGGTGTATTCACTGCACCTACAGCTGGTCTCTACATGTTTAGTGTGCATATGTGTAATTATAGTGCTCGATACATGCATTACGCTATTGTTGTTGAAGACACTAGTGTGGCCGCTAGCACACATACAGACAGCACTAACTATTCTTGTTCTTCTGTTAATGCTGTCGTAAGGGTAAACAACGGGGGACGTGTATTTGTTAAATGTACGTCTGGAAGCTCCCTACAACAGCTTTTCAATTCTAACATATATTTGAATTCATTCAATGGCATTCTAATTCATGAATGATGCAATACACTTATTATGCCAGTATGCTAGAGCCAAGTGAAGTAGCACATAGTTTGCATATCAAGCACTGTAGGATGATTATATGTCACAAATCATATACACCACACCGGTGTGGTAAATAGCCTTGTATTTGTCCCATATTTAGCGACAATCAAATCTCTTATAACTCAAACATGAGTGGTTTTGTACATTGTTTTAATATTACTGTTTAAATATGTTGTGTATGCTTGTACAAAAATGAGACATAAATAAACATTTATCTATCTATCATTTATCTATCTATACATCACACCGGTGTGTTAAATAGCCTTGTATTCGTCCCATATTTAGCGACAATCAAATCATATACATCACACCGGTGTGTTAAATAGCCTTGTATTCGTCCCATATTTAGCGACAATCAAATCATATACATCACACCGGTGTGTTAAATAGCCTTGTATTTGTCCCATATTTAGCGACAATCAAATCATATACATCACACCGGTGTGGTAAATAGCCTTGTATTCGTCCCATATTTAGCGACAATCAAATCATATACATCACATCGGTGTGGTAAATACCCTTGTATTTGTCCCATATTTAGCGACATTCAAATCATATACATCACACCGGTGTGGTAAATACCCTTGTATTTGTCCCATAGTTAGCGACAATCAAATCATATACATCACACCGGTTTGGTAAATAGCCTTGTATGTGTCCCATATTTAGCGACAATCAACTCATATACATCACACCGGTGCTGTAAATACCCTTGTATTTGTCCCATATTTAGCGACATTCAAATCATATACATCACACCGGTGTGGTAAATACCCTTGTATTTGTCCCATATTTAGCCACAATCAAATCATATACATCAAACTGGTGTGGTAAATAGCCTTGTATTCGTCCCATATTTAGCTACACATCACATTTAGTTACATCATATTATCACACCATAGACGGATATGTAGTCCAGTGGTTAACACGTTTGACTGGTAATCCAGGGATCGCAGGTTCAATCCCCCGTCTGACCATAATAAAATTAACAGTTTTTCAGATTGGACATTATGCCGAAGTCTCGTGTCGGTGCTGTACACCGTGCACGTAAAAGAACCAGAGGAGACTATGGAATGTGGCTCTGTCTATATCATTGCAATATCCTCCAACAATCTAAAATGACTAATCTCTTCAGGGGGCGTCGCTCATATGGACAACCGGTAGCGACGATAAATAAACGTAAAACACACACACATTTATCACACCAGCTATTGTTAAAGACACTGAAAAGCAAATGATCGCATGCACTTGTCATGGATTTGTGGTTGTAAAGCAACACATAAATTGCCTATTAAATACATATTAAAAACTAAAACCATACAGTGTGTTCATTTATATTTCCAATCTTTCATTTCTTCTGATACCACATCCACTGTGAAGAGGTATTCAAATCAATCTGGAACACAGCATGAATATTCAAAATATAACGCATCATATAGCCAGTGCTCACCTGTGAATAACGTCACTGTGTTTACACACTGTATTCCTCCGCCAAATAATACAGTATATCAACCTTCAGTTTGTAATGGCCCGAATTCGTATACCACATCTTTTCTACACATCAACTAGTCTGAAGTCTACTAAAGTCACATAATTTCTCAAACAACACAAAAACTATACACTGTCTGAAGAAGGTTGATATTAATTTTCTTCACCAGCTTTAGTTTAGTTTAATCATATCACAAGCGTAAATTTACTTAAGACATTATCATAATTACACGTTTCATTTGCAATGGATTTTTGCAGATTAAATGGAGAATTCATAATTCAATGGATTAATAGCCAAGCGGTCTAGGGTGCTAGTACTCCCCACAGCGTTACAATACCACAGTTCCGTGCGAGTTCGAAACATTATACAATGAGGACAATTATGAGTCTACAGTTATTTAACTTCATTTCATTGTATTAGGTACAACATGTGTTTGTCATCTAAAATTATACTTTTATTCGAGTTATTAATGAATAAAAGATAATTTCAAAATTTGTGGTTGTTAAAAAAGTTTTATATTTATTCATTTCTATTTACTTTATTCTTTATTTCATGCGTTTTATTTCAGTTTATGCAGTCTATACATATACTACTATAACATTTCATTTCACACCACTAGCAGCGAAAAACTTCAAGATGTTTTATACATGTTCTCCTTTTCTGGCGATGTATAGCGGGAATGTTAACAAAATCGTGAAAAGTAAGAATATCATGAAGTGTGATGCATATTGATATAAATGTTAAATATTAAAAAAGATAAAATAAAATACCTTCATTGAGGATCGAACGCTGTCCCTTCGACGCCACAAGCATTCTATATTACCACATCATCAACGAGGCTGGTTTCTACCTATAATTGCAAGGCTATATAATACCTATTGTGACTTTGCTGTGACCTAAGGTCGACTGAATATGCAGATGTCTCAAGTAAATTCAAGCTAGTAATATTTTATTGCAAATAAATAGTAAATATGTCATACACAAAAAGATAATAATATAATATCCATATTGTAACACCCTAGGCTTACCCTACGTTCACCATGTGCGTTTCCATGGAGTGTGGTGATGCATGTTTACTGGCAGCGCTATAGGAATTTGACTGTTGCTCTATGACACAAACACTCCAGTTGTAATCTACGGTCTGAGTTACACGAGGTCCAGTTTCGTGTATTCTCGCTGGTTCTGATATGATAATCCTCAAGTATTGTTCTGTTTAGGAACATCACTGGTGTAGTTAATCCTATCTGTGTTACTGAATATTCCTGTTAAGTGATCGATGTATGTAAATGGGTGTAATTTACTCTTTAGACCAACTGTATTTTGTTTAGCATGTAGGTCGCCATATTGAATGCACCCTGTGTATTAGACGCTACGCGGTGGTGTTCAATACATTGCTTTTGTAAACAAAGAGTATCGCTTGTATGTGGTATTCGTAAAGGGCGAAACTGTCATTCTTGGCCTCCTCAAGCCTGTTTGTATGAAATAGTAGACGACGTGTTAAGCTTTGGTGAATTTTTAGTGTCATTTCATGATATAATTCGGGTTTCTTGGCCAGTTTGTAATATTAAAAATTGCATAGTGATCGTTAACAGTCACACTTATTAATAGCAGTTGCTATATAGTAAAAGAAAATATATCACATCGTTGTCGTCACTTTGTTATTTGTCCGCTGTGATCAGCCTACGTCCGCTCTCCCTTGTGTCCACTAGATTGACCCCGGTTGGCGCGTAACACTATTGATATGTACCCATGTGTAGCAAGATGGACCGACAAAGCTAGATCACAATACTCAATCAGACTCAATCAACACTCAGTATAATATTTACAAGTTACAATAAGACGATGAATTATTTGTATGAATGATAATGATGATGCTTGTACAAAACAAGTATGTTCACCAGAAGTTCTAAGATCTTGCTCTTAAACAGTTCCTCTCTTAGTCAATGCCATCACTGCAATACTTGCTAACTGTCCTTGGTGAACGTTCGCTAACGTTACACCAATCCCATATGATTGTGCGTTTTTAACGTTCTATAACGCTATGCACAACGTTCATGTGACGTAATCACATTTAAACCGTCTACTATGAGTAGGTAACATAAACAAAACATAGATTCACGTATCTATGTTTGTCTCGATGATTCCAATCCTTGATGACCATGTTCCAGTTCTGGCTGCCAGTATATTGTTGGCTTCCTTGAGCTATCTCAAGTAGACCAAGAACATCGTAGTGAGTGTTGTGGCGACACGCTGCGAGCCCCAAATTCTCTCCACTCCGGGGAATATACCACGTCCGGGTAAAACAGTAAACTCGACTCCGGGAACTCTATGTCCGGGCATAACATCAAATACGTTCCGGGTAATGTATTTCCGGGCAACGATGCAATCTCATTCCACGCCGGCAATATACGTCCGGTGGATGAAGCTTAAATATATATAGCATATGGAAAATACTAGGTAAATTCCTATAATGTAACATGCTACAAGTGCACCAATAGTATACTGGATATACTATTAATTTTCAGTCACGATACGTCACGCTTCTTACTTCCCTTACAGTTACACTTAATATCGTTCGTTTATGATGATCAATCATAGTAAATGATAATGATGATATGATTCACGTGTTACTGACCACGTGTGACTGACACGTGTTACCATTTCAATGAATGCACGGTCATAATTTTATAACAACTGCAATCATTAAAATACAATCTTCTGCCGGTAATAATACTTAATTATGGAGCCGTGAGTATAGAACCACATAAACCTCATACCTCATAGTTCCAAAATTAATATGTTAACACAAACTATTTCAACAACATAGTTACGGACAGAAATACTCAGTAACTCTATACGCCATAATTTCGGCATAAATTATGAAGCTATAACTAAACAGAATGAACGTTTAAATACACAATGTTCAAATTAGCTAATACAATTTTAACATACATGTCCACATACCTCGTTTTCCAAGCAATTATAAAAAATGTCCTGGAATATAATCACTCTATTCCAGGTCTGTCGTAACAGTCAAATGTGTGTGCGCCAAACTGCTTGAAAAACGGCAGCTTTTTTACAACAGTGGTCTGCCGAGACCGGAAATATGCACGAGATGTACACATTCCGTGAATTTGATATCACGATATGCGGCTGTATCTTTGTCAACCGATGCATGGCCTGGAGGTTATAAAACTTTTCTCCAATCTCAAAACTCAGTATCAATCGTCTGATTGGTTCAGCTGACAATAACACTCAGAATCAACCAATCAGATCACTTAAGCTTGAGTTTGAGATCTGAGAAAAGTTTTATAACCTCGGGGCTTGACCTAGTGGTTTATAACTTTTTTTACAATAAGTCTAACGTTATGAAAATGATAACATTGTCATTTCTGAACCGAATTGCATAACAAATGCATGTACGTTCATGATTGCTAATGCCGAAACTAATGCACTAAGTTGTAAGCGAAAACTTTAAAGATTTATACATGAACGCAACAATTTACAAAAACCTGATGCAATCTTAGCATACAGATATGGCAAAATGGAGTCCCGTTGTGACACGATGTGAAGGTTCATAATGCAACATTTCATATTCAAGTCATCGCAGGATCCAGTATGTCTTTCTGGAAAGATGAACGGACGGTCGTCCGTACCCATAAGTGTTTAGTACGTGCCTTATCCTTCATTCTTATATTTATATTATTCGTTGTATCACTCTATACGATAAAATACGTGTACTTTATTCGTGTTTCATATACGCTATGACTACGAGTTGTCTAGTGGGGGTGACATGCCCCTCTATAACGTACATTATGGATTATTAATAATTTATTGCGTTTTTATGGAATTATACGTAACGAGATAAGATATATATTATTCATTTTCACTAAAGTACATATGTTAAGTTTGTATATAGCGTATAATTAGGATTTCTTATGCGATTAAAACGTACGTCAAGTTTGAATAATATAATGAACGTACCTGTATATTCGTTGACAGAATGGTTAATGTTCGTGAAGCTTATGAAACGTGTGAGGCCTATATATTTAAGTCCGTTCTAATCGGTCTATATTTATAGAAGCGTTTGGTCGATATTTATAGAAACGTACGCGATTGCTATTTATAGAGCGGTTCGATCACGTGTCTCGAGACGGAACGAACGTATTTAAAAATGTGTACTCGACTGTCATTGGCGATTATTTTTGGTTTACGTCATGGTCGCTAAAAATAACCTATAAGGTCATCCAAAATGGACGCCGCGCTCGCGTAGAAACTTATACGCAAATCTGTTATTGTAACTAAGTCATCCGAGATGGCCACCGAACGTTACATAGAGGTACGCCTTCGTACATGGACACCGAGCTCAGTAGTTGCGCGATACACATACGTCATCAATAAGGAGGTGACTCTATAGTGACGCGTATACTAAAAATAAACGCGCACGCGCGTGACCTACTTTATATTACCTTATATGCAAATGAGTTACTATAAATAAAATTCAAAATGGCGCCCGTTTGTTTACAACCAAAGAGATGGGTATACTACTTACATCTATAACAAATGAGTATCTGAGAATATTCCGATACATTTTATGTTGTTTATAAAGATATGTGATATATATGATCGTATCCAAACAAAATGAGGCGTGAGGTATATGATTTCATGACCGTCCTTATTGTATACAGATAACAATAGAGTGTGTATCCGTCTGTCCTGATTTCATACATACATCTATAGCTTGTTTGTCCGTCTGTCCTTATTGCATACAGATAACTATAGGTTATTTGTCCATCTGTCCTTATTGCATACAGATAAATATAAGTTGTTCGTCAGTCTGTCTTTATTGCATACAAATAACTATTAGTTGTTAGTCCGTCTGTCAATAATGCATCAATTACTGTTGCCCAATATTTATGACATCTTCATCCACCATTTCTAATATCTCCCATATTAATCAATGTATCAGCACAATAATAGTGGGAGGACAGGGGAGTTCTGCACACACCCGACTGTTTGTGCAATTACACTGGTGGCATAGGACTTGAATAGGGCACGAACAACTGCAAACAGTAATGAGATAGAGCCCACAGTTGGTTCCAGCATTGACAACATCCAGGAATACAATAGAGGCGATGCAAACAATCTGAACAGTGATCTGCGAGGCAGTCATACCGCTGAGCTTCCTGAAGCTCTGGATTCAGAATGAGAACAATCAATGTCGATTAGGTCTGCCTATACGCCCATGCTGAGGAAGGATTCCCCAGAAATGATGTCAGAAACAATTAACAATAAATACATGACGTCAATCATGAGCTTCAAAGCTTGACCCATATGATGTCAATCATCAATGCTGAACCACATGTTTGGCTTAGATTGGTAATTGGCATTGTTCGGCTTCAAAGCTTGAACAAGATGATGCCAACCACCAATGCTGCACAACCAGATTGGGTTACATTGGTAATTGACTTTGGTTAGCTTCAAAGCTTGAACCAGATAACATGTCCGGAACCACCTACTGTAGAAACATTACATGAGTGTATATGCAAGAGAATTATGAAGCTAGAACACCTAGATTCAACATATGAATGTCTTGTCCAGGTCTATTCCACACTTCCATATGTGCCCTTAGGGTCATTCGATAGAAAGCAGTGGACCTGGCATACAGGTGGCATGTAAGATACAGAACAATACAGCTTTGTGATAGCGTTTCATAGCATCAATGTCAATCACTATACGTCCTTGCACATCAGATAACTCGCCAGGCTCTATTTTGATCTTTCGACGCAGGTGTCAATAATCAGTGGCGTCCCTGTCCTAGTGGCTAAGGTCGTTGACTTCAAATCACAAGCATATCTGCTTGTTCGAATCCCACTGTGGTTCGACTTATTTCATTTGAGGAAGCTAACCAGCTGCCTTACGGAATACCGGTGGCTCTAAGCGAGTGTCTGCCCAAGACTGACATATGTGTTGTTGATGGGAGAGCATGTTTCTTGGGTTGTTGATGGAAGAGCATGTTGCGTGGGTTGTTGTTAGAAGAGCATGTTGTTTGGGTTGTTGATGGAAGAGCATGTTGCTTGGGTTGTTGATGGAAGAGCATGTTGCTTGGGTTGTTGATGGGAGAGCATGTTGCTTGGGTTGTTGATGGAAGAGCATGTTGCTTGGGTTGGTGATGGGAGAACATGTTGCTTGGGTTGTTGATGGAAGAGCATGTTGCGTGGGTTGTTGATGGGAGAACATGTTGCTTGGGTTGTTGATGGGAGAACATGTTGCTTGGGTTGTTGATGGAAGAGCCTGGTGCTTGGGTTGTTGATGGAAGAGCATGTTGCGTGGGTTGTTGATGGGAGAGCATGTTGCTTGGGTTGTTGATGGGAGAACATGTTGCTTGGGTTGTTGATGGAATAGCCTGGTGCTTGGGCTGTTGGTGGAAGAGCATGTTGCTTGGGTTGTTGATGGAAGAGCATGTTGCGTGGGTTTTTGATGGGAGAGCATGTTGCTTGGGTTGTTGATGGAAGAGCTGGTGCTTGTGCTGTTGATGGGAGATCAGGTATGCGTGGGTTGTTGATGAGAACAGGCGGTTTTGTGTGAACTGAGGCATATTTATCGACAACCTTAAGAAACATATTGTTCCAGATTTTTACAATATTACTTAGTATGCCACGATCAATAATGGCTTTCTAGTCTGTGTTGAATAGCTGGGAATAAAATGTGCTTGATTAAAATTCTTACAATTTCAGTATGTTGTGGCATCATGGGTTATACATTTAATAGTTTTATTTAACTTTCTGTTACAGAATATGGGACGCTGATCACTATTACCAATGTGTGCAACAGTTATACTGGTTATGCAATGTGGTGTATTGGAGTATATGTGATATATCAAAGTACTGGTTGCACCCGTGATTCTGGTCTGTTATAGAATATGGGAAACTGATCACTATTACCAATGTGTGCAACAGTTATGCTGGTTAGGCACTGTGGTGTATTGGAGTATATGTGATCCATCAAAGTACTGGTTGCATCCGTGATTCTGGTTTGTTCATCTACTAGTTGTTCTAACCCCGGAGAGCTGGTGTAAGTTGACAAGTCATTGAATAGATTATCATTAACAAATTGCGGTTAAAATCACCTAGTATTAGTACTTCTAGGTCTGCATATCATTGATAAATATTATCTATTTCAAAACGATCATTCCATCGGATGGCGATAGACGTGGGAGACAAGAAAACATTTACTATTGTTGAGAAACCAGCTAGGTATGTCCTGAGTTTGACCTCTATATTGTCTCGGATATACACAAGAATACCACCATCCCCGTTTCTCGTATCATTATCCTTTCTAAATGGAGTGTTTTAAAGCCCTAATGGCATCATTAGTGTGAACAGTTGAGATTATTTCATTGCTATTACATGTAGGTTCGGTAGTCCTATTATGATTATTGTCAAGGTATATCGTATCACCATCTGCATAAGTTATTCTATCAATAGACGATTCAATGTTACTACTGTATGAATTATCTTCCCTGATAAATACTCTTCATCCGCCATGTCCGACATTACGGAAGTGAAAACTTAATGAAATAGTGATAAGGATGCACACCACTGAATATTACTCCTTCTTCGCGCTATAGTAAATCGATCAACTGTCACAGTCAAATTCTCAGTAGTATATACCCAGTACTGATGTATAATGTAGTATATACCCCGTTCTGATGTACAATGTAGTATATACCCAGTACTGATGCATAATGTAGTATATACCCAGTACTGATGTATAATGTAGTATATACCCCGTTCTGATGTACAATGTAGTATATTCCCAGTACCGATGTATAATGTAGTATATACCCAGTACTCATGTACAATGTAGTATATACTCAGTACTGATGTACAATGTAGTATATACCCAGTACTGATGTACAATGTAGTATATACCCAGTACTGATGCATAATGTAGTATATACCCAATACTGGTTCACAATGTAGTATATACCCCGTACTGATGTATAATGTAGTATATACCCAGTACTGATGTACAATGTAGTATATACCCAGTACTGGTGTACAATGTAGTATATACCCCGTACTGATATACAATGTAGTATATACCCCGTTCTGATGTATAATGTAGTATATACCCAGTTCTGATGTACACTGTAGTATATACCCCGTTCTGATGTATAATGCAGTATATACCCCGTTCTGATGTATGATGTAGTCTATACCCCGTTCTGATGTACAATGTAGTATATACCCCGTTCTGATGTATAATGTAGTATATACCCCGTTCTGATGTACAATGTAGTGGGTCTGTCATTTTCCATGGTTGACCTCAGGCGGTTCTTCACCAACTTGAGCGTGCTGTTTGATCGTTCTGATGAGCAGGTGGTCACAGGCAGGGTGCAGAGAATAGTGGTCAGTGTTCTCACATTTGGGAACAGGTGTTTGCTGGCATATGCAAGGGCTGCGAGAGGGCGTCTTGGGGAGGTTGTCAGGCCCAGCCTTTCACTTGACTCGCCAGCAGTGTACTTCACACTTCACACTGCCTGGTGATGGTAGATCATCCTTGTACAAGTTGATCAGTGATGTCAGCCTATCTCGGGCTTCATCTGGAGCAAGGGAGACAAGAGCAGCTGGCACAAGACACAGTCCCTTGATAGCCTGGACTTGATGGGTGGCAAACCTGGAGTTGAGCTGAACATGGTCAAGCAGGGGAATGTTGAGGATGCGCTTGTAGTATCCACTTGCTGTTTGGGCTGGAGTGTTAGCACGGTTGCACTGCTTGCTGCATCGCCTAGGAATAGATGGCTCTGTTCCAACCTCTCTGCACATCTTCTCTGAAGCACACATGTAAAGATGAGAAACAAGGACAATAGGGGCTGTGTTTGATTATTATACACCTCTGAAAGGTGACAAATTTTCAAAGAGTCATTTACAATAGGGTTTAGCATGATTTTTACACCTCTCAAAGGACGAGAACACTTCAACAGGTTATTACAATGGGACCTATATAGCATTATTCAAAACTGTTTATGATAAATTTAGTCCAAGGTTGTTGAAGTTCAATCTTTACCGATGCAAGTTTGGTTTGGGGGCGGCGAGGCCCCCTTCGCCCTCTGGGTACGACCCTTTTTGGGCTTTTTAATATCCATTCATCAATTCGTTCTTTGTGCCCCGTGATATGGTAACACATTGAGGGCTTATCACCCCCCTCGTTCGTCTGGGTAATATTTAATGCATCTATAAACGTGCTCTTCCCTGAAGCTATGTTACCTTCAATAGACAGAAACATTACGAATGTGTACCGTTTGGGGTTGTATACTATATGAAATGTATGTAGAATTGATTAGCTTCTCAATAATTTTCAGAATAGAGTGAAGAGCCAACAACTAATGAATATATGCTACATTTTATTATGACCCATGCAAGCATAACTTTTTAAAAATCAGTATGAGACAAACATACATGAAACATACAAACATACATGTACAATAAAGATCTATCGGTTAAGTGTCACTTCCCGATTGTTCTGGATCTAATGGTTGAAATTGGTTATAATTAAACCACTTATACACACTTGCAACATTTATCCTCGTTTGTGTGGGGTTAAAACATTATGATACAATGAAAGAGCAAAGTGAGGGGAGATATAAAAAGTAATGAGGATGCATTGGAATACAATTGACAAAAAGTAAAAAACATACAATCATGATAAATACAGTCTACAAAAAACATACAATCAAAATTATAAGGCATCTATAACGGTAGTTTGTAATAAAGAGTCCTAGAGATAAATAACCCCCGACTCGCAGGTTAAGTGTAGTCTGTTTGAGCATTAGTTCAATTGATTAGTTTGCGTTTCATTGACCCACACAGCTTAAATTTCTCCAATTTCTACACATAGTTCAAAAGTTGTTTGCGTTTCTTCGCCAGCTGCTCGGATTTTCGCAAATTCAGTTCCATAATCTGCGCACTACGTCTTGTGGATAGCCGCTTCGCCGATTTCTGTGTCACCCGTTTCCAAGCCTCAATAATGCGCGACACCGTCAACAACTCTGTGTCAGGGTATACCTCATCAGGTATATGCGCCACCTGCTTGCAACCCTCAATAACACTCATGAAATCTTCCCCCATTTCATCGGTATCGCGATGTTGTGGTATTACCCCCGGGGTAACCTCCTCAACCTCATGTTTAATGGTCTCCCCCCAATTAGGTAGAGGTTCAAACGCCCCCGACGACGTACATTGCGGGAGCTGTGTATTTACAGACCCCGATGCGTTTAAGCCAAACGGTTCAGTTTTCACGACGGTTAAGTCAATCGGATCCGGCGTATTTGGCGGAGCCCTAGAGTTATCTTCAGATGTCGAGACGTTTGCTGCTGCAAACCTATTTATGTTCTTAGGTATCCTTATGTTGTGTTCTAGAGGTTTCACCCCGTAGTGGTGCTCATTGATTATCTTTCCATCAGCGACTACGCAATGTAGTATTTCGAGTGAATTACGATCAAGCTCCTTATGAACCATTTCGGTCTTACCCGACTCCCTATAGGTAATACACAACCCAATGTCCACAAACAACTCCTCTAAGTCGTCACCTTCATCAATTTCAAGAACAGTACTTGTTGTAAACGATACACCGACAGCCCTCATTGTTCTCGTCAATTCAATTCAATTGCCATGATTAAGTGTTAAACTCGTTGTAAAATAGTGAGAGTTCTATAGGGTTTCGCCGACGTGCGAGGCAACGTTGACAAGTGTTTATTTCCGTCACTTCTCGATTGTTCTGTATCCAATGATTGAAATTGTTTGTAAACCACTTATACACACTAGCGTCATTTATCCTGGTTTGTGTGGGGTCAAATATCTCATTTAAAATTGTAA
The DNA here is from genome assembly GCA_014843695.1 of Archivesica marissinica. Taxonomy (NCBI): domain Eukaryota; kingdom Metazoa; phylum Mollusca; class Bivalvia; order Venerida; family Vesicomyidae; genus Archivesica; species Archivesica marissinica. The sequence goes on along the minus strand of CM026391.1, from coordinate 29,388,059 downwards.
TGTTGTAATCGTTACTTAATACATGTAAAACAAATACAATGTAAACAATATATACCACACACGTCACTATCATCAGACTGAAAACCCTCGCTATTGCCGACCCACATTTTACACGTCCCATTTAGAAACGATTCTATTTCTTTTTCAATCTTAGTATCACCCCCATAGGAATCGAAATAAAATGCAGAGTTATTGGCATAATAAAAACACACCCAATGCTCCCCGGGTTTACTAGAAGGGTCAGTATTTACAATGTAAGCCTTTCTCAAACCATTAACTTTAAACAATTCGTCTTTTGCACATACTATCGTCCCCAGTCCCCGGTACTTTGTATTTAATATATCCTGCAATGTGCGAGTGTCCATTTTATATCGAGCGTGTTATAACGTTTCTCATCCCATCGATCAAGATCATATCATTATATTCTGCGTATACCACCACATTTATAGGGGACGGTAGAGCCGTCTCCCATTCGAATTCAAATTCGATTTTACCAGCCCCCATAACGTGAAAATGCTCTTCATCGCAACCAAGGTCTGGGGTTAGATCGTATGCCCATAAGACTCTATTTGCCATATATGCATCCAGACTATGTACTCCCAGATATTTCGAGTGATCAGCCCCCAGAGCTTTCCAGACACGCCTGTATGCCAGTTTTACCTCCCGATTTGGGACTGAAGTAAAATTCGCTGCTACGGTTGTCTACACTGACTCTGAGTTTCGATATAGTAAAGTGCTGAAACATGTATGGGCTTGTTTTTGGATCACCGTTCATGTCGGTATTTTTTATTTGCCCGAAAATTAGACGCCTGGGAAGTAGTTTTTCCCTCAACAGATTTGATTCTATTTTCGATTTCAACACCCCAGGAACCGTGAAAGTGTTGATTTCGACATGATTTAGAGGTATTTTCATAACCTCCGCTGCCAAGCTCCTGCTTAATGCAAGCGCCGATTCTGGGACTAATTCTAAAGTTCTGACTCTCAACATTATCTGCGTGATATCAACTTTACCCTTACCATCGGATCCCATCATATAAAACTCGGGGGTTCCCTGGTGAATTTAAATTTTATCTTACACCCGTTTGGGATATATTTAACTTGCCTGGTTATATCGGTATTTATTTTACCTATGAGTTCAACGGTCTTACCCGCCGCTACCGCGACCTGCCTAATCTTTACATGTTCAACGGTCTTACCCGCCGCTACCGCGGCCTGCCTAATCTTTACATGTTCAACGGTCTTACCCGCCGCTACCGCGGCCTGCCTAATCTTTACATGTTCAACGGTCTTACCCGCCGCTACCGCGACCTGCCTAATCTTTACATGTTCAACGGTCTTACCCGCCGCTACCGCGCCTGCCTAATTTTTGTTGGTTTGGTGCCTGCCTAATCTTTACATGTTCAACGGTCTTACCCGCCGCTACCGCGACCTGCCTAATCTTTACATGTTCAACGGTCTTACCCGCCGCTACCGCGGCCTGCCTAATCTTTACATGTTCAACGGTCTTACCCGCCGCTACCGCGACCTGCCTAATCTTTACATGTTCAACGGTCTTACCCGCCGCTACCGCGCTGCCTAATCTTTACATGTTCAACGGTCTTACCCGCCGCTACCGCGCCTGCCTAATCTTTACATGTTCAACGGTCTTACCCGCCGCTACCGCGGCCTGCCTAATCTTTACATGTTCAACGGTCTTACCCGCCGCTACCGCGGCCTGCCTAATCTTTACATGTTCAACGGTCTTACCCGCCGCTACCGCGGCCTGCCTAATCTTAAAACCCGTAGCCTCATCTGCACCATGGGTGTTAGCTGTAAGGTCATCGTCGGCTTTGGCCGGTGACCACAGTTCGGTATCTTCAAGAAATGTTTTACTATCGGTTGGGGTCCCGCACATGATTGCTATATATCTTCTAAATGGGTAGTTATCAGTACCATGTAGTAGTTTCGAATTTATGTATACGTTGAAGTTTCTGAATAGACTCCCCATTATGTTGTTAGTGATCGAAAGATTGTTTGCCGCGGGGTCGATGTTAGAGTCATCTTGAGCCTGGTGCTTGGGTTGTTGATGGGAGAGCATGTTGTTTGGGTTGTTGATGGGAGAGCATGTTGATTGGGGTGTTGATGGGAGAGCCTGGTGCTTGGGTTGTTGATGGGAGAGCCTGTGCTTGGGTTATTGATGTGAGAGCATGTTGTGTGGGTTGTTGATGGGATAGCATGTTGCTTGTGTAGTTGATGGTAGAGCATGTTGCATGGGTTGTTGATGGGAGAGCATGTTGCTTGTGTAGTTGATGGGAGAGCATGTTGCTTGTGTAGTTGATGGGAGAGTATGTTGCTTGTGTTGTTGATGGGAGAGTATGTTGCTTGTGTAGTTGATGGGAGAGCATGTTGCATGGGTTGTTGATGGGAGAGCATGTTGCTTGTGTAGTTGATGGAAGAGCATGTTGCATGTGTTGTTGATGGAAGAGCATGTTGATTGTGTAGATGATGGGAGCGCATGTTGCATGGGTTGTTGATGGGAGAGCATGTTGTTTGGGTTGTTGATGGGAGAGCTTGGTGTTTGGGTTATTGATGGAAGAACATGTTGCATGGGTTGTTGATGGGAGAGCATGTTGTTTGGGTTGTTGATGGGAGAGCATGTTGCATGGGTTGTTGATGGGAGAGCATGTTGCGTGGGTTGTTGATGGGAGAGCATGTTGCATGGGTTGTTGATGTGAGAGCATGTTGCGTGTGTTATTGATGGGAGAGCATGTTGCATGGGTTGTTGATGGGAGAACATGTTGCGTGGTTTGTTGATGGGAGAGCATGTTGCGTGGGTTGTTGATGGCAGAGCAAGTTGCTTGTGTAGTTGATGGGAGAGCATGTTGCTTGTGTAGTTGATGGGAGATTATGTTGCTTGTGTTGTTGATGGAAGATTATGTTGCTTGTGTTGTTGATTGGAGAGTATGTTGCTTGTGTAGTTGATGAGAGAGCATGTTGCATGGGTTGTTGATGGGAGAGCATGTTGCTTGTGTAGTTGATGGAAGAGCATGTTGCATGTGTTGTTGATGGGAGAGCATGTTGCTTGTGTAGTTGATGGGAGATTATGTTGCTTGTGTTGTTGATGGAAGATTATGTTGCTTGTGTTGTTGATTGGAGAGTATGTTGCTTGTGTAGTTGATGAGAGAGCATGTTGCATGGGTTGTTGATGGGAGAGCATGTTGCTTGTGTAGTTGATGGAAGAGCATGTTGCATGTGTTGTTGATGGGAGCGCATGTTGCATGGGTTGTTGATGGTAGAGCATATTGCTTGGGTTGGTGATGGGAGAGCATGTTGTTTGGGTTGTTGATGGGAGAGCATGTTGCTTGTTTAGTTGATGGGAGAGCTTGCTGTTTGGATTGTTGATGGGAGAGCTTGGTGTTTGGGTTGTTGATGGAAGAACATGTTGCATGGGTTGTTGATGGGAGGGCATGTTGCGTGGGTTGTTTATGGGAGAGCATGTTGTGTGTGTTGTTTATGGGAGAGCATGTTGCTTGGGTTGTTGATGGGAGAGCATGTTGTTTGGGTTGTTGATGGGAGAACCTGGTGCTTGGGTTGTTGATGGGAGAGCATGTTTCGTGGGTTGTTGATGGAAGAGCATGTTGCCTGTGTTGTTGATGGGAGAGCATGTTGCTTGGGTTGGTGATGGGAGAGAATGTCGCTTGGTTTGTTGATGGGAGAGCATGTTGCGTGTGTTGTTGATGGGAGAGCATGCTGCTTGGGTTGTTGATGGGAGAACATGTTGCTTGGGTTGTTGATGGGAGAGCATGTTGCTTGGGTTGTTTATGGAAGAGCATGTTGCGTGTGTTGTTGCTGTTAGAGCATGTTGCTTGGATTGTTGATGGGAGAGCATTTTGAGAGTGTTGTTGATGGGAGAGCATGTTTCTTGGGCTGTTGATGGAAGAGCATGTTGCGCGGTTGTTGATGGGAGAGCATGCTGCACGGGTTGTTGATTGGAGAGCATGTTGTGTGGGTTGTTGATGGGAGAGCATGTTGCTTGGGTTGTTGATGGAAGAGCCTGGTGCTTGTGTTGTTGATGGAAGAGCATTGTGCGTGGTTTGTTGATGGAAGAGCATGTTGTGTGGGTTGTTGATGGAAGTGCATGTTGTGTGGGTTGTTGATGGAAGAGCATGTTGTGTGGGTTGTTGATGGGAGAACATGTTGTTTGGGTTGTTGATGGGAGAGCATGTTGCGTGGGTTGGTGATGGGAGAGCTTGGTGTTTGGGTTATTGATGGAAGAACATGTTGCATGGGTTGTTGATGGGAGAGCATGTTGTTTGGGTTGTTGATGGGAGAGCATGTTGCGTGTGTTATTGATGGGAGAGCATGTTGCATGGGTTGTTGATGGGAGAACATGTTGCGTGGTTTGTTGATGGGAGAGCATGTTGCGTGGGTTGTTGATGGCAGAGCAAGTTGCTTGTGTAGTTGATGGGAGAGCATGTTGCTTGTGTAGTTGATGGGAGATTATGTTGCTTGTGTTGTTGATGGAAGATTATGTTGCTTGTGTTGTTGATTGGAGAGTATGTTGCTTGTGTAGTTGATGAGAGAGCATGTTGCATGGGTTGTTGATGGGAGAGCATGTTGCTTGTGTAGTTGATGGAAGAGCATGTTGCATGTGTTGTTGATGGGAGAGCATGTTGCTTGTGTAGTTGATGGGAGATTATGTTGCTTGTGTTGTTGATGGAAGATTATGTTGCTTGTGTTGTTGATTGGAGAGTATGTTGCTTGTGTAGTTGATGAGAGAGCATGTTGCATGGGTTGTTGATGGGAGAGCATGTTGCTTGTGTAGTTGATGGAAGAGCATGTTGCATGTGTTGTTGATGGGAGCGCATGTTGCATGGGTTGTTGATGGTAGAGCATATTGCTTGGGTTGGTGATGGGAGAGCATGTTGTTTGGGTTGTTGATGGGAGAGCATGTTGCTTGTTTAGTTGATGGGAGAGCTTGCTGTTTGGATTGTTGATGGGAGAGCTTGGTGTTTGGGTTGTTGATGGAAGAACATGTTGCATGGGTTGTTGATGGGAGGGCATGTTGCGTGGGTTGTTTATGGGAGAGCATGTTGTGTGTGTTGTTTATGGGAGAGCATGTTGCTTGGGTTGTTGATGGGAGAGCATGTTGTTTGGGTTGTTGATGGGAGAACCTGGTGCTTGGGTTGTTGATGGGAGAGCATGTTTCGTGGGTTGTTGATGGAAGAGCATGTTGCCTGTGTTGTTGATGGGAGAGCATGTTGCTTGGGTTGGTGATGGGAGAGAATGTCGCTTGGTTTGTTGATGGGAGAGCATGTTGCGTGTGTTGTTGATGGGAGAGCATGCTGCTTGGGTTGTTGATGGGAGAACATGTTGCTTGGGTTGTTGATGGGAGAGCATGTTGCTTGGGTTGTTTATGGAAGAGCATGTTGCGTGTGTTGTTGCTGTTAGAGCATGTTGCTTGGATTGTTGATGGGAGAGCATTTTGAGAGTGTTGTTGATGGGAGAGCATGTTTCTTGGGCTGTTGATGGAAGAGCATGTTGCGCGGTTGTTGATGGGAGAGCATGCTGCACGGGTTGTTGATTGGAGAGCATGTTGTGTGGGTTGTTGATGGGAGAGCATGTTGCTTGGGTTGTTGATGGAAGAGCCTGGTGCTTGTGTTGTTGATGGAAGAGCATTGTGCGTGGTTTGTTGATGGAAGAGCATGTTGTGTGGGTTGTTGATGGAAGTGCATGTTGTGTGGGTTGTTGATGGAAGAGCATGTTGTGTGGGTTGTTGATGGGAGAACATGTTGTTTGGGTTGTTGATGGGAGAGCATGTTGCGTGGGTTGGTGATGGGAGAGCTTGGTGTTTGGGTTATTGATGGAAGAACATGTTGCATGGGTTGTTGATGGGAGAGCATGTTGTTTGGGTTGTTGATGGGAGAGCATGTTGCATGGGTTGTTGATGGGAGAGCATGTTGCGTGGGTTGTTGATGGGAGAGCATGTTGCATGGGTTGTTGATGTGAGAGCATGTTGCGTGGGTTATTGATGGGAGAGCATGTTGCATGGGTTGTTGATGGGAGAGCATGTTGCGTGGTTTGTTGATGGGAGAGCATGTTGCGTGGGTTGTTGATGGCAGAGCAAGTTGCTTGTGTAGTTGATGGGAGAGCATGTTGCTTGTGTAGTTGATGGGAGATTATGTTGCTTGTGTTGTTGATGGAAGATTATGTTGCCTGTGTTGTTGATGGGAGAGTATGTTGCTTGTGTAGTTGATGAGAGAGCATGTTGCATGGGTTGTTGATGGGAGAACATGTTGCTTGTGTAGTTGATGGAAGAGCATGTTGCATGTGTTGTTGATGGGAGAGCATGTTGCTTGTGTAGTTGATGGGAGCGCATGTTGCATGGGTTGTTGATGGGAGAGCATGTTGTTTGGGTTGTTGATGGTAGAGCATGTTGCTTGGGTTGGTGATGGGAGAGCATGTTGTTTGGGTTGTTGATGGGAGAGCATGTTGCTTGTTTAGTTGATGGGAGAGCTTGCTGTTTGGATTGTTGATGGGAGAGCTTGGTGTTTGGGTTGTTGATGGAAGAACATGTTGCATGGGTTGTTGATGGGAGGGCATGTTGCGTGGGTTGTTTATGGGAGAGCATGTTGTGTGTGTTGTTTATGGGAGAGCATGTTGCTTGGGTTGTTGATGGGAGAGCATGTTGTTTGGGTTGTTGATGGGAGAACCTGGTGCTTGGGTTGTTGATGGGAGAGCATGTTTCGTGGGTTGTTGATGGAAGAGCATGTTGCCTGTGTTGTTGATGGGAGAGCATGTTGCTTGGGTTGGTGATGGGAGAGAATGTCGCTTGGTTTGTTGATGGGAGAGCATGTTGCGTGTGTTGTTGATGGGAGAGCATGTTGCTTGGGTTGTTGATGGGAGAACATGTTGCTTGGGTTGTTGATGGGAGAGCATGTTGCTTGGGTTGTTTATGGAAGAGCATGTTGCGTGTGTTGTTGCTGTTAGAGCATGTTGCTTGGATTGTTGATGGGAGAGCATTTTGAGAGTGTTGTTGATGGGAGAGCATGTTTCTTGGGCTGTTGATGGAAGAGCATGTTGCGCGGTTGTTGATGGGAGAGCATGCTGCACGGGTTGTTGATTGGAGAGCATGTTGTGTGGGTTGTTGAGGGGAGAGCATGTTGCTTGGGTTGTTGATGGAAGAGCCTGGTGCTTGTGTTGTTGATGGAAGAGCATTGTGCGTGGTTTGTTGATGGAAGAGCATGTTGTGTGGGTTGTTGATGGAAGTGCATGTTGTGTGGGTTGTTGATGGAAGAGCATGTTGTGTGGGTTGTTGATGGGAGAACATGTTGTTTGGGTTGTTGATGGGAGAGCATGTTGCTTGGGTTGGTGATGGGAGAGCATGTTGTTTGGGTTGTTGATGGGAGAGCATGTTGCGTTTGTTGTTGATGGGAGAGCATGTTGCTTGGATTGTTGATGGGAGAGTATTTTTCGTGTTTTGTTGATGGGAGAGCATGTTACTTGGGTTGTTGATGGAAGATCATGTTGCGCGGGTTGGTGATGGGAGAGCATTCTGCACGGATTGTTGGTGGGGGAGCATTTTGCATGGGTTGTTGATGGGCGAGCCTGGTGCTTGGGTTGTTGATGGGAGAGCATGTTGCGTGTGTTGTTGCTGTTAGAGCATGTTGCTTGGATTGTTGATGGGAGAGCATTTTGAGAGTGTTGTTGATGGGAGAGCATGTTGCTTGGGTTGTTGATGGAAGAGCATGTTGTGTTTGTTGTTAATTGAAGAGCCTGGTGCTTGGGTTGTTGATGGAAGAGCCCGGTGTTTGGGTTGTTGGTGGAAGAGCCCGGTGTTTGGGTTGTTGGTGGAAGAGCATGTTGCTTGGGTTGTTGATAGAAGAGCATGTTGCTTGGGTTGTTGATGGAAGAACATGTTGCCTGGGTTGTTGACGGAAGAGCATGTTGCTTGGGTTGCTGGTGGAAGAGCCTGGTGCTTGGGTTATTGAAGGAAGAGCCTGGTGCTTGGGTTGTTAATGGAAGAGCATGTTGTGTGGGTTGTTGATGGAAGAGTATGTTGCGTGGGCTGTTGATGCGATTCAGGTTGTTTTGTGTGAACTGAGGCATATTTATCGACAACCTTGAGAAACATATTATCCAGATATTTACAATATTACTTAGTATGCCACGATCGATAATGGCGTTCAAGTCTGTGTTGTATAAACTCGGAATAAAATGTGCTTGATTAAAATTCTTGCAATTTCAATATGTTGTGGCATCATGGGTTATACATTTAGTAGTTTTATTTAACTTTCTGTTACAGAATATGGGAAACTGGTCACTATTACCAATGTGTGCAACAGTCATACGTGTTATGCACTGTGGTGTATTGGAGTATATGTGATCCATCAAAGTACTTGTTGCATCCGTGATTCTGGTCTGTTCATCTACTAGTTGTTCTAACCCGGAGAGCTGGTGTAAGTTGAAAAGTCATTGAATAGATTACCATTAATAAATTGCGGTTCAAATCACCTAGTATTAGTACTTATAGGTCTGCATATCATTTATAAATATTGTCTACAAAGTTTTCAAAACGATCATTCCATAGGATGGCGATATACTTGGGGAAACAAGAACATATTTACTATTCTTGAGAAACACGCTGTCCTGGGCTGCATGTCTATATTGGCTCGGATATACACCAGCATACCAGCATACCACCATCCCCGTTTCTCTTATCATTATACTTTCTAAAAGGAGTGTTTTAAAGCCCTAATATTAAGACAACTATCCAACATATCCGATCTAAATTTAAAGTTTCTGAAATTCAAACAAATATCTATTATTGTGTGTGGTGATGTGAGCATTAATTGTAGTTCATTGAATGTCTCTATATTGATTAAGCCCTGTATATGTTGATGTCCTATATTGAACCATTTTGTTTTAGACCTAAATCCAAAGCAAGCGCACGAGTTGTGGCATCATTAGTTTGAACAGTTGAGATTATTTCATTGATACTACATGTAGGTTCAGTAGTCTTATTATCATTATTGTCAATGTATACCGTATCACCATCTGTATAAGTTATACTATCCATAGTCGATTCTATTGTTAGTACTGTATGAATTATCTCCCCTGATAAACGGCGAGGAGTGTGCATGTACTATTAACAGCAACATATGTCTTACTATTATTAATATTATGCACAATATATCATTACTATCGGCAATTACATTGTTGTAATTATTATGCATTGCATAATTATCACTGTGGTTGTATGTGAAAGTCGGGTCGGTTATTAACTTTGTCGCAGCGACTAATTATGTGTGGGCGTCTGAAAATGATATGGCGCTGCTGATTGAGTTGTATGTTTAGATTGGTTTAACCTTTACACAAAAAAACACGAATCAACCCACATCATTTGTGTATCCAAATTTGCCTTTGGAAAACGGTTAATTAGTGTATATAGATTCGAGAGCGTCACTGTTCAAACGGTATAAACGAGTAGTTGCTAGTATTGATGGGGCAGGCACTGCTCTTATGTCGTCGGGTATTGTATTGGGTGGCATTGGATTGGCTCTGTCCGTTTTATATTGTAAATAATTGCTATTGTACGCGGAAAAGCTGGCGTCTGTATGAAACTTGTTAAACTTAAGCTACGCGAAACAGCACACAAACATAACCAAATAAGAACTGTATCAGAGACAGAGACAAACAGCTTAGTTTCAGAAGTATTACAAGATGGACAAATAAGTAAATACGTGTCCAATATGGTTATTGGTGAACTGACCTAATATAACAAATCAAAAGACAAATATCTGTTTAAACAATCAGAAGGCATAGGTCAGGAGTTCTAAACAAAAACTTATACAAGAAGGCAAAACTAAAACATTCATGAACAGTCATCCAAAAACAACATCCGACTGTCCGATTAGTGAAGTGGTTACCGAGCTCGCTTCTCACCAATGCAACCCTGGTTCGATCCTCGGACCGGGAAGTATATGAGATGGTATGGTGGTCGCCAGATCGGACATGTGGGTTTTCTCATGGTACTCCGGTTTCCGTCCACATGAATGACCACATTTTACGCTTTCACCCTCGCCATGGGGTGTGATTAATATAAGTTATTAAAAGTTGCTTTGCAATCGTTGTAAAAGAAATAAAGTTTAAACAAAACCAACATAAAAACATGTGTAATTAATTGTTTGTTTCAACTGTAGCCTATTTTAACATGTACCAATGATTATCCCCAGCATATAATGAACAAAAGTTTGTTCTTAGTAATGTAATAGATAAGGACCACGAATGTTCAGAGGGTGTAAAAAGCACCAAATTTGTGGTAGTTTAGAACCAGCTCGTAAATAATAGGCCGGATGACAATCCTGAAAGGCCCTAAGTGCCCCGTTAGATGAGGCCCAAAAGGGGCACAGGTATATAATTAATTTATTACAGTCACAAATAGTATATACCTTTTGCAAATGAGGTATGTTATCAGGATAAAAGGTTACACCAGTATATAAATGACTTTTGTTAAATACAAAATTGAAAATTGAGGCCATAATTAGTGATAATGCTATAAACAAAAACAACATCAAAAATGTGTAATTAATTGTTTGTTTCAACTGTAGCCTATTTTAACATGTACCAATGATTATCCCCAGCATATAATGAACGTAAGTGTGTTCTTAGTAGTGTCTATGTTTAAATTTCGTGCCAACATTCTTTTTATTGCAATAAAGAATATGTGTTTGTAATTATACAATTACACGATTTAAAGCATCCTCACACCTACCTAGCATGGGAACAGGCGTCGATATAGTTTGCCTGGACAGTCAAATAAATATATTTTAACACCGAGACGAGTAATTGGGCCGTATTGAGTTTCTGATCATATCAATGTCATTTTGCCAGAAGTTAAAAAGTTAAAAATGGACAGAATGGAACCCAGGCTAACACCAACTACGAACCGAGAGATTATGTATTTATTGTAATTATAGAATTTTGGCAAATGAGTATCGCTTCATACTAATTTGCCCTCATTGCTCAACTTTAAGATCGAAATTCATTGAAAGATATAGAGGATATTTGTGTTTATTAGTGTAAGATATGATTTGATTTCATCGAGTGATCATCGCAGTTTGTATTTCCACAAGCGACGTTAACCGGATTTGCATATTTCGGTGATCACGAGATGACATCAAATCCTATCTTACACTAATAAACACATATCTCCTTTTTCTGTTATGATTTCCAATGATTTTGGCTAATATAATAGTTGTTATCAAACTTAATTCATTTTAACTGCCCCTGTCTGGAGCCTCATTTCACTACATTCCACAACTGCACAACCACATATGTTAGTGTAAACGTTCGTAATAAGAAATAGTTCCGGTATAACTTTCAAGTTAATTTCTGTTTGATGTCAAAATTAAAAACTACATACAAAACTAATTCATAGGAATATATTATTTTATAATTAATTTTCATGATAATAATAAAATAGATAAAATACAAACGAATATCTAACCGCGCAGGAATACGATACGCAACCAGTGACATGGAAACTATCATCTTTAACTGATTCAGAGCAGCGGAAAGTGGAGTTTTCTTTCAATGAGAACACCTTTATCATTCATTAGAAAACATAAAAAATATTACCATACTTGGCCGAATATATATAACTTTATTAATCTTGTGTCATTCGAATCCAACACAATCACAACTGGTATTTCCAAATTAATATATTTTGCATATCAATAACACCTTTCATATATTTGACAACTAATACCTCCTTTGTAAAGTTCTAAGTCACTTCCTATTGTTACTGTTTAACTGCTATATTTATGTAATAATCTTACTACTGTATTGTATTGTATTATTGCATTGTGGGACTGGGGAGACAACTCGTCCTACATTGTTTACATCGAATTTGTAGCGGTTATTTACCTTGTACTAATTAGTGATAAATCCAGTTTGCAAGAGAATAGAAGCAGCATACATAGCATGTGGTAATAGTTGAATACCTGAAGATTATTTAACCATTTCCTTCATAGATATTTAGGTTAATATACTATTATATCTCCAGACAGCAATTTAGCTATAATGTGGATAAGTAGTCGCCATATCTATCCCATCTCCATTGATATTGCTGGGACTAAATGAGATTCTGGTTATTATTATGAACATTTGTTTGGCTACAACATTGGCAATGAATGTCGTATTTGTAATGGCGTCAATGGGTGTTTCTATGGGGTAAATGGTTAAGATCAACACCAGTCAATCAAATCAAGATGACAGCCACAATTCAAGATGACCTCCATAATGCAATATGGCTGTTAAAATTGCCATCAAAATAAAATAATTTTACGATTTAAATGCCTTATATAATTTCAAACGGGGGGGGGCGGATAATATATAGCTTAGGCCACAATTTACGTAGTTTTGGTCCTTGGTATTGAAATTTGAGCAGACAATACTCATATTCATTAGATCGTTGAGGGAAAGTACATT
>CM026391.1:29351446-29374588 GCA_014843695.1 Archivesica marissinica | reverse complement strand
ATGCTGCTTCTGCGAGATGTGCTCAGACAGCGACGTACACGCCGTGATGAGATCTACCGGGCGTATTGTTGTCTGTACAGAAATAGAAATGAAATGAGATCATAAATGAGCTCAGTTGTGCAAGAATGTATGTACTCGACAAAAGTGTCATAATAATAATTCATAAAGACTAGCATACCAATTAGGCGGATGCTTCCACACATAAACAAAATCATGAGAACTGTGCTGGTTACTATGGAAACTAACATCATTTATCACAGCATTCCAGCGTTATTGGATAACTAATGTACTATATCTAGCAACAGTGCATGTTACAGTTACAGACGGAACTGTATTCCAGTGGTTACAACGATGAACTGGTAATCATGGGATCGCAGGTTCGATCAAAACAATCGTCTGACCCTAATAAAATTAACAGTCTTTCAGGTGGGACTTTACACCGTGCACGTAAACGAACCAGAGGAGACTCTGGTATGGGTCTCTGTCTGTATCATTGCACTATCCTCCAAAAATCTAAAATGACTAATCTCTTCAGGAGGCGTCGATCATATGGGTAACCGGTAGCGACGATAAATAAACGTAAAACACAACAACATGCTGCCACACATTTATATGCGAACAACTGGTTACCAAGGAAACACACATTGTTTATCACAGCATTCCAGCGTTATTTGACAACTAATGTAACTGACAAAGCATGTTAGTACTCGAGCCTCACAGGAAAGGTGTTAGCTAAATTGCACGGCGCTCAAATGGGTAACCGGTAGACGTTAAAGCGACACTACATCAGTGAAAAAACAAATTTCTACAGAATGTATTTTCCTATTGTATGGTATAAATTCTTTTCAACTAATAAACAAACGGTATAAATTCTTTTCAAATATTTGCCTCAAAAACTGAGTATTTCAAGAGGTTTGTTGACATAACAAAATAATGTAAATAGGGTGGACATCCATGATGCGTAGTACAACTCGTGTATCCTGAATAACACGAGTTATGGTACATGTACAGATTTCCCGTTATATCACACACTTATGCATATTTATTTGGAGACAAATCTTAGTTAAATTATCTCTAAACGACATTATCTCGCGTTTAGTATTGACTACGATGACAAACAAACGTCAATTCAGGAGCATGGATGACCGCTATATGAAATCCTACTTTGAATTTTGAAAGTTGTAGGCGTTTATTGATTCAATGCTAGTGTTCGAATGTATTCGGAAGAATTTATAGTAGCAATGCATTTATACATGAAAAAATGCATTTTATTTGCTTTTTGCAATATAATGTCGTTTTAAATAAATTTAAATAAATAAAAATATCTAGTAAAAATGTCACATATTTTCTCGCAATTCTGCTATTCTACTGATCCTCCTAAGACAACGCTCTTGCATTTCCCCTAAGTAATGTATTATTGTATGACAGATAATATGTTTGGGTAACCAAGAACGGACATCATAACAATACAATGGTCAGATAGTATTACAACTTGCATCCCTCACTGCGTCCAACGATCTGGACACATCTCGCACCAACAGCGTAGGATATACTGGGATATTCTGGTTGTCGACCTTGCGACCAGGAACGCACGCTTCACTATCACTGTTTTAGCGAAGAGGTGGAGGCATGTACTTAGTTTATACACATTTATTTTTAACTCGATTGCGAAACAAGTTCTTTCAACTTTCGCTTCACGTGCAAAAGGCCCGGAGTTCGAGCCCCGCTGGAGCCGTTACGATTGTGTCCATAGGCAAGGCATATAAATTCCACATGCCTCTTCTCTCTCCCTCGTGGCGATGGATTCCATCAGGAATGAGGTCTCGAGAGTGATTAGTATAAGTTATAAGAACATGTTTCGCAATCGAGCTAAAATAAATTTGTATAAACTAAACTAACTTATATTAATCACTATAGAGACCTCATTCCTGATGGAATCCATCGCCATGAGGGAGAGAGAAAGAGGCAACGTGGAATTTAAATGCCTTGCCCAAGGGCACAATCGTAACGGCTCCAGCGGGTCTCGAACTCCGGACCTTTCGCACCTGAAGCGAACACACATCCACTGCGCTATCACGACTTGTCGTGTTACCTGTGGGACTATGTATACGACAGCGTAATGATATGACGTTCCAGATTATGGAGGATAGTAATTCGGCTTTTTTCACTTTTCAAGTCGTGGCGCTGTCTGATCTCAAACGGTGTGTGAATACCGCGTGAACAATGACTGAAGTCGCACACTCCAGGAATACGATCTTATTTGATAGTAGAAGTATAAATTCAACAATACATTTATAAGCAATATATGATTATTAATAATTTAGATAATGCATGAAAAATAAAAAAATAAAAATTCACAACGTGTAAAGCACAACAGTAGTATAGGGTGGCACTATGGGGCATGCTCTCTGGCACTATGTGGCATTTTAGCGAGGTGGGTGGCAGTATGGGGCTTTTTTTTGTGGCGCTATGAGGCATTTTACATGTTGAGGTAATTTGGGTAAAATGTTGGGTGAGCATGCCCTATAGTTCCAACCCTAGTGACTACTAAAAAACAAAACACATAATAATATATTTTCAAAATAATTTTATTTACTAATTATAACTAACCACTAAAACTATTTATTCATAATAAAATATCTAATATTCATTAATATTTCCCCAAATTTATTATGTCCTTTCCAATGTTCTTATATTGTAGCGTATTTATTCCACATATTTAAACCAATCCCCCAAATATAGTCTCTTGGATTAGCTTCAGCAAGAATTTTATTATTAGTACTTAATAAAATTCTTTTTAAGTCCTCATTTTGGTTATATTTTGGTTATAATGTGCTTCAAAAAGTACTTGTGATGGATCACTGTTCCATTGTTGTACATCAAAGTTTGTAGATCTATAGCTTCCTAGTTGTTTTATTTCATATGGATTAGTAAAATTAAGGATCTTCTCAGCGATGTTATGTTCTTGGCAGTTCAGCATTTTATTATATTGAAAATATTGTTCAGCACATATATATTTCACTCCATCTCTATCTATAAATTCAGCATGGAAAAAATACTGAAAACACTGTTTTGTCCATAAAATAAAACCATATCGTTTGTTATTCTGTCATCCATTTTACTGTTCACCACTCTCTGTCTAAATGATGTTGTAGTATAACAGCATATACATTTATGTAATCATTGTCTCCTGTTGTTATGTTGTTCTTTTTTAAATATTTATCATAATTATATTACACCCCAATCATCCATGTCAAGTGTTCTGCATACATCTTCTATATCTTTATGTTTAACAATCGCAATGTTTCTTTTATATAAATAATGTTTAATAACACTTTCCATATCTATGTATTTACCCAAATGTAAATGTGCATTTGTGAGCATATTTTTAAAATAGTTTACAATTGCTTTACCGTTGTAAGATAGATAAAAGTTTTCTAGATGTACTTCTGTTAAGTCAACATCTTCGTCTGCTCTTCGCAATGTTTCTTCATTTACCATTTCAATCAAAACATCAAGCCCTAAACCTAGATGCATACTAGTATGATAAAATTCCGAGCAATAATGATCCTCAACCTCGGTTTTTACTATATGGTTCATGATAACTATATACTACCAACGTCTATTTGAATGGCGATGTAGCAAAACATCAAGTATATTTATATAGTTTACATCATATGGTAACGCCAACCTATTTTCAGATATAATAATTATAATCATCATACATTGAGACCCAACTGGTATAGGGTATACCTAATGTATTATACATATATTCTATATCATCCATTTCAACAATATCTAATTTTCTTTTCGATAAATAATGTGGTAATATACTTTTTATATCCATTTCCTTTCCTAAATATAGTTGCGCATTTTTAGAAAGCATTCCATAATAATTTTTATATGGTTCACCATCTAAAATTAGAATATAATCTGAGGTTATTGTTGTTAAGTCAACATCTGGACCTACTTTTCTGGTTATTTCCTCATTTACCACTTCTATATAAACATCTGTAACTATTCTTAAATGTACTTTAGAGTATTGTAACCCTTCATTTGTAGATACTATATGGTTATTATTCATTATTGATGTCTTATTACAATATCATAAGTAAAAAATGATAGTGTATTATAGTTGTTGTAACTTATATATTGTTTTTACTTCTGTGTTATATTAATAGATCAATGACCTCTAGATGTTACATTGTATTAATAGTTCCATGTTCTATTTAAATGCCTGTGTAGTAGGACATTAATTATATTTATAGTATCTGGGTCAAATGGTATTCCTAATGTTATATAAATGTTGGAAAACATATAGGGCAATATATAATAAAGCTGAATGGAACAGTGTTGAAGATGATGACATGGAAGTATTACATTATATGGAAATGTAATTATACACCACAATGTATATGAACTATATATTAGACTTTTGAATTGATAGTATTGATAATATATTGATAATAATGATATGTAATTATCTATTCAATAACATATTTTAAAATATTTGTATTAGTTATTACTTTTTCATCATGGAAGGTAGTATGTTTTTACATCATCCTTGTAATATTTTTATTTGTGGTCCTAGTGGGTGTGGTAAAACACAATTTGTTAAACAATTAATCAAATATAAAAAAGATATATTTGATATAGTTCCAGAAAGGATAACATGGTGTTATACAGAATGGTAATCTATTTATGGAGATTTACAAGAAAGTGAGGGTAATTCCATCAGGTTTATTGATGGAATACCTGAAAATGATGAAGATATTACATCTGATGCAACATCTCCATGTTTAATAGTTTTTGACGATATGTTGGGAGATGTTGATGAAGAAAAAATCGAATTATGGTTTACACGTAACGGGCATCATCGTAATGCCAGTATAATATATATAACTCAAAACATGTATCAACAATCCGAATCATCCAGAACAATAAGTTTAAATTCTCATTATATGGTGTTATTTCAAAATAGTAGAGATAAAGGTCAAATAAAGGTATTAGCTAATCAAACACAATTACCCCATTTATTACATGCTTATCACGATGCAACTACTCACCCTCATGGTTATTTATTACTCGATTTCCATCCAACAACTCCAGAACAATTTAGAATTAGAACAGACATTTTTCACCATTGGCAAACAGGTGATGATAGAGGAGCTATAATATATACACATTAGATATTATTTTTTCATTTACATTTTAACCATCATGTAGGTTACACCTACTTCATTAATTAAAGCTTTAACAAATTTGGGGAATGAAACAAATCATGAAAATAGAATTATTTTATTAAATAAGTGTTTATCCCAAATGATGAAATGGTTTATATTAGCCTCAAAAATGCTTTAGATAAAAAAATTAAATTACCTAGACCTACCCAAAAATGTATGGACAAAAATAAACATATTCTTGAACAAATTGTTGATGATAATGTAAGTTTAGATAAAAAGAGAGAATTAATCTTAACTCCTGGGGGGATGGGTTTTTTGGGTGGTGGTTTAATAAAAACACTAATAAAATGGGATGGTAAAAAAAAGAAGTTTAAAATATCCTAAAAACTCCTAATAGACAAAATCATGTTGGTAAAAACAACATAGGAAACGATTATCTGGTAAACAAAAACAAGTTGTTAAAAAACAACCTAGGAAACGAACTAAAAAAATAAAATCACCAACCGCAAAAAAAACAATAGGTAAAAATATGGATTTTAAATAGTGATCGTCTAGCAAATTTAAAACTAAGATTAAAAAATAAAATATTAAATAAACAAAACCCAACTAGTTATCCATTACTTAGAAAAATATTAGGAACACCTGTTATAAATATAAACCATCAAAACAAACCCAAAATTTAACAGATTTAATATCGGAAAATCCATTTATTTTAGATAATCAAAATTTAAAATCTAGGACTCCATCACCTATATTACCTTCATTGTCTCCAAATAATATATCAAAAATATTAACATCCATAGAAAAAGACAATGTACCTGATAGTAATGCATTTATTAATAACAGTATTAATAATAGTATTAATAGTACCCATATTCCATTACATTTACCTTTAGCTCCACATTATCAACTTGTTGGAGAACCATCTATAAATATCCCCCAAAACAATAATGATATATCAAATATATCAAACATATCTGGGTTATATATGGATAATAATGATACTAGTGCATTTCCATTTACAGCTACAAAAGTAGATCCAGAGGCTTTATTTGGAAGTCCTGAAATATCAGATGACTTATCATTTGTTCAACCAAGTAGAACTTCTACACCAATTAGTGATATGTCATATGTATATGTTACTCCTAGATCTCCTACCCCCATAATATCACGTGTTCAACCATTAAATAGTACACCAAATAAAAAGAAAAAAATATCATTTTTATTACCAAATAAAAAAATGAGTAAAAAAAACTTTAAAATTTAAAAATTAAATGGATAAAGAAAATAAAAAAAATAAAAAATTGGTTAGAAAGTATATTTAATTTTTTGTATAAATACATTGGATATATTTTATATAAATCAGTTGCATTTAAACTGCTGAAAGGTATGGCTGGAAGAAAATCGAGAAAACCTAAATGAAGAAAACGAAATCATATTAGCATCAAAAGAGTACGTAGAGGTAGAGGCAAAAGAAGGAGAAATCAAGTAGGCGGTAATCCTGCTATGCCATTATTGATTCTAGGTTCAATGTTAGCTCCAGTTATAGAAAGATCACTTGGATCTAATCTAATAAAGTTCCATTAATTAAAAAAAATGGAGAAATGTTGATAGCATTGTCAAATTCAACTTAGAAATTTAGAAGAAATATAATTGTACATTCACCAAATGAGTTAATTAATAGTATATGAGAATGTTGTAAAAATGTTTTAAAGGGTAATGTTACCATGTCAAATGGTCATACATCACAGTTGAAAGCTCATAGTAAACACATACGAAAATTAGCTGATCATAAAATAAGTATTAAAAAAAGAAAATAATATTAAATAATAAAAACAGTGGTGATTTACTTTCATTATTAGGAACTATTGAAAAAATGGTTATTGTTCCAGTGAAAACATTAGAAGAAATGAATCAATGGAAAACCCAGCATAGACCTAATTTAGTATTTAGTAAAACGTCAAATTTACAATCTGAAATGGGTAATATTTTAAAACGAGATGATTTAAATGAATCAGATAAATCAAGATTATTTGGTGAAACATTACATAAATTTAAATTATCACATACTAAAGCTATAGCAACCCCCACACCTAAAAATATTTCTGAAAATACTGACATAAAAAATGTACATGGTATTAATGATGATATTATTGAAAGTATTCGTAAAACTATGCAGCGTAAAGGTACATTATTATTAGAACGTTTAAAACAAGATCCGAATATAAAATGGGATGAAAAAGGTGTTTTAGAAATTAATGGAAAAACAATTGCAGGTTCAAATATAATAGATTTAGTTAATGATGTAATTAGACAAAGAAAAATTGAAAAGAATTGGTTACAAAAACAAAATACTATAATAAGAAAATTTAAAAGAAGAAAAACCATTTCAGGAGGTATTGATTATCAATGGCAAGCTGATTAAGCAGATTTACAAACATATAGTAAATTTAATAATAAGTTTAGATACATATTATGTGTTATAGATGTTTTTCAAAATATGCATGGGTTATACCTATTAAAAATAAAAGTGGAGATACAATGATTAAAGCATTTCAAACTATTTTAAATAAATCTAACAGAATTCCTAAATCATTACAAACAGACAAAGGTTCGGAATTTAAAAATAAAATATTTCAAACATTTTTAAAAAATAATAACATTTATTTTTTTACAACTGAAAACCCTGAAACAAAAGCTAGTATTGTTGAACGCACTTTAAAAAATAGAATGTGGAAATTTTTTCCACATAATAAAACTAAAAAATATATAAATAAATTAAATAATATGTTTATGCTTATAATCATAGCTTTCATAGAAGTATTCAAACATTTCCTGCACTAGTTACAGAAAATAATGAGCAAAAAAATAACTGATATCTTGTTTGGAAATAATATTAAAACAAATAAAACAAATAAAATAGAAATTGATGATTTAGAATTAATAAAACTAAAAAAAAACATTTGATAAATGTTATTTACCTAATTGGACAATTGAATTATTTAAAGTTTATAAAATCCAGTATCGGTGAAAATAAAGGATTTAAATAATGATATAATAAAAGGATCATTTTATTTACAAATAATTCAACCTATAAAAGACAATAACATTTATGATATTGATTCAGTTGTTGGAAAACGTACACGGATAATAAACGGTAAGAAAATAAAAGAAATAAATGTACATTGGAAAGGGTATCCAAAAACATTTAATTCTTGGATCCCACAAACTAATTTAGTATAATGGCAGCCGATGACTCAAATATTACATTAACATTTTGTGATAAAAAAAACTACTGATGACTCAAATATTATAACACCATTTTGTAACAGAAAACCTAATAATACATTAATATTTATTTCACAAATCATTGTGATTTATTTCATTATTATAGCAGCTATCATACAATTAAGTTTACAAAATACAAAGATTTATGGATAATATTACTAAGTAGTTCTTTAGGATAATTATATATTACCGTCACCAAATATAAAATATGATAAGAAAAAATGAATTCGTTTTATGTAACTTTATTTAGTAATTCTTCATATGAAACATTTCCAAATAATACATTACATAATTTTACAACAAAATTACCTAGATCAATAAATATAAAAAAGAAAATTGGGAAGTAGCCTTAGTTGAATTAATTCATCCGTCATAAAATATAAATATGAATAATGACGATTCAGTTTTTTATTATGTAACTTCTGATGTAACATTAGGAAACATTTTATTCTTAACTTCTAGTTCTAATTATAGTATTAAAAATGGACTTCATACAATTAAATGTAGTAAAAAACCAGGTGTATATTCAGGAATTGGTCATGTTGTATATGAAATTAATAATTATTTCCAAAAATGTTTAAAGTATACTTTTGTGCATAATGAGATAGATTTATCTATATCATTATCAAAAACTAGTAAAAGATCTGAGGTAGTATTATGTTGTAAATCTTAAAGATCCAAAACATACTGTAGGTAAAATAGGTCTTTTATTTTCAGATTCTTTATTTGGAGATAAAAACAATAATCGTGTTATTTATGATGATGACATAGATTCTTTCCCTTTTGCACCTGATTTAAATATAGGTTCAAAACAATTATTTATTTATTCCGATATATTAGATTATAGTTTATTAGGAGCTATAGAAAGTCCTATTTTGAGAATAGTACCATTTGAAAATAAAAGAAAATCATTTCAGGTGCATAGAGAATGTGTACACAAACATTACCTACCATTATCAAAATCTATTTTTGACGAAATAAAAATATTTATAACAGGAGATTCAGGCATACCTATTTACTGTTAGTGGTAGGACAATAATAACATTGCATTTTAGAGAGAATAAACAATTACGAATATGAATAATACAAATTCTTTTTATGTAACATTAATAAGTGATAAAGCAGAACGTTTATTAAAAAATAAAAGCGATTTTACAACTAAATTAATAAAAACAATTAATTTTAAAAAAGAAGAATGGAGAGTTGAATTAATTATACCATCACATGTAATTAACATAAATGATACAAATGATAATTTTTGTTTAGCAGTACGAAATATTAAAACAAAATCAGTTAATTATAAAAAATGAAATTCTTTGGTTAGAAACTGTAATTCGTTCAGATTTTAAATATATACATTTAGTCTCAAGCAAACTTAAAAACGCAGGTATAACTATAGATTTGAAACGGAAACCTTTTGGAGGTAAATATTCAAATCATGTTGTTTTATTTAAATGTAATATACCCCATGGGGGCTATACATATATTGAACATGTATTAGAGGTAATTAATGAACAAATAGACAAATATTTCTCAAAGGCTTTATTAACTTTAGATTATGATGTTTATAAAACAACTAAAACAGGTGTTGTTTTAAAATTAGCTTATGATTATAATACGAAAAGAATATATTTAAAATCGAATGATAATAATCATATTGGATTAGCTTTTCATAAAAACGTTATTGAAAAATGTGGAGGAAGTTTAGATAATCTTATTTGATATAAGCATTTTTGACAAAATAAAGCTACACAACTATGGACTTTATTTTAAAAATAAAAGACACGAATTTTTTAAATATAATGTATACTTCCATATAAATTTTAATAATTTGTATATTTATAGCGATATAGTAGATCACACAATAGTAGGGCAAACAGAAAGTCAATTATTAAGAATTATTGAATATCAGACATCTATTGTTAATAATAATACTCATTTAGAATTCAAAAATTATCATTATTTAAGTAAATCTAATGTTGACGAACTTACTATATTAATAAGAGGGAACACTGGTGAAGATGTTCAGTTTATGAAAGGTGTTACAATTGTAAAGCTGCATTTTAAAAAATATAGTGTTGCCAGTATATAGAGGTCGGGGTAAACGATATGGGTATGAGGTAGGAAGTATAATAAAAGGTGTTACAAAAAAACTATGTCTCTATTACAACCAATTGGTAAACATACTTTAAATACACTTAAACATGATGGAGTAAATGAAAGTATTGGAGCATTTACACATATTGTTAAACATGGAAAAAATGTAAAGCAGGTCGTGGGGGATAGAGGGCTACAAACAATTAAAAAAAATAAGTAGAATTTATTATCTGGTTTAGATAATTCTATTCAAGGAAGAAAGACACTATTTAAAAATAAACCTATTTAAAGAGCATCTAAAAAACTATAAAATCAATTGGAGTCGAGAAAAAATTTCATTTGAAAAAAAAGAAACAAAGAAGTAAGGTTAATAAAAGGTCATTAGATATATTTGATTAAATATGATGGAACATGGTTCATGCGGTTGTAGTAAAAGTGAATTAGATGTTAACAGTGTACCCCCTACAATGGCTTCTATGGTAGAAGGTCAATGGACTGAACATTATCCAATTGTTAACCCTAGAAATAATGACGGTCCTATAGAATTTATGATTCCTGCACAAACACAAAAATGGACTGATATTAATCAGTCATATTTAAGATTAAAATTAAAAATAACAAAAGATGACGGTAGTGAAATTGAAGATGCTACTAATTTATCTACAATTTTTTTCATAGTATATTTAGTTGTATTGATTTATACTAGAATAATAAATTAATTCCATGTACAGATAAATATGGATATAGAGCTTAATTTGAAAATTTACAGCTCAATATAAAGATAGTGTATTAAATGATTTAGAATTGTTTAGATTAGACAAAGCAGGAGATGTTACAAAAAATGTAAAACATAATGGAGGTGCTGGGTGGTTAGAAAGAAAAGCCAAAATTACAAACAAAACTTTAGAAATATGTGGGCAAATACATCTTGATTTATTTTTACAAGAAAAATATTTACCTAATGGAATAGATATAAGACTTAAACGAAATAGAGCAAGTACAGATTTTTGTTTGATGGGGTCAGATGGTAAGGGTAAAATAGATATCCTAGAAGCTGGTTATAATGTTAGAACTGTTACACTAGCACCTACTGTAGCTAATAATTTATATCAAAATATTGCAAGAAGTAATATGAAAATACCAATTAGAAGAGCTGTAATAAAAACATTTACAATTACAGCAGGTTTACAATCTAAAATTGATGATTATACCTTTTTAGGACAACTTCCTAAAAGAATTATTTTAGGAATGGTTAAACATTCTGATATGAATGGTGATCCAACCACAAATCCATTTAATTTTCAACATCTTAAAATATCAAAATTAGATATTAGTATAGATGGTAAAAGTATTCATAATAAAACACTAGAACCTGATTTTACTAGTGCTACAAATAAAAAACTTTACAATCATATTTTACACTATTGAATTCCATGGGTGTAAATATGCATGATGATTCATTTGGATTTCCACTCAAAGAATATGAAAATGGACATACATTTTGGGGATTTGATTTAACAGCCGATCAAGGAAGTGAAGAAGGACATCTACATCCTATAAAAACAGGAAACCTACGAATTGAAATGGGATTTAGTGCTGCACTAACACAACCTATAAACGTTATTATATATGCTGAATTTGATAATCAAATAGAAATTAATAGCATCAGAGAAGTAATTACAGATTATTAACAATGGATACATATTCACTACAATATTTATTGGACAAATCTACTATATTAAAACATTTAAATGGAATTGTGTGTGCAAAAGATGAACTAGCAAAGGAAAAATATATCAAAAAAGCATATATTGTGAACACAGATGATTCATACCAACCAGGAAAACACTGGGTGCTAATATATTTCAAGGATAACAATGGATTTTATTTCGATTCTTATGGAAATACACAACATATAAAAGAAGAGATTGTGAACTTTATGAACACTAATTGTAAAAAATGGACTAGAAATTGTATTAGAATTCAAAGCACATATAGTGTTATGTGTGGAATATTTTGTTTATTTGTACTAGATATTTTAGCTAAAGGTATTGATTTAAAACAAAAAATAAACAATATGTTCTATACAAATAATGAATATTTGTATAAAAATAAATTATTATTAAAAAATGGTTTGATAAACATTATGGAACATTATATGAACATGGTAAAATGATGAAAGAATTAGATAATACTGTTTATGTTAATTATAAAAATAACCAATGTTGTAAATGTGAAAAAATGAATTAAACATGTATACTTACTTAAAATAAAACAATATGTTTTATACAAATAATTGTTGTATAAAAAATGCCATTGTTTTAATTATAAAAAATAACCAATGGTATAAATGTGAAAAAAAAGAATTAATGTTTTAGTTAATAGTTAATAGTTATAATTAGTAAATAAAATTATTTTGAAAATATATTATGTGTTTTGTTTTTTAGTAGTCACTAGGGTTGGAACAATAGGGCATGCTCACCCCAACATTTTTACCCAAATTACCTCAAAATATCAAATGCCCCATAGTGCCATAAAAAATGCCCCATACTGCAACCCACCTCAGTAAAATGCCCCCATAGTGCCAGAGAGCATGCCGCATAGTGCCACCCTA
Organism: Archivesica marissinica; assembly: GCA_014843695.1. Taxonomy (NCBI): domain Eukaryota; kingdom Metazoa; phylum Mollusca; class Bivalvia; order Venerida; family Vesicomyidae; genus Archivesica; species Archivesica marissinica. The sequence goes on along the minus strand of CM026391.1, from coordinate 29,361,406 downwards.
TACTACTTATATCAGTGAAGACCGAGAAATAGCTTTACAAGTAAGGTCGTAACTAATAACAAATAGTGCTACACGTTCATGATGTCAGATTAATGTCTATTTTTCTACATTTCTGGAGATATTTTCGTCTTGAGAAATTGAAATTAACACCGCTATATTCGACATTTATGATTCAATGTTAACTTCACGTTCACGTCGAAAAGGTCATTGCGAGAACAGGATCCAGTAGCTACCAACTGTGACACAGCATAGTTTAAAAAAGAAACCAAACGTGATGAAAACACCGCTATGTGATTGCTACATTACTTGTAATACAACCCTCATATAATGAGTATATACTATATACTTTCAACATAACCTTCATATAAAGTGCATAGAAGATTTCTTCAGCTATGCGTTACTTTCTACATAACCTTCATATAAAGTGCATAGAAGATTTCTTCAGCTATTCGTTACTTTCTACATAACCTTCATATAAAGTGCATAGAAGATTTCTTCAGCTATTCGTTACTTTCTACATAACACTCATATAAAGTGTATATACGATTTCATCAGTTATTCGTTACTCTCTACATAACACTCATATAAAGTGTATATACGATTTCATCAGTTATTCGTTACTCTCTACATAACCCTCATTTAAATTGTAGATACTATTTCATCTCAGCTATTCATTATTTTCTACATAACCCTCATATAAAGTGTTTATAGGATATCATTATCTATTCGTTACTTTCTATATAAAGAATATATACTATTGCTCAGCTTTACATTACTTTCTATATAACTCTCATATAAAGAATATATAATATTGCTCAGCTATTCATTACTTTCTATATAACCCTCATATAAAGCATGTATAATATTGCTCAGCTTTACATTACTTTCTATATAACCCTCATATAAAGAATATATAATATTGCTCAGCTTTACATTACTTTCCAGTTTCTATATAACCCTCATATAAAGACTATATAATATTGCTCAGCTTTACATTACTTTCTATATAACCCTCATATAAAGAATATATAATATTGCTCAGCCAGATCAATTACATTCTCTAATATGGTCGTGATTCTTATTCGTGTTTGAACTAATATGAAACAGACTATAGTGAATCATTGTGTGGAACAATTTATTTGCTATTCATTATATACTGAGCCAAAAAAGAAACGATACCTGGTGTGTATGTGTCTATAATTTCAACATTTATTAAGAAAATGCTTTGAAAATTCACAAGATGATAGTCCAACATGTTTGAAAGAGGAGCATATAAAGCATAATGAGCCTCCGAAACTGTCTGCTGCGTGATGACGTTATTCATCGGATAGGGGTCTAATGGAGTTTTCACACAGACGTCAATACCGAGTATGGGCACAATTTGCGTCTCTCACTGCAATGCACCGCCGTCGCATCGAACGGAAGAGTGTCTGAATCTCTTGCTGGTCAATATTTGTCCACTCCTGACGCAAAACATCCCTCAGTTGGTGTAACGTTACCGGTTGACGTCTGACGCGGCGGTCTAACGTATCCCACAAATGTTCTATGGGTGACAAGTCTGATGACAAAGCAGGCCACGGCAGGGTTTAAATATTGTTCTGCTCCAATAATGTGGTGGAAATCCGAGCATTATGACACCTGGCGTTGTCCTGTTGGAACAGTGTGACGTTTCTGTTGGCGTTAAAAAACGGCACAACAACTGGCGCAAGGATCTCATCACAGTACCGCTGGGCGATTAGGTTCCCGTCCACCACTAACAGTTCAGTGCGACTGCCGAAGGTGATACCGCCCCACGCCATAACGCTTCCGCCCCCGAACAGATCGACCTGACGTACACATGCGTCGGCGTAACGTTCACCGCGTCTGCGATATACCCGCTCTCTGCCATCCGCTCGACGCAAACAGAACCGCGATTCATCGCTAAGCATCACCGAATTCCACTGTAACCGAGTCCAGCGAGCACGTTCCGTCGTCCATTCCCGCCGTACGTCACGGTGACGTCGTGTCAGGATGGGTCCAACGTATGGCCTGGCACGAATGCCACGTTCACTGAGCCGGTTCCTGACTGTTTGTGCACTGATGCGATTGTTGGTCATCCCAGGAGTAACGGCAGCTGTGTGCGTAGCAGGTAGGAACCGGTCACGTAAATGTGACGTCCGAATGTGACGGTCCTGTTCACGCGTCGTCACACGTGGTCGACCAGATCTTGGACGGTCGTCCACCGATCCATGTGTTCGATAACATCGCAGTAGACGTGTTATCGTGATCCGCGTAACCCCGAGTCGATTTGCGACGTCACGCTGACGTAAACCGCCGTCAATCATGCCAATGGCACGCATTCTCTGAATGCGGTTTAACCTAGGCATTTTGTTAGAGGTAACAATGGGTATGTAAGGTGTTTTTCCTCGATGATAATGCAATACCAGTACAATAAACCGGTTTTCCGATTTGTACATGTGTATGAAGTTGTCTTTGTTGAGGAGCACGTGCAAATCGGCAATTCGGCGTTCCAGGATTATCGGGTGTTTATTTACCTGTGTTTATGGTTAGCTGACGTTGCAATAAGATACCCGGTACTGATACGTAATAATATATTAAACCTTTCTATGGTTTTATCCGTTTTACGTCATTTTTAGTTTGGTATCGTTTCTTTTTTGACTCAGTATATTCAAGAACACTCTTACTACTCCAGTCAAGGTAGCTGGAATTGGCATCTACGTGCAAACTAATTGCAAAGGAATTTATTTTAACACTCTTACCTGCAGAAAAATAAATACTGTCTGTTGGAGAACGAGGCCCATAACAGACGGATCTGTAGTGCAGTGGTAACACGCTGGACTGGTAATCCAGGGGTCGCAGGTTCGATCCCCCGTCTGACCCTAATCAAATTAACAGTCTTTCAGATGGGACGTTAAACCGAGGTCTCGTGTCGGTGCTTTACGCCGTGCACGTAAAAGAACCAGAGGAGACTCTGGAATGGGTTTCTGTCTGTATCATTGCACTATCCTCCAAAATCTAAAATGACTAATATCTTCAGGAGGCGTCGCTCATATGGGTAACCGGTAGCGACGATAAATAAACGTAAAACACACACACGAGGCCCATGTGAATAAAGTAATTCCACAAATATTCGGAACATTCTGTTTTACTTGTATTCGATCACAACCCACTGCCAGTATTGCTAAAAGACAATACGCCGGTTTAGACAGCCATCTACAGTAGCCTGGATACAACGATGGGCTTTACTCCTTACATGTTACGAGTTAATGTAAATCAAAAAGGATGATGAAACATAGGTCATGCTGGCTTGTCAACTGATGTATACATAAGAAAAAAATATAAGATTCACAAATACCTGGTGAAATAATAATTACCATTGAACAATTAGAGGGGACACCAATAAATACTGCCCACAATAGATACTGTTACTGACTAAAGCGGAACTGCTTGTACAACATGGTTGGTCCAAAAAGAGTTCCGACAAGGATATACATTCACGATTGGCAAGCACTGCATTTAGTGTATATGGGTCAAACCATTATATCTGATATTGCAAGTAACATTACCGTATACAATAACCGGAAACGCACAATGTGAATTATTAATGGGTCGGAAATTAAGAACAACATTTGATTTAATAAGACCAACTTTGAATGAAAAAATGGAGAACAAGCAAACCGATCTGAAATCCTACCTTGATAAGGGGCCGGTACGGTTACGGTGCATCCCGGTATAGCCCGAATAGACGATCGTCTCGACGGGTATCGGCTCTCACGATGTCCCCCGGTGTGGACACAGCGGTGCAATACGGTGCAATGCAATGTGACCGGCGTTATCACGGTGTGAATAGGGTACATCCTGGCATGTTCGCTGCTGCCACGGCGTGCCGGGAAGGTCATTTTAATGTTTAAACATGCTTAGAAAATAGAATATCCTTCCCGGCGCACCGCGGTCGGCCACGGTACGCCACGGTACATCCCGGCCTGACTACGGTATCGACCCGGTACGCAATGGTACCCCAAGTTCGCCACACCGGGGCGCACCGGGATCCCTATGTGACCTAGGCTTTAGCAAGCATGGATTAATAGTGTAACAAACGGGACCAGAATCATATGAGATGAGTTGCAAAATGGCATGGTAGTGAAGTATATTGAATACGGTACAGAAGGGATGTTTCCCGACAGGAAGTGGTACCAGTACCAGTAACTGAAGCGGTGTACAATCAATTAACGAATTGAGAAGTAGCTGAACATGTCCCGGGGCTATCAGCTATAGAACTAAGTGAACCGCAGCCGGTAAACCACCAACTACACAAGACAGAGAAAGTGGGACCGGAACTAATTGAATAAATCACAAAGGCCTCAACGGTACAGAAAGTAGCCAAATTCAAACTAACTAGTTGATACTACATGTGGAATCCTGAACTAACTTGATACAGACTATAGTGAATCATTTGTGGAATAATACATTATTTCATAGGGACATACATGTCGGTATACGTTGGCTGTTCAACTATAAATATCATGCATTGATTAGAGTTAGTACAAAGAAGTTGGAAACGTATTGATCTTTTCTTTGATGTTAAATTAAATAAGTTATTACAGTGTTTAAAATGTTTTTCTTGACAGTTAGCTCTGCAATACTTGTGTTCACTTTAGTGAAAACTGAGGCATCTTTGGCTTCCGAGCCAAAGTGCTCTAAATTCCACTATGAGGAGCAGATGCTATATAAAATGGTTCGCGTAGAGCATGACATGGACCTCTTGGAAATTGAAGTTAAGGATATGGGTGAGAAGATGGAAGCATTTACTGAACGAATGGGTGTGAAGATGGAAGCATTTACTGAAAGCGACTTGGAACTGAGAGACAAGATTGAGAATAACATAGGAAAATATCGGATTGAATTAGAAGACATAAAAGTGGAGATTCAGAAACAACGCGAAGATCTTGTCGTCCTCAAAGGTAAACGAACTACGATATTAATAAATGCATGTCTCTATTGCACACATACTGAGAACATATAGTGGCTGCAAAAGTTGTAATACAGTGCATGTTTTCATGTACTAGTATACTATATCCTTCATTTGGCGCAACAAGTGGAATAGATGAAATGTTTTCGTAAATCACTTTATGCATGTTATTGTGGAAAACATAAACCCGCATATGCAACAACACATATAGCTGCACTTGTGCTACTTGGCAACTGTCAATGTTGGCGAAACAACTCATATAACTACACTGGTACTATTTGACAACTGTCAATGTTGGCGAAACAACTCATATAACTGCACTTATGTTATTCTGGAATGTACAAAATGCATACAACCGCTGAACTTCGGGAAGGGCCGTAACTAATGCTTCCATACCCGTTTGCCTTTCTTTAATGTGTCATGTTTGTATGCACATATATATATGTAAATGAATCGAGCAATACAATATATGATTAAGCTATCTGCTGAACATGTTATTCTTCTAGTTATCCGATAGAGCTTACATTTTGAGATCGACTGTAAATAAACCGTTTTAGAGTCTAAACTGTAAACATTTACAGTACCATCCAATTAGAAATCAAGATTCGCCATATGACCTAATTAAGCTGTTGTAGCGAAACCCCCAAAATAACACACTAATTGGAATTCAACAGACCTACACAATCTGTTTTGCAGGTATAACTTCAACATTTTTAGGTTTTAATGGTTTTAGTTTTTGTATTGGCAGCATACCACAGATTAAGGATGATGAGGTGATTATGTGCACGATGTGTTTCGTGCATGTACGATTGTATAGCCATTCAGTCTTGTGGATCAGTTGCGACCAGTTGTATTTTTTGTTTTGAGGATGATGCATTACATTTAATGTATGTTTTCATTATGAGTTTGTCTATATAATGAAATGGAATTCGATCATGCACAGTATACGGTGGCTGCCGATGGACTTATCTCCCACGGACGCTTGGGATCTGGAAAATGGTAGGTGTTCAAACACAAAATACATGTTTAACAACACTATGATATACTAACGGCTTGGTACTATATATACATTTGTTTAGGCCATATGCAAGCAAGATTAAAAACAACGCCCAGTCACCATCAATGCCAGTAGCGTCTGTTGTATAAACGTATATTATATTAGCCCAGTCACCATCAATGCCAGTAGCGTCTGTTGTATAAACGTATATTATATTAGCCCAGTCACCATCAATGCCAGTAGCGTCTGTTGTATAAACGTATATTATATTAGCCCAGTCACCATCAATGCCAGTAGCGTCTGTGGTATAAACGTATATTATATTAGCCCAGTCACCATCAATGCCAGTAGCGTCTGTTGTATAAACGTATATTATATTAGCCCAGTCACCATCAATGCCAGTAGCGTTGTGGTATAAACGTATATTATATTAGCCCAGTCACCATCAATGCCAGTGGTCTGTTGTATAAACGTATATTATATTAGCCCAGTCACCATCAATGCCAGTAGCGTCTGTTGTATAAACGTATATTATATTAGCCCAGTCACCATCAATGCCAGTAGCGTCTGTGGTATAAACGTATATTATATTAGCCCAGTCACCATCAATGCCAGTCTGTGGTATAAACGTATATTATATTAGCCCAGTCACCATCAATGCCAGTCTGTGGTATAAACGTATATTATATTAGCCCAGTCACCATCAATGCCAGTAGCGTCTGTTGTATAAACGTATATTATATTAGCCCAGTCACCATCAATGCCAGTCTGTGGTATAAACGTATATTATATTAGCCCAGTCACCATCAATGCCAGTCTGTTGTATAAACGTATATTATATTAGCCCAGTCACCATCAATGCCAGTGGTCTGTGGTATAAACGTATATTATATTAGCCCAGTCACCATCAATGCCAGTAGCGTCTGTTGTATAAACGTATATTATATTAGCCCAGTCACCATCAATGCCGTAGAGTCTGTTGTATAAACGTATATTATATTAGCCCAGTCACCATCAATGCCAGTAGAGTCTGTTGTATAAACGTATATTATATTAGCCCAGTCACCATCAATGCCAGTAGCGTCTGTGGTATAAACGTATATTATATTAGCCCAGTCACCATCAATGCCAGTAGCGTCTGTTGTATAAACGTATATTATATTAGCCCAGTCACCATCAATGCCAGTAGCGTCTGTTGTATAAACGTATATTATATTAGCCCAGTCACCATCAATGCCAGTAGCGTCTGTGGTATAAACGTATATTATATTAGCCCAGTCACCATCAATGCCAGTAGCGTCTTTGTATAATTTTTTGGTTTGGTTGTGTTGTTTTTTGGTTTGGTAGCGCTGTTGTATAAAGTATATTATATTAGCCCAGTCACCATCATGCCAGTGGTCTTTGGTATAAACGTATATTATATTAGCCCAGTCACCATCAATACCGGTAGCGTCTGTTGTATAAACGTATATTATATTAGCCCAGTCACCATCAATGCCAGTAGCGTCTGTTGTATAAACGTATATTATATTAGCCCAGTCACCATCAATGCTTGAAGAGTCTGTGGTATAAACATATATTATATTAGCCCAGTCACCATCAATGCCAGTACCGTCTTTGGTATAACCGTATATTATATTAGCCCAGTCACCATCAATGCCAGTAGCGTCTTCGGTATAAACGTATATTATATTAGCCCAGTGACCATTAATGCTTGTAGAGTCTGTGGTATAAACGTATATTATATTAGCCCAGTCACCATCAATGCCAGTAGCTTCTTTGGTATAAACGTATATTATATTAGCCCAGTCACCATCAATGCCAGTCTGTTGTATAAACGTATATTATATTAGACCAGTCACCATCAATGCCAGTAGCGTCTGTGGTATAAACGTATATTATATTAGCCCAGTCACCATCAATGCCAGTAGTGCCTGTTGTATAAATGTATATTATATTAGCCCAGTCACCATCAATGCCAGTCTGTGGTATAAACGTATACTATATTAGACCAGTCACCATCAATGCCAGTAGCGTCTGTTGTATAAACGTATATTATATTAGCACAGTCATCATATATGCCAGTCTGTGGTATAAACGTATATTATATTAGCCCAGTCATCATCAATGCCAGTCTGTGGTATAACGTATATTATATTAGCCCAGTCACCATCAATGCCAGTCTGTGGTATAAACTTATATTATATTAACCCAGTCATCATCAATGCCAGTCTGTGTATAACGTATATTATATTAGCCCAGTCACCATCAATGCCAGTCTGTTGTATAAACGTATATTATATTAGACCATCACCATCAATGCCAGTCTGTTTGTATAAACGTATATTTATTAGCCCAGTCACCATCAATGCCAATCTTGTTGTATAAACGTATATTATATTAGCCCAGTCACCATCAATGCCAGCCCTGTGTATAAACGTATATTATATTAGCCCAGTCACCATCAATGCCAGTCTGTTGTATAAACGTATATTATATTAGACCAGTCACCATCAATGCCAGTACGTCTGTGGTATAAACGTATATTATATTAGCCCAGTCACCATCAATGCCAGTAGTGCCTGTTGTATAAATGTATATTATCTTAGCCCAGTCACCATCAATGCCAGTCTGTGGTATAAACGTATATTATATTAGACCAGTCACCATCAATGCCAGTAGCGTCTGTTGTATAAACGTATATTATATTAGCCCAGTCATCATAAATGGCAGTCTGTGGTATAAACGTATATTATATTAGCCCAGTCATCATCAATGCCAGTCTGTGGTATAACGTATATTATATTAGCCCAGTCACCATCAATGCCAGTCTGTGGTATAAACGTATATTATATTAACCCAGTCATCATCAATGCCAGTCTGTGGTATAACGTATATTATATTAGCCCAGTCACCATCAATGCCAGTCTGTTGTATAAACGTATATTATATTAGACCATTCACCATCAATGCCAGTCTGTTGTATAAACGTATATTATATTAGCCCAGTCACCATCAATGCCAATCTGTTGTATAAACGTATATTATATTAGCCCAGTCACCATCAATGCCAGTCTGTGGTATAAACGTATATTATATTAGCCCAGTCATCATCAATGCCAGTCTGTGGTATAACGTATATTATATTAGCCCAGTCACCATCAATGCCAGTCTGTTGTATAAACGTATATTATATTAGCCCAGTCACCATCAATGCCAGTCTGTGGTATAACGTATATTATATTAGACCATTCACCATCAATACCAGTCTGTGGTATAACGTATATTATATTAGCCCAGTCACCATCACTGTCAGTAGCGTCTGTTGTATAAACGTATATTATATTAGCCCAGTCACCATCAATGCCAGTATCGTCTGTTGTATAAACGTATATTATATTAGCCCCGTCACCATCAATGCCAGTAGCGTATGTGGTATAAACGTATATTATATTAGTCCCGTCACCATCAATGCCAGTCTGTGGTATAAACGTATTTTATATTAGCCCCTCATCATCATGCCAGTAGCGTCTGTGGTATAAACGTATATTATATTAGCCCCGTCACCATCAATGCCAGTAGCGTCTGTGGTATAAACGTATATTATATTAGCCCCGTCACCATCAATGCCATATCTCTGTGGTATAGACGTATATTAAATTACCCCGTCACCATCAATGCCAGTAGCGTATGTTGGTATAAACGTATATTATATTAGCCCAGTCACGCATCATGCCAGTATCGTCTGTGGTATAAACGTATATTATATTAGCGAACATGATCAATGATATGTAAACGAATTTATCAATATCTAAAATAGTAGCACTTTGATCGTTTGCACGATACCAACAATGCCATGAGTTGCAGCCTTGCACAAGTAATATATAGTTTTGGTATATTATGCGTATTGTTCCTACTGGTATTGTAATTGAGCAGGGAAGTCGGGAGGAGGGACGAAGGTTCCAAGCGAAAACGCGATTAATAAAATGTTCGT
>CM026391.1:29273520-29350446 GCA_014843695.1 Archivesica marissinica | reverse complement strand
TGAGGCTTTAAAGACTTATGAATAGTATGTGACGCTTTAAAGACTTGTGAATAGTATGTGACGCTTTAAAGTCTTGTGAATAGTATGTGACGCTTTAAAGTCTTGTGAATAGTATGTGACGCTTTAAAGTCTTGTGAATAGTATGTGACGCTTTAAAGTCTTGTGAATAGTATGTGACGCTTTAAAGACTTATGAATAGTATGCGACACTTTAAATACTTATGAATAGTATGTGATGCTTTACAGATTTATGAATAGTATGCGATGCTTTAAAGTCTTGTGAATATTATGTGACACTTTAAAGTCTTGTGAATAGTATGTGACGCTTTAAAGACTTATGAATAGTATGTGACACTTTAAATACTTATGAATAGTATGCGACACTTTAAATACTTATGAATAGTATGTGATGCTTTAAATACTTATGAATAGTATGTGATGCTTTAAATACTATGAATAGTATGCGACACTTTAAATACTTATGAATAGTATGTGACGCTTTAAAGACTTATGAATAGTATGCGACACTTTAAATACTTATGAATAGTATGTGACACTTTAAATACTTATGAATAGTATGCGACACTTTAAAGACTTATGAATAGTATGTGATGCTTTAAAGACAATGAATAGTATGCGACACTCTAAATACTTATGAATAGTATGTGACGCTTTAAAGACTTATGAATAGTATGTGACACTTTAAAGTCTTGTGAATAGTATGTGACGCTTTAAAGTCTTGTGAATAGTATGCGACGCTTTAAATACTTATGAATAGTATGTGATGCTTTAAATACTTATGAATAGTATGTGACGCTTTAAAGACTTATGAATAGTATGCGACACTTTAAATACTTATGAATAGTATGTGATGCTTTAAAGACAATGAATAGTATGCGACACTTTAAATACTTATGAATAGTATGTGACGCTTTAAAGACTTATGAATAGTATGCGACACTTTAAATACTTATGAATAGTATGTGACGCTTTAAAGACTTATGAATAGTATGTGACGCTTTAAATACTTATGAATAGTATGTGACGCTTTAAAGACTTATGAATAGTATGCGACACTTTAAATACTTATGAATAGTATGTGACGCTTTAAATACTTATGAATAGTATGTGACGCTTTAAATACTTATGAATAGTATGTGACGCTTTAAATACTTGTGAATAGTATGCGACGCTTTAAAGACTTATGAATAGTATGCGACGCTTTAAAGACTTATGAATAGTATGCGACGCTTTAAATACTTATGAATAGTATGCGACGTTTTAAAGACTTATGAATAGTATGCGACACTTTAAATACTTATGAATAGTATGCGACGCTTTAAATACTTATGAATAGTATGTGATGCTTTAAAGACTTATGAATACTATGCGACACTTTAAAGACTTGTGAATAGTATGCGACGCTTTAAATACTTATGAATAATATGCGACACTTTAAAGACTTGTGAATAGTATGCGACGCTTTAAAGACTTATGAATAGTATGTGACGCTTTAAATACTTATGAATAGTATGTGACGCTTTAAAGACTTGTGAATAGTATGCGACACTTTAAATACTTATGAATAGTATGTGACGCTTTAAATACTTATGAATAGTATGTGATGCTTTAAAGCCTTATGAATAGTATGTGACGCTTTAAAGCCTTATGAATAGTATGTGATGCTTTAAAGCCTTGTGAATAGTATGTGACGCTTTAAAGACTTATGCATAGTATGTGACCCTTTAAAGACTTATGAATAGTATGTGACGCTTTAAAGACTTATGAATAGTATGTGACGCTTTAAAGACTTATGCATAGTATGTGACCCTTTAAAGACTTATGAATAGTATGTGACGCTTTAAAGACTTATGAATAGTATGTGACGCTTTAAAGACTTATGCATAGTATGTGACCCTTTAAAGACTTATGAATAGTATGTGACGCTTTAAAGACTTATGAATAGTATGTGACGCTTTAAAGACTTATGCATAGTATGTGACCCTTTAAAGACTTATGAATAGTATGTGACGCTTTAAAGACTTATGAATAGTATGTGACGCTTTAAAGACTTATGCATAGTATGTGACCCTTTAAAGACTTATGAATAGTATGTGACGCTTTAAAGACTTATGAATGTATTGACGCTTTAAAGACTTATGATGGAAATCACGCTTTAAAGACTTATGAATAATGTGTAATGCTTTAAAGACTTATGAATAGTAAATCACGCTTTAAAGACTTATGAATAGTAAATCACGCTTTAAAGACTTATGAATAATGTGTAATGCTTTAAAGACTTATGAATAGTAAATCGCGCTTTAAAGACTTATGAATAGTAAATCACGCTTTAAAGACTTAGTTTTCGTTCGTTCTAATCCCTTCCAGTCTACTGCTGTTACATTATATGTAAAATGTTCATTTCTTGATTACATGTACAAATACTGAAATAAATAATGTTTAAACTAAAGACTTATGCATAGTATGTGACGCTTTAAAAACTTATACATATTATGTGTGTTTGTTGTGTGTTGTGTTTTTTTGTGTTGTGGTTTGTTTGTGTGTTGGGTTTGTTTGTGTGTTGTGGTTTGTTTGTGTGTTGTGGTTTGTTTGTGTGTTGGGTTTGTTTGTTTGTGGTTTGTTTGTGTTGTGGTTTGTTTGTGTATGCGACACTTTAAAGACTTGTGAATAGTATGCGACGCTTTAAATACTTATGAATAGTATGCGACACTTTAAAGACTTGTGAATAGTATGCGACGCTTTAAAGACTTATGAATAGTATGTGACGCTTTAAATACTTATGAATAGTATGTGATGCTTTAAAGACTTATGAATAGTATGTGACGCTTTAAATACTTATGAATAGTATGTGATGCTTTAAAGACTTATGAATAGTATGCGACACTTTAAAGACTTGTGAATAGTATGCGACGCTTTAAATACTTATGAATAGTATGCGACACTTTAAAGACTTGTGAATAGTATGCGACGCTTTAAAGACTTATGAATAGTATGTGACGCTTTAAATACTTATGAATAGTATGTGATGCTTTAAAGACTTATGAATAGTATGTGACGCTTTAAATACTTATGAATAGTATGTGATGCTTTAAAGACTTATGAATAGTATGCGACACTTTAAAGACTTGTGAATAGTATGCGACGCTTTAAATACTTATGAATAGTATGCGACACTTTAAAGACTTGTGAATAGTATGCGACGCTTTAAAGACTTATGAATAGTATGTGACGCTTTAAAGTCTTGTGAATAGTATGTGGATTCCATCCGGAATGATGTCTCGATAGTGATTGATATAAGTTGTAGGAACTTGTTTCCCAATCGAGCTCAAAATAAATGTATATAAACTAACCTATGTTGAACATAATACTATGCTATAGACAACCCAATCTACATAGAGCTTTGCAATGAATATGTTCGTATAATAAATATAGTGTACAAACGAACACTAATTTGTTTTCATAATATACACACAGGCTGGTATTTCCTCGAATTGCCTCTCCTTAGCACTGGAACCCGAAGCTGCCAGTTTGTTCTGCAAATATCTGCAAGTTCAAAAAGTGGAAGAAGTGGATGGCACTGCGAGATTATCAAGTTTGGCGGATGGCAAGCGATACCTGGTTCTAGACGCAGGTGGTAAGTAAGTGAGCAGTCTGGTTGTAAGTAAAGAGAAATGGAATAAAACCATATACGTCACCATATTTGTGTTATTTCTTCAATTTGTAAATACTCTGATTATTCTCTGCAAATACCACGGAAACGGAAAATTGAAATTGCCAAGTAAAAGTCAAATATGCTCAGATGAATTAATTGCAAATATGTAGTTTCATTCAGATAACATTTTCATATGTTAATTAAATTTATATTTACTTCATACAATCATGTACTTACTTAATGAGAACTGTTAACGAAATCCATTTTGTATTTATTTCTTCATACTAACAGGCGGCACAGTCGATATTACCGTTCATGAAACTCAGACAGATGGGACTGTTAGGGAATTGTACAAAGCCAACGGTGGACCTTGGGGTGGAACAAAGATAGATGATGCCTTTCATAGCTTCTTAGAAGACATCGTTGGAGTGGATATAATCGAAATATTAAAGAAGTATTGTAGTTGCAGCAACATATTCTTTTTAATTAGTTTCCAATCAAGTGCAATCGCTACTCATGTCAGTCGTTTTCTGGAAGAACATACAAGTGTTTGTATTGTTGATTTGCCCAAGGGGATTTTGAAAAACCAATATTGACGGTTAGAGAGAAAAAATATATTTCAATAGAAAAATATAAATCAATTGACAACCGAATGGTCGTTTAGACCCATTAACCCACATATACCCATCACTGCCGAATCGCATGTGCTCAACTAATTGAGTCAGTAAATTAAGAGTTTGGAATTTCTTTAATTGTTTAATAATTATAAAGGGTCTAATTGTATGTGAGTGGGATAAGATAAGATAAACAATGTGTTTGCTTTAGCTTATTAACTGTTGCGACTTCAAACACACATGATCATGTAACCATGTACTGATTCGTCTCGTTTGCTTTCAGAGATTTTATGGAGGATTATTTGGGATTATTTCGGGAGTTTGAGATCAAGAAGAAAACGTTTGTTCCCGGTCTAAAGTTTGGACAGAAAGTTACGTTCAGGATTCCACTGCCGGTACATCAAACATATCAGCAGGTGACAGGAGGAGATTTCAGGTGTGAAAATATACATATTTGTTTCATATATTAGTAGGAAATGTCTTTGTTTAAACCTACCACACTATGAAATGGGATTTATTAAAGTTAACTTTGGTGTATTTTGAAATTGATTATATTAAAAAGTACCTCTATGAAAAACAACTAGAATACACGTATTTTATCGTGATGCAACGCTAACTTTCTGGTATTCTCGTATTGTTAATTGATATTTACATCTGCAATGTTACTTCAGCTGCTTTTCATTATCGTATTCATATATATATATCTTATCATATTTCAGACGAAGTCTCATGATGAGACAGGACTTGAAAGACCAGATAACTTTCACTGGAGACAAGCTTCGTGTTCAACCGAGACAAGTTGAAAACTTATTTAAAGAATCCTGCAACAAAATAGTAATTCATCTAAAAGACATTTTCGGCAAACCGGAAGTCATCGGAACTGACACCATTCTGATGGTTGGTGGGTTTTCTGAATCAAGGATACTGCAGCATTACATCAAGGATAACTTCCCTGAAAAAAAGGTAATCATACCTGAAGATGCTGGACTGGCTGTGCTGAAAGGTGCAGTCATCTTTGGACATAATCCCAACGCAATTATGTCAAGGGTGACGAAACTCACTTATGGAATTAAGGCGTATCACACATTTATACCTGGTGTCCACCCGATTTCTAAAAAGATTATTTTAGATGGAAAAGAAGAGTGTGATGAGTGTTTTGATATCCATGTAGCTGTTGGGAACGAGGTACGAGTAGGCGAAGTGTTTGGAGAGAAGTCATACGTGCCAGCATCGAGGAATGCAACAGCTATTTCAGTTAAGGTGTACACCTCCCCTGAATCCAACCCAATGTACACTGACGAGACAGGTTGTGAACATCTCGGAGGCCTACACGTGGATCTGTCGGAAATCGAGAAGTATAAGGATAGAAATATTATTGTAAAGATGAAGTATGGAGACACAGAACTCGGCGTAGAAGTAAAAATAGTAAAGACTGGTGAAATCTTAAACACATCATTAAATTTCCTTGGTTAAGAATACTATGCACATTGTGTGGGATATTTATGATTATTGCAAGCCTTATACATGTATACATAGAAAATAATATATGAACTCTTAATAACGACAAAACGCAGGGATATATGTGAAATTTCTATTTGTATTGTTCCACAAACTTTTAGATAATGATCGGGGCAAAGGAATCTTCGACCATCTAATACACTTAGCAAAATGAGGAGCGGGCCGTTATCTACCGTTGTTAAAACTTGTGGCCTAACCAACCATTTTCATACTATGTATCGCATCTCTTTGCACTGAAATATTTACTATTGATTTGCAATAAAATATGAATAAACTGTAGACGAAATAACCACGGTTGAATTGAGTTTAGACAGCACACAAGTACGTTTTGATGTTAACATTTTATGAAAATCGTTGTGTAAATACAACAGTTAGCAAAGTAGCGGACTATTCTGAAAATGCTGCCTTAGTCAGTGTTAGTGACACTGATGACATTGTTACCCGAGCATAATAGAAATCTCATTTAAGTGTGGAAATGGTTGTGCAAACCTTAATTATTAATTTCTCTATGTATATTGTAATTATATATTGATTGATGTGCTTACATTGTTATCACTTACAATATTGAAGCGATGAGGTAGATGTTCACGGTGGTATGAACTACATTGGGTCCATCAAAGTGTCGGAAGAGTCTATACATGTAGTTCATTTTTACATTCTTTTCAACAGTATTTAGACTACACATAGGCTTACTTGCTTACTTGCCTTAATAAATATTAGAAATAGTATACAAACCCTGTGGTCGCCAGATCGGACAGGTGGGTTTTTTCCGGGTACTCCGGTTTCCTCCCACACGAATGGCCACATATACGCTTTCATCCGCGCCAACGAGAGTGATTGAACATAAGTTGTTAGAACTTGCTTCGCAATCGTTGTGAAATAAATAAAGTTTAAAAACTTTAAAACTGTTTTAAGGTTGTAAAACAACAAATCAATTGCCCTATTAAATACATAGTAAAAAGTAAAAACATACAGTCTGTTCATTTATATTTCCAATCTTTCATTTCTTCTGATACCACATCCACTGTGAAGAGATATTCAAATCAGCCTGAACACACACCAAGAATATTCAAAATTTGCATAGCCACTGCTCACCTGTAATGAACGTCACTGTGTTTACACACTGTATTCATCCGCCAATTAATACAGTATACCATCCTTCAGTTTGCAATGGCCTGCATTCATATGCAACATCTTTTCTACACATTAACTAGACTAATAAGTCTTCTCAAGTCACATAATTTCTCAAAAACCACAAAAACTACACATTGCCATGAAAATGCATTTTACCAAAAGAAAAATGTACTATATTACATTCGACTACCGCAGATGCACGTCTGCCTATTTAAGTATATACAACCTATAACAAATTCAAAACATGTGCTAATAAGATAAGATAAATTTATTTTGAGTCGGCAAGACATATCACAAATAACATAAGCTCTGATGAGCTTTTATAACCGTGCTATGTAATTATATCTTGCTTTTCATGTAATACAATCTTTAACAAACTATCATTACAATTTTGAGCCATGTGGAATCAGTATTTGCAACAGAAACAATGATGTTAAGAAGTCACTAAACCACGTCGGCCAGTGTAAGAAGTGACATTTATTTTACATTTTGATCCATGTGTAATTTTATATATATTCTTTTTTCCCTCTAAAAGTAGTACGTGCATCTCTTTGCTTTTTTGGTATACGCGTCACTATAGAGCCTATTGATAACGTAGCGCTCAACTACCGAGCTCTTTGCTTTTTTGGTATACGCTTCACTATAGAGCCTATTGATAATAACTTTATAAATAGCGATCGCGTACCATTTTATAAATATCGACTACGAACCGATCCATAAATAACGATTACGAACGCTTCTATAAATATAGACCGATTAGAACGGACTTAGGCCTCAATCCTTTCATAAGCTTCACGAACTTCAACGAATATACGGGTACGTTCATTATATTATTCAAACTTGACGTACGTTTTTATCGAGTAAGAAATCCTAATTATACGCTATATACAAACTTAACCTATGTACTTTAGCGAAAATGAATAATATATATCTTACATCGTTACGTATAATTCCATAAAAACGCGATAAATTATTAATAATCCGTAATGTACGTTTTAGAGGGGCATGTCACTAGCCATAGCGTATATGAAACACGAATAAAGTACACGTATTTTATCGTATAGAGTGATACAACGATTAATATAAATGTCTAATACGTGGTGTTCCATGCCCTGTAACATAATTAACTGAATCCAAGAGGTATGAGGTATGCCTGTCTGCTTGTATGTTTGTCAGTTGGCCCTAAATAACCTTATCTGGGAATGCGAGAAATATTTCTAGCCCAAACTGACACAGTAATTATAAATATCGCGTAGCAAATTGTTTCATGATTCTAAAGTAATTAATACGTTTACGTACCGAGGTTGTCAATGCCAGCCTTTAAAAGCTAAAGGTATGACCAATAACATTTCTCTGAGCTACAACATAACTGATAAGCCCGGAGTGCGTACATAACTTAATCGGGAGGTCATCCTCAGCTAATTGGTCCTAATTGATGTGGAGATATCCCAATGATGTTGAAGACAGGGCTTGCTTCTGAGTTATCACAACTACGCTATCTCATAAGACAAGAACCGTCCGTGATGATTCATTAACGGACAATATTTTATTAACACCCAAACAAGATTGTCTTCAAGACGTATCTGCAAATAATTAAAATCGCTTTCGTTCGCTAAATGTATGCGTACTTGCCGTGGGGAATTCTTGTAATCACTGCCTACCTGCCTGCCCGCCCGCCCGCCCGCCCGTCCGTCCGTCCGTCTGGCGGTCTGTCTGTCGGTGGAGCATCTTCTGCCTTGTACACTGTCCTCCAAAACAACGGCTTTGATGTTTTCATGATGTATATGTAATGGTCATTTAGCGTGCATATGTCACATTACGCGCGAAACAGAATTATAAGATGTACATGTATGTAAATGCTGTATGTAGGCCTACAGCGGTACTCAAATCAATCTAAAAACAGCAACAATTAGGGGGCGACGTTTCGCTATTTCTTTAGTATTTATACGGATATCCATAATTCGATTATTAGATATAGGGGTAGCGCCGCGTACGATCTATGCTGTTTATAATGGAGCTAAAAGACTTGGCCTACGAATCTGACGTCATCAATTTTTCGGATCGGCGTTAGAGCGTAGAAATCTGTATAATTCGACGTAGCTCGGCGAGACCGATACGACGATATCTTTCCTTTATTTATACGGCGAGTAGTTTTCGAGATATCGCGGTTTAAAGAATTTATATATCATTAAAGTCCCGATATTGAAAATGAAAAAAATATTTAAACGTAACTATACGTTAGTTCTAATATACGCGTATCGACGTCACGAGTCCGACGCTACCCTTCATTTTGATCTATCATTAGTCGATATATCTATAATACTGATTATCTCCCTTTAATCGTAAATAAGTTTGAAGAAAAATGAACTTTCGAGGAAACTGGCCGTGTTTGGTATCGTCGGAAAGATCTCGAAGAGTCAATGACGAATCCGCGACTCAATTAATGGTCCGACCTCATACCGGAAGTAGTGATCCGAAAAACCGGAAGTACCGATATAAATTCGTTATATAAGCTTTATTATAGGTCCTATCTATCCGGGGGTTTCGATAATCGTACTAAACGATTATACGTTCCGAGCCTACGATTTTCAAAATGGAGGATATAAATGGCGGGAAAACACTACCTCGCTTATTAATGGTCCATTCGACTCGGGGTGTGTTGATCCATTTTTGTCCGAATCTACCTTTAATTCTAATTACGTAGCTAATGTCCGTACACAATTACCTCCCTCTACACATTCTCATTATACCGATAAAATGATTATATTACTACAATATAAATCCACTATCTCACCATATATACATACATTACTAATAGATATATACACTATCTCATTATATCTATATTCATTACTACAAGATCTACACACTATTTCACCATATATACATTCATTACTACAAGATCTACACACTATAACACCATATCTACGTATATTATTACAAGATATATCAACTATCTCACCATATTTACATACATTACTACAAGACATACACAGTATCTCACCATATCTACATACATTACTACAAGATATACACACTATCACACCATATCAACGTATATTACTACAATAACTACATCGTATCGACGTGATTTCTAACCATTTCTATACCGGTTGCAGAATTATCTCCAAGAAATGCAACATAGCTATTTTTTGTCACACCATGATTCAAGCAGAAACATTATATTAGTGAAGACAGAGAACACATAAATAAATAAATAACTTTACAAGTAAGGTCTTAACTATTAACAAATAGTGCTACACGTGCAGGATGTCAAATTAATGTATATTTTTCTACATTTTGGGAGACATATTCGTCTTGAGAAATTGAAATTAACACCGCTATATTCGACATTTATGATTCAATTTTAACTTCACGTTCACGTCGAAAAGGTCATTGCGAGAAAAGGATCCCGTAGCTACCAACTGCGAAACAGCATAGTATATAAAAAGAAACCGCTATGTGATTGATACATTGCTTGTAATACAACCCTCATATAATGGGTATATATTACTTCATCAGCTATATATTACTTTCTACATAACCCTCATATCAAATGTGTATATGATTTCATCAGCTATTCGTTACTTTCTACATAACCCTCATATAAAGAATATATAATATTGTTCAGCTTTACATTACTTTCTATATAACCCTCATATAAAGAATATATAATATTACTCAACTTTACAATACTTTCTATATAACCTTCACATAAATAATATATAGTATTGCTCAGCGTGTCATTACTTTCTATATAACCCTCATATAAAGAATATATAATATTGCTCAGCTTTACATTACTTTCTGTATAACCCTCATATGAAGAATATATAATATTGCTCACCTTTACATTACTTTCTGTATAACCCTCATATAAAGACTATATAATATTGCTCAGCTTTACATTACTTTATATATAACCCTCATATAAAGAATATATAATATTGCTCAGCTTTACATTACTTTCTATATAACCCTCATATAAAGAATATATAATATTGCTCAGCTTTACATTTCTTTCTATATAACCCTCATATAAAGAATATATAATATTGCTCAGCTTTACATTACTTTCTATATAACCCTCATATAAAGAATATATAATATTGTTCAGCTTTAAATTACTTTCTATATAACCCTCATATAAAGAATATATAATATTGCTTAGCCAGATCAATTACATTCTCTAATATGGTCGTGATTCTTATTCCTGTTTGAACTAACATGAAACAGACTATAGTGAATCATTCGGTGGAACAATTCATTTTGCTATTCATTATATTCAAGCACACTCTTACTACTCCAGTCAATGTAGCTGGAATTGGCATCTATGTGCAAACTAATTGCAAAGGAATTTATTTTAACACTCTTACCTGCAGAAAAATAAATACTGTCTGTTGGAGAACGAGGCCCATGTGAATAAAGTAATTCCTCAAATATTCGGAACATTCTGTTTTACTGGTATCCGATCACAACCCACTGTCAGTATTGCTACAATAACCGGAAACGCACAATGTGAATTATTAATGGGTCGGAAATTAAGAACAGCATTTGATTTAATAAGATCAACTTTGAATGAAAATGTTGAGAACAATCAAACCGATCTGAAATCCTACCTTGATAAGGGGCCGGCACGGTTAGGGTGCATCCCGGTATAGCCCGTATAGACGATCGTCTCGACGGTCATCGGCTCTCACGATGTCCCCCGGTGTGGACACGGCGATGCAATACGGTGCAATAAAGTGTGACCGCGGCGTTGTCACGGTGTAAACAGGGTACAGTCTGACATGTTCACTGCTACAACGGCGTGCCGTCACGGTGTAAACAGGGTACAGTCTGACATGTTCACTGCTACCACGACGTGCCGGGAAGGTCATATTAATGTTTAAACATGTTTAAAAAATAGAATCTCCTTCCCGGCGCACCGCGGTCGGCCACGGTACGCCAAGTAACATCCCGGCCTGACTACGGTATCGACCCGGTGGGCCACGATACATCCCGGCTTGAATACGGTATCGACCCAGTACGCCACGGTAAGCCACGTTCGCCACGCCGGAAGGCACCGGGTTGTACCGGGGTCCCTATGTGACCTAGGCTTTAGCAAGCATGGATTAATAGTAAAACAAACGGGACCAGTATCATATGAGATTGAGTTGCAAAATGGCATGGTAGTGAAGTATATTGAATACGGTACAGAAGGGATGTTTCCCGACAGGAAGTGGTACCAGTACCAGTAACTGAAGCGATGTACAATCAATTAACGAATTGAGAAGTAGTTGAACATGTCCCGGGGCTATCAGCTATAGAACTAAGTGAACCGCAGCCGGTAAACCACCGTATACACAAGACATAGAAAGTGGGACCGGAACTAATTGATAAATCACAAATGCCTAAACGGAACAGAAAGCAGCCAAATTCAAACTAACTAGTTGATACTACATCTGGAATCCTGAACTAACTTGATACAGACTATAGTGAATAATTTGTGGAATAATACATTATTTCATAGGGACATACATTTTGGTATACGTTGGCTGTTCAACTATAAATATCAAGCATTGATTAGAGTTAGTACAAAGAAGTTGGAAACGTATTGATCTTTTCTTTGATGTTAAATTAAATAAGTTATTACAGTGTTTAAAATGTTTTTCTTGACAGTTATCTCTGCAATACTTGTGTTCACTTTAGTGAAAACGGAGGCATCTTTGGCTACCGAGCCAAAGTGCTCTAAATTCCACTATGAGGAGCAGACGCTATATAAAATGGTTCGCGTAGAGCATGACATGGACCTCTTGGACATTGAAGTTAAGGATATGGGTGAGAAGATGGAAGCATTTACTGAACGAATTGGTGTGAAGATGGAAGCATTTACTGAAATCAACTTGGAACTGAGAGACAAGATTGAGAATAACATAGGAAATTATCGAATTGAATTAGAAGAAATAAAAGTGGAGATTGAGAAACAACGCGAAGATCTTGTCGCCCTCAAAGGTAAACGAATTACGAAATTCATAAATACATGTCTCTATTGCACACATAGTGAGAACATATAGTGGATGCAAAAGTTGTAATACGGTGCATGTTTTCGTGTGCTAGTATACTATATCCTTCATTTGGCGCAACAAGTGGAATAGATGAAATGTTTTCGCAAATCACTTTATGCATGTTATTGTGGAAAACATAAACCCGCATATGCAACAACTCATATAACTGCACTTGTGCTACTTGGCAACTGATATTATTGGCGAAATAACTCATATAACTGCATTGGTACTATTTGGCAACTGTCAATGTTGGTGAAACAACTCATATAACTGAACTGGTACTATTTGACAACTGTCAATATTGGCGAAACAACTCATATAACTGCACTTATGTTATTCTGGAATGCACCAAATACATACAACCGCTGAACTTCGGGAAGGGCCGTAACTAATGCTCCCCAACCCGTTTGCTGAACATGTTTGCTGAACATGTTATTTGGAAGATATTAAGCCTAAACCAAAATGTTATCCGATAGAGCTTACATTTTGAGCACGACTGTAAATAAACCCTAACATTTACAGTACCGTCCAATTTGATATCAAGATTCGGCATATGACCTAATTAAGCTGTTGTAGGGAAACCCCCAAAATAACAAATCAATTGGAATTCAACAGACCTACACAATCTGTTTTGCAGGTGTAACCTTCAACATTTTTAGATTTCAATGGTTTTAGTTTTTGTATTGGCAGCATACCACAGATTAAGGATGATGAGGTGATTATGTGCACGATGTGTTTCGTGAATGTACGATTGTATAGCCATTCAGTCTTGTGGATCAGTTGCGACCAGTTGTATTGTTTGTTTTGAGGATGATGCATTACATGTAATGTATGTTTTCATTATGTGTTTGTCTATATAATGAAATGGAATTCGATCATGCACAGTATACGGTGGCTGCCGATGGCTCCAAAAGGCTTAAACCAGCAGCTATGTAGTTGTGGCTATGTTGTTTATGTTGAAAAATTGAAGAGATATTAGGTCAAGGGAACGATTATACGATGACGATATTAAATCAGCAGATATTTAGTTGTGGATATGTTGTTTCTGTTGAAGAATTGAAGCGATATTAGGACAAGGGAATGATTATACGACAACGGTATAACGATGACCCGATGTTATTCCTAATACGCTGCACTCGTGGAATACAGTATGGCGTCTAATTAGAAAATAAACAAAATAATAAGAATTCACCAAATTGAACGAAATTAAGAAAAACGACAATCAACAGAAACAAATAATAAATTATTCTCCCTTACACTTTATCTCCCACATACGCTTGGGATTTTTAGCAACACTATGATACACTACAGGCTTGGTACTATACATACATTTGTTTAGGCCATATCCAAGCAGGATTAAAAACAACGCCCCGTCACCATCAATGTCAGTAGAGTCTGTGGTATAAACGTATATTATATTAGCCAAGTCACCATCAATGCCAGGTATGATATGGTGGATACTTCCTAGTTTGATATGGTGGATACTTCCTAGTTTGATATGGTGGATACATCCTAGTTAGATATGGTGGATACTTCCTAGTTTGATATGGTGGATACTTCCTAGTTTGATATGGTGGATACTTCCTAGTTTGATATGGTGGATACATCCTAGTTAGATATGGTGGATACATCCTAGTTTGATATGGTGGATACTTCCTAGTTTGATATCCTAGTTTGATATGGTGGATACATCCTAGTTTGATATGGTGGATACATCCTAGTTTGATATGGTGGATACATCCTAGTTTGATATGGTGGATACTTCCTAGTTTGATATGGTGGATACTTCCTAGTTTGATATGGTGGATACTTCCTAGTTTGATATGGTGGATACATCCTAGTTTGATATGGTAGATACATCCTAGTTAGATATGGTGGATACATCCTAGTTAGATATGGTGGATACATCCTAGTTAGATATGGTGGATACATCCTAGTTTGATATGGTGGATACATCCTAGTTTGATATGGTGGATACTTCCTAGTTTGATATGGTGGATACATCCTAGTTTGATATGGTGGATACATCCTAGTTTGATATGGTGGATACATCCTGTTTGATATGGTGGATACACCTAGTTTGATATGGTGGAGCATGTGAGGTGAATACTGGGAAGTGAATCATGGTGGAACACCCCATGTGGACATTGGGAATTGAACGTTAGGAGTTGTACTGATGTGGAGTGCCTGGCCAGTGACAATAATATTGTTTAAAATATTTCTTTCTATAATATGAACATACAAGTAGAAAATGATATTCTGTTTCAATTTGTGCCATAGTACAAGATTTACAAGTTCTTTGTTCTCGAGGTACGTTATCATATCTTCCTGTGTCAATAAAAAGGTCATGTAATGAGGTTTTAAATCTAGACAATACAATTCTATATTTAGTCTCCGAAACAATGGTTAAATATTATTCCAGTTCAAATTTGTTTTTGAAAATACAATATGACTGGAGCCGACTCGACACAAGTTGTTTATATTGTAATTTGTGTTGATATGTATTGATTACCTGTGTGTTTTATGCTTATTTATCTTCGCTAGATTAGTAATTTAGATTTTTGGAGGATAGTGCAATGATACAGACACATTTCAGAGTCTCCTCTGGTTCTTTTACATGCACGGTGTAAAGCACCAACACAAGGTTTAAAGTAATATCTCGGTTTAAAGTACCATCTAAAAGACTGTTAATTTTATTAGGGTTAGACGGGGGGGTCGAACCTGCGATCCCTGGATTACCAGTCCAACGTGTTACCACTGGACTACAGATCTGTCTGTAAAGATTGATTAACCTTTGTTTAATACTGTCCAAAGCGATGTCACGGATAATCGCCGATAAAGAAACGCCCACTTTTTTTCAATTGTATGTGTGTCCTAAATCAACGTCCCTTTTCAATAATAGATCAATTTGTTTTGTCAAAGTTGAATCGTCTTGTTTTAATACCGTTATCTAATATTTAAGCAACTTAATTTTATGATAGCAATTGATCGGTAATCGGCCGTATTCTCCATATAGCGCAGTTAAATGAGTTGATTCTTTTACTCCAAGAATTCTATGCAAAAATGGCTTGACGGTCCGGAGTTTGAGCCCCGCTGGAGCCGTTATGCTTGTGCTCTTAGGCAAGGCATTTAATTTTCACGTTGCCTCTTCTCTCTCCCTCGTGGCGATGGATTCCATCAGGAATGAGGTCTCGAGAGTGATTAATATATAAGTTGTAAGAACTTGTTTCGCATTCACAATCGAGCTATAATAAATTTGTATAAACTATGCAAATATTGTGTATGTATAAAATCGATGTCCGTGGCTTCATGTGAATTTCAGTCATAAAATTGGAGGATCGATCGTACTAAGGAATTTAAACTTTATTTATTTTACAACGATTGCAAAGCAAGTTTTAACAACTTATATTAATCACTCTCGTTGGCGCGGATGAGAGCGTAAACGTGGTCATTCGTGTAAGGATACAAATAACCTTAATTTTTGCGAAAGTGGTAGTTCTATATTATTAAGCACAATAAATAAATTGTGTAAAGCAAATGAAGCTTGTTGTGCAAGTTGTTTTTGACTTCGGTACCCGTTTCCGGTACCAGTTTCCGTTTTTTAATAGAGTAATACCGAGATATTTAAGGATAGATATATACCTCTACTGTACACATCCACTACATCTACTGTACATATCGTACACATCCACTACATCTACTGTACATATCCACTGTACACATCCACTACATCTACTGTACACATCCACTACATCTACTGTACATATCCACTGTACACATCCACTACATCTACTGTACACATCCACTACATCTACTGTACATATCCACTATACACATCCACTACATCTACTGTACATATCCACTACACATCCACTACATCTACTGTACACATCCACTGTACACATCCACTACATCTACTGTACATATCCACTGTACACATCCACTACATCTACTGTACATATCCACTGTACACATCCACTACATCTACTGTACATATCCACTGTACACATCCACTACATCTACTGTACACATCCACTACATCTACTGTACATATCCACTGTACACATCCACTACATCTACTGTACACATCCACTACATCTACTGTACATATCCACTATACACATCCACTACATCTACTGTACATATCCACTACACATCCACTACATCTACTGTACACATCCACTGTACACATCCACTACATCTACTGTACATATCCACTGTACACATCCACTACATCTACTGTACATATCCACTGTACACATCCACTACATCTACTGTACATATCCACTGTACACATCCACTACATCTACTGTACACATCCACTACATCTACTGTACACATCCACTACATCTACTGTACACATCCACTACATCTACTGTACACATCCACTACATCTACTGTACACATCCACTACATATACTGTACACATCCACTACATCTACTGTACACATCCACTACATCTACTGTACACATCCACTACATCTACTGTACACACTGTACACATCCACTACATCTACTGTACACATCCACTACATCTACTGTACACATCCACTGTACACATCCACTACATCTACTGTACACATCGTACACATCCACTACATCTACTGTACATATCCACTGTACACATCCACTACATCTACTGTACATATCCACTGTACACATCCACTACATCTACTGTTCACATCCACTGTACACATCCACTACATCTACTGTACACATTGTACACATCCACTACATCTACTGTACATATCCACTGTACACATCCACTACATCTACTGTACACATCCACTGTACACATCCACTACATCTACTGTACATATCCACTGTACACATCCACTACATCTACTGTACATATCCACTGTACACATCCACTACATCTACTGTACATATCCACTGTACACATCCACTACATCTACTGTCACACTGTACACATCCACTACATCTACTGTATATATCCACTGTACACATCCACTACATCTACTGTACACATCCACTACATCTACTGTACATATCCACTGTACACATCCACTACATCTACTGTACATATCCACTGTACACATCCACTACATCTACTGTACACATCGACACATCCACTACATCTACTGTACATATCCACTGTACACATCCACTACATCTACTGTACATATCCACTGTACACATCCACTACATCTACTGTACACATCCACTACATCTACTGTACATATCCACTGTACACATCCACTACATCTACTGTACATATCCACTGTACACATCCACTACATCTACTGTACACCATACACATCCACTACATCTACTGTACATATCCACTGTACACATCCACTACATCTACTGTACATATCCACACTACATCTACTGTACATATCCACTGTACACATCCACTACATCTACTGTACATATCCACTGTACACATCCACTACATCTACTGTACACATCCACTACATCTACTGTACACATCCACTGTACACATCCACTACATCTACTGTACACATCCACTGTACACATCCACTACATCTACTGTACACATCCACTACATCTACTGTACATATCCATTGTACACATCAACTACATCTACTGTACACATCCACTATCACATCCACTACCTCTACTGTACACATCCACTACATCTACTGTACATATCCACTGTACACATCAACTACATCTACTGTACACATCCACTATGCACATCCACTACATCTACTGTACACATCCACTACATCTACTGTACACATCCACTACATATACTGTACACATCCACTACATCTACTGTACACATCCACTACATCTACTGTACACATCCACTACATCTACTGTACACATCCACTACATATACTGTACACATCCACTACATCTACTGTACACATCCACTACATCTACTGTACACATCCACTACATCTACTGTACACATCCACTACATATACTGTACACATCCACTACATATACTGTACACATCCACTACATCTACTGTACACATCTACTGTACACATCCACTACATATACTGTACACATCCACTACATATACTGTACACATCCACTACATATACTGTACACATCCACTACATCTACTGTACACATCCACTGTGTACACATCCACTACATCTACTGTACACATCCACTACATCCACTGTACACATCCACTACATCTACTGTACACATCCACTTGTACACATCCACTACATCTACTGTACACATCCACTACATTACTGTACACATCCACTACATATACTGTACACATCCACTTCCACTGTACACATCCACTACATCTACTGTACACATCCACGTCCATCATTCAGATTACCTCTAGATTTATCTCGCGAAAAACACAAGGTCAGACGGTGTTATTGTTATAGTGGTCTGGGATTGGTTGAAAAAGTGTAGGGAAGCCCTTAAGAGTTATTGATACATGAACTGATTGGCTGAGTAGGTATTGTCACAAATAGTGAACATGACTTCTAAATATTAAAATACAATATATGAGCTGCATTTTGGAATATTTAAAAATATTTGCAGACAATATGGTGACAGATAAACAGCATATTATAAATGCAGGTGTCTGTGCAACATTCACCACCAAATTACCTTCAGAGTAGGGGGTGGGTGCCTTTAGTGGGAAATAAAAAAAAAACGCAATCGGTCAACCCCATTGAAATTTGACATTTTCCTGTGGCTCAAAGGCCAGTCTGTTGAAAACTACTGTCTTTTGTGCCAAACTATTTTGGGGGAAAATATAATGGCACTGTATGTTATAATGGTGACCTATGGAAATTGCAATAGCGGTGTCTGACCTAAAGGACACTGTAAAGAATGATGTTATTTAAAAAGTACTACACAACAAAATGCTGCCTGGGAGAGGCTTGTTTTCAATTTACAGCTTGATTTGAATGTGTGAGTGCTGGAAACAATAGGTAGCTATGCAATATGAGTCCAGACAGGGTGTTACATAACATAGTTCTGAGGTGTTTATGTATTGATTACAATGAAGATTAGTCCTTATTCTCTGTGATACAAAGACTGTGCTGAGATATTTGCAACATCTGAATCACATATACTAGTTTATCAAGTTGGGAATTACTTTATGGTGTACATTGAGAACCATTTTAAGCTTAACTAATAATTCAAAGGGGTTTCTAATACAACAGTAGGGCCTGGAGAAATGCAGTTCTTCACATAACCGCGAGTCAATAAATGGCTTCAGCAACATATGTCGCAAATTCTGTCACCTAGGTTCCATGTGCGCTTGTTAAAATTTGTCGGTTTCCTTCGCAGTACTTATTGTGGTGCAATTTTCCAGGGAACTTTCATTCTAATTACTGTTGATAATAATTACTATGCTGGTTCAGACCTACAACATTGGATTTGATTCATTGAAACTTCACTAATGATGCCTATTATGGCACAATAAGCCCAATGTGAATGCAGTTAAATAATGAAAAGTGGTCATTTTACATTGTCTGATATAAAATGAACCCAAAAATGAATAAATAATTCATTGTACTGAGTAAATAATAGCATATAGGAACCTATAAGCAGGCTGGTGTGTTCAAATTACCTCCCTTTATTAGTGTTAATACTTTATAATTGATATCTGTGTCCTTCAGTGTGAGTATGTTGTGGTTAAATTTGCTTTTTTCATTAGGAAATAGTGTTGTTTAATTGAAACAAGCTTGCAATTGGTTCCAGTAGCTATCAAGGGCCTCACAAAACGAATTTCAGTAAAATATATTGCACAAATATGCATATGCATTGCTTTTGAGTGGTTATATTTCAGTCATTTATTAATATTTACAACAAACTTCACCTCCCTTAGATGAAATGTCATATTTCAAGTGGCAGTACATAGTTGTAGACCTCATACAGTGCTTGTTCAAGACACACTATCTGAAGTTAAATGCATCTTGTAATTACTTTTCTGCCATTTCTTACTGTCATGTGACCTACAGTAAGCTGCCTGACCCACTCAGCATTTGTAATGACCATCATTTTCCATGTTTGTTGTCTTCCTTTTTGTCTGTGTGACATTTTTTCTGCTCCATGCAAATAATTATTTCCTTTCAGTAGCTTCCTGGTGCAAGATTTAGTTCCATTCTTCAAAAAAACCCTTGTTTTGCAGGGGGTGGGGTAAAATAATGGTCCCTGATCACCACCATGTCTTATCTAATACTATAAATGTGGTATGTCTGTCTCAGGCAGACATTATTTCATATATTCATGAGAAATATTACACTGTTAGTGTAAAGATTAATATGTGACGACATTATAAATGTCTTATTTAGAGTTATATTGCTAAAATGGCCAACAGTCTATGTTAAGCACACTGCATAGTGTCCCATTTGAAGGCATGTGCTGTGCAATGGTGATGTGGAAGACATAAGAAAGTCATATTTATGTGCAGAAACGTTTATTGTAATGGTATATATCTATAATATTAAATGAAATGCAAAATAAAATTGTCTTTAGGTCAGACGGTGTTATTGTTATAGTGGTCTGGGATTGGTTGAAAAAGTGTAGGGAAGCCCTTAAGAGTTATTGATACATGAACTGATTGGCTGAGTAGGTATTGTCACAAATAGTGAACATGACTTCTAAATATTAAAATACAATATATGAGCTGCATTTTGGAATATTTAAAAATATTTGCAGACAATATGGTGACAGATAAACAGCATATTATAAATGCAGGTGTCAGTGCAACATTCACCACTAAATTACCTTCAGAGTAGGGGGTGGATGCCTTTAGTGGGAAATATAAAAAAACACAATCGGTCAACCCCATTGAAATTTGACATTTTCCTGTGGCTCAAAGGCCAGTCTGTTGAAAACTACTGTCTTTTGTGCCAAACTATTTTGGGGGTAAATATAATGGCACTGTATGTTATAATGGTGACCTATGGAAATTGCAATAGCGGTGTCTGACCACAAGCCAGCCGCCAACAGTGGCCACCATTTATTTCCAGCCAGCATTAAGAACCGGAAATGTGAAGAGTTATCGCCCGTCTCGTAAAACGGTGTAATTTAACGGTGCACAAAAGAAGCTAGCCGTCATTAAGAAAACTTATTGTTGAAAATGGATTAGGATTGGTTGAAAAAGTGTAGGGAAGCCCTTAATAGTTATTGATACATGGCCTGATTGGCTGAGTAGATATTGTCAGCAATAGTGAAAATGACTTCTAAATATTAAAATACAATATATGAGCTGCATTTTGGAATATTTTAGAATATTTGCATACTATTTGGTGACAAATAAACACCATATTATAAATGCAAATGTCAGTGCAACATTGGGCATGTGTGGGAAATAATAAAAAAACCGCACTTAGATAACTGAGGACCACCCCTTCGAAAACAACAGAATTACGGTTCTGGGTCTCTTTGGTACTGTGTAGCGAGCAAAGTAGGCGATGTGACCCCACAAGACCGGGTATACATATGTAGCCTGGTATCATAGCTGCTAGGTGACACCAAGTATGCCTCTCCATCTTGGGCTGGGTGGACCCTACACTTAGTCAACTGAGGACCACACCTTCGAAAACAACAGAATTACGGTTCCGGGCCTCTTTGGTACTGTGTAGCGAGCAAAGTAGGCGATGTGACCCCACAAGACCGGGTATACGTATGTAGCCTGGTATCATAGCTGCTAGGTGACACCAAGTATGCCTCTCCAGCTACAAGAGATACAGCTCACAATGTTCAATGCTACAGTATACAAGAGATACAGCTCACAATGCCCAGTGCAACAGTATAGAAGAGATACAGCTCACAATGCCCAGTACTACAGTATAGAAGAGATACAGCTCACAATGTCCAGTGCTACAGTATAGAAGAGATACAGCTCACAATGTCCAGTGCTACAGTATAGAAGAGATACAGCTCACAATGTCCAGTGCTACACTATAGAAGAGATACAGCTCACAATGCCCAGTGCAACAGTATAGAAGAGATACAGCTCACAATGCCCAGTGCAACAGTATAGAAGAGATACAGCTCACAATGTCCAGTGCTACAGTATAGAAGAGATACAGCTCACAATGTCCAGTGCTACAGTATAGAAGAGATACAGCTCACAATGTCCAGTGCTACACTATAGAAGAGATACAGCTCACAATGTCCAGTGCTACACTATAGAAGAGATACAGCTCACAATGTTCAGTGCTACACTATAGAAGAGATACAGCTCACGATGTTCAGTGCTACACTATCGAAGAGATACAGCTCACGATGTTCAGTGCTACACTATAGAAGAGATGTAGCTCACAATGTTCAGTGCTACACTATCGAAGAGATACAGCTCATGATGTTCAGTGCTACACTATCGAAGAGATATAGCTCACAATGTTCAGTGCTACAACTATACAAGAGATATAGCTCACAATGTTCAGTGCTACACTATACAAGAGATATAGCTCACAATGTTCAGTGCTACACTATAGAAGAGATACAGCTCACAATGTTCAGTGCTACAGTATAGAGGAGATACAGCTCACACTGTTCAGTGCTACACTATAGAAGAGATACAGCTCACAATGTTCAGTGCTACGCTATAAAAGAGATACAGCTCACAATGTTCAGTGCTACGCTATAGAAGAGATACAGCTCACGATGTTCAGTGCTACGCTATAGAAGAGATATAGCTCACAATGTTCAGTGCAACACTATAGAAGAGATACAGCTCACAATG
This sequence comes from Archivesica marissinica, assembly GCA_014843695.1. Lineage (NCBI taxonomy): Eukaryota > Metazoa > Mollusca > Bivalvia > Venerida > Vesicomyidae > Archivesica > Archivesica marissinica. Next base: position 29,326,789 of record CM026391.1, on the reverse strand, counting down.
TTCAGTGCTACACTATAGAAGAGATACAGCCCACATGGTTCAGTGCTACACTATAGAAGAGATACAGCCCACAATGTTCAGTGCTACAGTATAGAAGAGATACAGCTCACACTGTTCAGTGCTACACTATACAAGAGATATAGCTCACAATGTTCAGTGCTACACTATGCAAGAGATATAGCTCACAATGTTCAGTGCTACACTATACAAGAGATACAGCTCACGATGTTCAGTGCTACACTATAGAAGAGATACAGCTCACAATGTTCAGTGCTACACTATAGAAGAGATATAGCTCACAATGTTCAGTGCTACACTATAGAAGAGATTCAGCCCACAATGTGCAGTGCTACAGTATAGAGGAGATACAGCCCACACTGTTCAGTGCTACACTATAGAAGAGATACAGCTCACAATGTTCAGTGCTACACTATACAAGAGATATAGCTCACAATGTTCAGTGCTACACTATAGAAGAGATTCAGCCCACAATGTGCAGTGCTACAGTATAGAGGAGATACAGCCCACACTGTTCAGTGCTACACTATAGAAGAGATACAGCTCACAATGTTCAGTGCTACACTATACAAGAGATATAGCTCACAATGTTCAGTGCTACACTATAGAAGAGATTCAGCCCACAATGTGCAGTGCTACAGTATAGAGGAGATACAGCCCACACTGTTCAGTGCTACACTATAGAAGAGATACAGCTCACAATGTTCAGTGCTACACTATACAAGAGATATAGCTCACAATGTTCAGTGCTACACTATAGAAGAGATTCAGCCCACAATGTGCAGTGCTACGCTATAGAAGAGACACATCTTAGAATGAAGACTGATCATTGGTTCAATGGTTTACACGCTGGATTGTGAATCCTGGCATCGCCGGTTCGATCCTGTGTATAACCATAACAATATGAAACAGTCATTCAGATGGGACTTTGAACCGGTGCCTCGTGTATCGGTGCTATATACAGCCATGTAAAAGAACCAATGATGCTTCTGGAATTGGAGGGTATTTTGTATCTTGAATTATCCTCCAAGCAAATATGGACTAATATACTTCTGTATGCGATGATAAATGAACGGGGAGAAGCACTCGGATCTTCATCAATCCAGTAGGATAGCTTCCATCATGAGATGCGCACCTACAGCAGTCTTGTGCACATATGATAGAACAATTGACAGTGCATACTGCACGTAATACGGAATAATTATATATGAAACAATTATAATCGATTTTAAAAACGACTAGGCCTACTTGGTGTTATATTGGTCAATAGCTAGGACATCTTAGTATGTCTTAAAATAATGTCACATTTTAAATTCATTCGGATCATGACAGTGATAGTTTGATCGATTTTAGGTCAGACGGTGTTATTGATATAGTGGTCTGGGATTGGTTTAAAAAGTGTAGGGAAGCCCTTAAGAGTTATTGATACATGAACTGATTGGCTGAGTAGGTATTGTCACAAATATTGAAAATTACTTCTAAATATTAAAATACAATATATGAGCTGCATTTGGAATATTTAAAAATATTTGCAGATTATTTGGTGACAAATAAACAGCATATTATAAATGCAGGTGTCAGTGCAACATTCACCACCAAATTACCTTCAGAGTAGGGGTGCCTTTAGTGGGAAATAAAAAAACCGCAATTGGTCAACCCCATTGAAATTTGACATTTTCCTGTGGCTCAAAGGCCATTCTGTTGAAAACTACTCTCTTTTGTGCCAAACTATTTTTGGGGAAAATCTAATGGCACTGTGTGTTATAATGGTGGCCTATGGAAATTGCAATAGCGGTGTCTGACCTAAATATGAAAGCGAAACCGGAAGTATAAATACAGAGATTCGTTGTTACTCTGCGCATGTACAAGATATAATTCTGTGAATGGGACTATTTTAAACCGAAAGTTGAATTTTATCAGTGGAATTAGAAGGTCAGGAAATTAACGTTATAGGACTAATATACGTCTTTAGCAACTGGTAATATTTGTAATATCTACAGTACGTACGTATTTGGTAATTAGTTATTAGTATTTATAATATATACTGTACGTATTTGGTAACATTTAGTATGTGTAATATCTACAGTACGTATTTGGTAATTAGTATTTGTACTATCTACTGTACCTAATTGGTAATTAGTATTTGTACTATCTACTGTACCTAATTGGTAATTAGTATTTGTAATATTTACTTACCTAATTGGTAATTAGTATTTGTACTATCTACTGTACCTAATTGGTAATTAGTATTTGTAATATTTACTTACCTAATTGGTAATTAGTATTTGTACTATCTACTGTACATATTTGGTAATTAGTATTTGTAATATTTACTTACCTAATTGGTAATTAGTATTTGTACTATCTACTGTACATATTTGGTAATTAGTATTTGTAATATTTACTGTACCTAATTGGTAATTAGTCCTAGTCTAGATGCATTTCTGATAAAAAGCCCTAGAAACAAGTTCTGCTAAACATGGAGGGAACAACATGGAAACCCATCTTAAACTTTTATACTATTATAGATGTCTCCAAAAAATATTGCTTCCACTCTGGCAAACGAGTTTAACCATATATTATCAGCACTGACAAGGGGTCACCATATAAATGATAATTTTCCGAAAATCTGTAAACACATAATTACACCAGTTAACTATTATGGCTGAATACAATAGTTTTTCAGGTCTCAAATAACATATATTTGGTATCATTTTAAAGGCTGTAATCTACTCTGCATGTAATATGGTTGTAAATAGAAAATAGTATTTTAATACATGCTTTTATGAGATAATCCATCCCCAACCCAAACTGCAATGTCCGCAATTAAAAAAAAAATTGTAAAATTAAATATCTTAATAGTTAAACCTAATTAATTCCACTTCTAATATGTGGACTTGTTTATTTCACTGACCTGCAAACTATATAGTAATACTAATAGTTTTGAAATATACAGTATTTAGTTATTATTCAATAAATAGTATATACACAATGGTTGATGGTTGTGTATTGTAAATAAAAAGTACCAGCTAGGCAAAGTGTTCATAACTGATCTGATTTTTTTCTACTAATATTGGTATAAAATAATAATCTATATCTATATGTCTATATCAGTAGAAAGAAACATTTTAATTCTGATATCTACAGATTATTGATCACATAATTTGAAAGTAATATTGGCGATAGGCGATGTGACCCCACAAGACCGGGTATACATATGTAGCCTGGTATCATAGCTGCTAGGTGACACCAAGTATGCCTCTCCATCTTGGGCTGGGTGGACCCTACACTTAGTCAACTGAGGACCACACCTTCGAAAACAACAGAATTACGGTTCCGGGCCTCTTTGGTACTGTGTAGCGAGCAAAGTAGGCGATGTGACCCCACAAGACCGGGTATACGTATGTAGCCTGGTATCATAGCTGCTAGGTGACACCAAGTATGCCTCTCCATCTTGGGCTGGGTGGACCCTACACTTAGTCAACTGAGGACCACCCCTTCGAAAACAACAGAATTACGGTTCCGGGCCTCTTTTGTACTGTGTAGCCAGCAAAGTAGGCGATGTGACCCCACAAGACCGGGTATACGTATGTAGCCTGGTATCATAGCTGCTATGTGACACCAAGTATGCCTCTCCAGCTACAAGAGATACAGCTCACAATGTTCAATGCTACAGTATACAAGAGATACAGCTCACAATGCCCAGTGCAACAGTATAGAAGAGATACAGCTCACAATGCCCAGTGCAACAGTATAGAAGAGATACAGCTCACAATGCCCAGTGCAACAGTATACAAGAGATACAGCTCACAATGCCCAGTGCAACAGTATAGAAGAGATACAGCTCACAATGCCCAGTACTACAGTATAGAAGAGATACATCTCACAATGTCCAGTGCTACAGTATAGAAGAGATACAGCTCACAATGTCCAGTGCTACACTATAGAAGAGATACAGCTCACAATGTCCAGTGCTACACTATAGAAGAGATACAGCTCACGATGTTCAGTGCTACACTATCGAAGAGATACAGCTCACGATGTTCAGTGCTACACTATAGAAGAGATGTACCTCACAATGTTCAGTGCTACACTATCGAAGAGATACAGCTCATGATGTTCAGTGCTACACTATCGAAGAGATATAGCTCACAATGTTCAGTGCTACAACTATACAAGAGATATAGCTCACAATGTGCAGTGCTACACTATAGAAGATATACAGCCCACCATGTTCAGTGCTACACTATAGAAGAGATACAGCTCACAATGTTCAGTGCTACACTATAGAAGAGATACAGCCCATACTGTTCAGTGCTACACTATACAAGAGATATAGCTCACAATGTTCAGTGCTACACTATACAAGAGATATAGCTCACAATGTTCAGTGCTACACTATAGAAGAGATACAGCTCACAATGTTCAGTGCTACAGTATAGAGGAGATACAGCTCACACTGTTCAGTGCTACACTATAGAAGAGATACAGCTCACAATGGTCAGTGCTACGCTATAAAAGAGATACAGCTCACAATGTTCAGTGCTACGCTATAGAAGAGATACAGCTCACGATGTTCAGTGCTACGCTATAGAAGAGATATAGCTCACAATGTTCAGTGCAACACTATAGAAGAGATACAGCTCACAATGTTCAGTGCTACACTATAGAAGAGATACAGCCCACATGGTTCAGTGCTACACTATAGAAGAGATACAGCCCACAATGTTCAGTGCTACAGTATAGAAGAGATACAGCTCACACTGTTCAGTGCTACACTATACAAGAGATATAGCTCACAATGTTCAGTGCTACACTATGCAAGAGATATAGCTCACAATGTTCAGTGCTACACTATACAAGAGATACAGCTCACGATGTTCAGTGCTACACTATAGAAGAGATACAGCTCACATTGTGCAGTGCTACACTATAGAAGAGATACAGCCCACAATGTTCAGTGCTACACTATAGAAGAGATACAGCTCACAATGTTCAGTGCTACACTATAGAAGAGATACAGCTCACAATGTTCAGTGCTACACTATAGAAGAGATACAGCTCACAATGTTCAGTGCTACACTATCGAAGAGATACAGCTCACAATGTTCAGTGCTACAGTATAGAAGAGATACAGCCCACAATGTTCAGTGCTACACTATAGAAGAGATACAGCTCACAATGTTCAGTGCTACACTATAGAAGAGATACAGCTCACAATGTTCAGTGCTACACTATAGAAGAGATACAGCTCACGATGTTCAGTGCTACACTATAGAAGAGATACAGCCCACAATGTTCAGTGCTACAGTATAGAGGAGATACAGCCCACAATGTTCAGTGCTACACTATAGAAGAGATACAGCTCACAATGTTCAGTGCTACACTATACAAGAGATATAGCTCACAATGTTCAGTGCTACACTATAGAAGAGATTCAGCCCACAATGTGCAGTGCTACGCTATAGAAGAGACACATCTTAGAATGAAGACTGATCATTGGTTCAATGGTTTACACGCTGGATTGTGAATCCTGGCATCGCCGGTTCGATCCTGTGTATAACCATAACAATATGAAACAGTCATTCAGATGGGACTTTGAACCGGTGCCTCGTGTATCGGTGCTATATACAGCCATGTAAAAGAACCAATGATGCTTCTGGAATTGGAGGGTATTTTGTATCTTGAATTATCCTCCAAGCAAATATGGACTAATATACTTCTGTATGCGATGATAAATGAACGGGAGAAGCACTCGGATCTTCATCAATCCAGTAGGATAGCTTCCATCATGAGATGCGCACCTACAGCAGTCTTGTGCACATATGATAGAACAATTGACAGTGCATACTGCACGTAATACGGAATAATTATATATGAAACAATTATAATCGATTTTAAAAACGACTAGGCCTACTTGGTGTGGTTATATTGGTCAATAGCTAGGACATCTTAGTATGTCTTAAAATAATGTCACATTTTAAATTCATTCGGATCATGACAGTGATAGTTTGATCGATTTTAGGTCAGACGGTGTTATTGATATAGTGGTCTGGGATTGGTTTAAAAAGTGTAGGGAAGCCCTTAAGAGTTATTGATACATGAACTGATTGGCTGAGTAGGTATTGTCACAAATATTGAAAATTACTTCTAAATATTAAAATACAATATATGAGCTGCATTTGGAATATTTAAAAATATTTGCAGACTATTTGGTGACAAATAAACAGCATATTATAAATGCAGGTGTCAGTGCAACATTCACCACCAAATTACCTTCAGAGTAGGGGGTGGGTGCCTTTAGTGGGAAATAAAAAAAACCGCAATTGGTCAACCCCATTGAAATTTGACATTTTCCTGTGGCTCAAAGGCCATTCTGTTGAAAACTACTCTCTTTTGTGCCAAACTATTTTTGGGGAAAATCTAATGGCACTGTGTGTTATAATGGTGGCCTATGGAAATTGCAATAGCGGTGTCTGACCTAAATATGAAAGCGAAACCGGAAGTATAAATACAGAGATTCGTTGTTACTCTGCGCATGTACAAGATATAATTCTGGGAATGGGACTATTTTAAACCGAAAGTTGAATTTTATCCAGTGGAATTAGAAGGTCAGGAAATTAACGTTATAGGACTAATATACGTCTTTAGCAACTGGTAATATTTGTAATATCTACAGTACGTACGTATTTGGTAATTAGTTATTAGTATTTATAATATATACTGTACGTATTTGGTAACATTTAGTATGTGTAATATCTACAGTACGTATTTGGTAATTAGTATTTGTACTATCTACTGTACCTAATTGGTAATTAGTATTTGTACTATCTACTGTACCTAATTGGTAATTAGTATTTGTAATATTTACTTACCTAATTGGTAATTAGTATTTGTACTATCTACTGTACATATTTGGTAATTAGTATTTGTAATATTTACTGTACCTAATTGGTAATTAGTCCTAGTCTAGATGCATTTCTGATAAAAAGCCCTAGAAACAAGTTCTGCTAAACATGGAGGGAACAACATGGAAACCCATCTTAAACTTTTATACTATTATAGAGGTCTCCAAAAAGTATTGCTTCCACTCTGGCAAACGAGTTTAACCATATATTATCAGCACTGACAAGGGGTCACCATATAAATGATAATTTTCCGAAAATCTGTAAACACATAATTACACCAGTTAACTATTATGGCTGAATACAATAGTTTTTCAGGTCTCAAATAACATTTTAAAGGCTGTAATCTCTACTCTGCATGTAATATGGTTGTAAATAGAAAATAGTATTTTAATACATGCTTTTATGAGATAATCCATCCCCAACCCAAACTGCAATGTCCGCAATTAAAAAAAAAATTGTAAAATTAAATATCTTAATAGTTAAACCTAATTAATTCCACTTCTAATATGTGGACTTGTTTATTTCACTGACCTGCGAACTATATAGTAATACTAATAGTTTTGAAATATACAGTATTTAGTTATTATTCAATAAATAGTATATACACAATGGTTGATGGTTGTGTATTGTAAAAGTACCAGCTAGGCAAAGTGTTCATAACTGATCTGATTTTTTTCTACTAATATTGGTATAAAATAATAATCTATATCTATATGTCTATATCAGTAGAAAGAAACATTTTAATTCTGATATCTACAGATTATTGATCACATAATTTGAAAGTAATATTTTAATATGGACATCTCCAGATATGTATTATAATATATAGCATGGCACAGCAACAGAACACCAACATTTGTGAATTTGTGCTGCCCCTTCCAAGTTCCTTTATAAAATTGGCCTAATCCTTATCAAAACCCTCTTGATACATTCATAATAAAGAAGCATACAACTGTCTTGAACAATGTATACAGAGAAAGTGTAAACATTGTAATATGTGATTTGGCATTGTTGATATAGTTCAGGTATAGTATCTGACAATATTTCAGTGTGATAAACAGCTCCTTAATAGTATCAGTGCTTATTATTTAGTTTATTTAGCTTAATATTAGTTTTGTCTTATATAAGTATTAGTATGTGTTTTAGATAAACATTAAATTATGTTAAAATATACCTTAAGTGATAATATATGTGCTATATCTCTTTAAAAGCGAGTTCCGAAAATCGCCAAAAAACGTCTAAATACAGTGTATTTTGTTATGGCCTAAAAATATATTCAAATACATTTGCCAAGATGGAAGCAAAACTTTTCTTCATCCATACATATCATAATAATATTATATATGTTTCCATGTTGTTCCCCTCACGTTTATCAGTTGTAACAATTTTAGATTCTGCATCCTGTCTACTGTACCTAATTGGTAATTAGTATTTGTAATATCTACTGTACCTAATTGGTAATTAGCATAGGCAGCCATGCCCGATTGAATAGATAGCTAAGATACCCCAGTGCAACATACAGGGGCGTTTCTATGGGTATTGTGAGAGTACGCACTTCCGATGGCGAGGGCATCGGTCGGCCACACTGGTAGCAAGGGCCTGTGTTTAGGAGGAAATGGGGTTTGAGGGAATTCCCCCAAGAACATTTGGGCATTTTTATGGGCGACGGTGCGCTCTGATAATATTTCATATTCATTTATTATCACTGCCTGAAAATAATCTACGTAAACACCAAACTGTATGCAAGTATTTGTGGAGAATGTAAGAATCAAGATTTGTCTACTTAAACATCTAATATTGAAACTAATTACCTAGGTTTTTATCATTTCGATGAAACGTTCTATGCTTATAAGATTGCATTTTACCCAGACATACCTTTTAAGAACAATCGATCAAAATCGAATCCGGAAGTAAAATCTCTAACGCTGCACACATTACATATTAGTCGGGTATCCATGGGTGTGATGGTCTCTTCATGCTTTTAAATATAATGTCATTCGGGGCTCGTGACACTTGTTCATATGTGATATTATATAAAGCTTATTTATGTATGGATTCATGAGCAAGACACGTTATCCATTATCGCCTGGAACGGACTCGAGTGTGTATATAAACTTTCAACTGTCGACTCCATATGATTATTAATATAGACTACTAAATATACTGCATATATATCTCCAGGTAAATGCGTGCTAAATATACAACACACTCGAGTTGGTTAAAGATCATTGCATATATAATGCAATCTTGTGAATAAACGTGTACTAAGTTACTGTGTTCTTAAACGCAAAACAACAGTGACACACGCCTCTCTTTCTTCCTAGCGAATGTATCTAACACTAATTCAGAACTGATTTATCGTTCATCAATCCCAATCTGTTGATATCGTTGCCCTGAGGTATGTGTTTAGCCGTCTCATGGAGCTAAACGACCACTCAGCTGATGCAGTAGACACTGGCATGGCTAGAAGGACATGGATACCTCTTGTGACGTTGGGGTACAACTCCGAATTGATGTTGGTCAGTGTATCGACAATGCACTCACTTGGCGTGGCTGCAGCAGCGCATCTAATCTTCCATCTGTAAGCTTCCCGAAGGAAGATCTCCAAAGTGTCTGCAGGCATGTCATCCTCAAATGCTGTGTATATTTCACGAAGCATGTCTTCGATTAACAGCATTGGGTCTACTTCTGAGCAATTTTGAACGCCCTCAATGGATTTTGGACTTTTAAGTGCTATTTAATAACACATATCACTTAATGAGGCGAAGAAAAACTGACGGTCCTCAATGATTGTGATCAGCGTTTGCTGCCGGTGAGTACCGTGAGTTTGCTGCCGGTGAGTACCATGAGTACCGTGAGTTTGCTGCCGGTGAGTACCGTGAGTTTGCTGCCGGTGAGTACCGTGAGTTTGCTGCCGGTGAGTACCGTGAGTTTGCTGCCGGTGAGTACCGTGAGTTTGCTGCCGGTGAGTACCGTGAGTACCGTGAGTTTGCTGCCGGTGAGTACCGTGAGTACCGTGAGTTTGCTGCCGGTGAGTACGTGCGTGTGTGCGCGGAGTTTACCGTGAGTACTGGAGTACCGTGAGTACCGTGAGTTTGCTGCCGGTGAGTACCGTGAGTTTGCTGCCGGTGAGTACCGTGAGTACCGTGAGTACCGTGAGTACCGTGAGTTTGCTGCCGGTGAGTACCGTGAGTACGTGAGTACGTGAGTTTGCTGCCGGTGAGTACCGTGAGTTTGCTGCCGGTGAGTACCGTGAGTACCGTGAGTTTGCTGCCGGTGGAGTACCGTGAGTTTGCTGCCGGTGAGTACCGTGAGTACCGTGAGTTTGCTGCCGGTGAGTACCGTGAGTATGAGTATTGTGATCAGAACAAAATGCATGCAGTATAGGTGGGATTCGTACTCAAATCATAACTAAAAATGACCACAGTAGATTCAAATAATATTTTCCAAACGATTCATATTCGTATTCTGTTTTACGATATACTGTGTCGACGTAGCCCAGTCGGCATATATTTATTGAGGGTTCCCTGTGGTGTTGCCAAGTGAACCAGTAGACAACAACTCCTGAAAGTGATATAAATATCCTAGACGTTACAATATCCAGATAACAAGTGCAACGAGGCATTACATAAGATACACGAGCAGCATAGGTTTAGCTACAGGTGACAGGTTAGTATTCAGTTAGTATAGATTAGCGTTAGCGGAATATAATAGGGTAAGTATATAACGGGATTATTTGGTCAAGGTCTCGAAAAAAGGCAATATGATGTCAGGTAAAAGAAAACCATGTCAATACACTGCAATTTAATACCACCATGGTTTCTGGTATATTTCAATAAATTCAAACGGCAATAAGTTCTGTCCTACGACACAGCATGATACTCACGATAACGAATCTGAATTCAATTCAAAGAATAAAAGACATACGTTCTGAGCTATACTAACTTACCGCACAGAACTTGAAAATACGGATCATGATACATGTACGCTGTTAACCCGTACCCTAGGCGACTCGACCCTCGGCCTTGTCTTACGCCGCAGTACCCCTGACCGTTATATGTGGCGATTTTCGATTTTAATGAATGACTCGCACTTCAGTGTTCAAATATCATCAACATTTAAATAAAAGCCTTGTCTTAAAAATGCTAAAAACGTCGATTGTAGGCTACTATATACAATTATAGTACAATCGACGTTGTTTGTTTTTTAATAATAAATTGTGCATCATCCTCATAACAATTGTTGCCAACTACATGTATCTTAATATTAATAAATTCTTTATTTATAGAAGGTAACATATGTCAGTGTACATCTACAAACAAAGAATTTATTTGTAAACATATTTACCAGTACGAAATATACACTAAAGGTTAACGTATCTCCAACATTCTAGCTGAAACAACCATTGCTTACCCCATACACTTCTGCCCACACTTCATTTTCAGCCAAGCTATGCCCATGAAATGTGTTTGACGTTGATATTTTTCAGTTTGATTGTCATAGTTCTGGTCTATCATTAACCATGGTTACTGTTCCTGTGGTTGCAACAGCTCTTCATGGACGTTTACAAGTTGCTGCCATTGACTTTGGGACAACATACTCCGGCTACGCATTCTCGTTCCGTTCAGACTTTCTGGAAGACCCACTAAAGATCATCACAAACAACTGGAAAACCGGAGCTAATGCAGTATCATTGAAATGTCCTTCTTGTATTTTGTTTGATCCTAACCGGAAGTTCCACAGTTTCGGCTTTGAGGCTGAAGACACGTATGTAAGGCTTGCTGAGGATGAGGACCATTATAAATGGTTCTATTTCAACCGCTTCAAGATGATTTTGTACGAGAACAAGGTACATGTAATGATAACATTTGTTCTTTTCTTCATGGACGTCCCATTTGTAATAGAGCTAGTTCGGAACCAATATGCATTTATTTACAGTATTAAGTCTGCTTGCACACGTATTTCACACACAAATGTGCACATGCAATAGTGCACAGACAGTATATGTTTGTTTCAGTGTCTGATCGAATTATATTTCATCTAATGAACATTGAAAACAAAATTATCACGAGTGGCGTTAGTCACGAATGCTAATGATGGTTTTTCCTGTTCATGTATTCTTAAACGAAAGTAATAATTAAATTAAATATCGGTGTTTTTTCCAATTATTTAAGCTGAATAATCCTAAGTTAAATACGATTATGACTAAAATGTAAATTGGACACTGATACAATGTTGCTTGAACACGATACTATGATCGCTGGTACTTAGTAGCATAGCAAATCAAGCTGGACATGATCGGCTATGTCCCAATGTTCGGTTTGATCAGTGCGCAGGCCTGACCTGGAACTCTTCGCTAATCCCAAACTTAGTTTCAAGCTTCTGATTGGTTCAGACGAGTTATATCTAAATAACATCCAATCAAATCACTTGAACATGAATTTGAGAAAAGTTGTATAACCTCCGACCCTGTATATGTCATTGTACATCCAAACGAAATACGCAATACTTCAACAGCAATATATTTCACAGAATCTAACAAGAGATGTTCTGCTGAAAGATGACAAGGGCCTTACATTGCCTGCTATGATGGTATTTACCGAGAGTATCCGCTATCTCAAAGATCATTTGATAAGGACGTGCGAGGAGAAAGACACTGGTCTCCTTGTTGACGAGGTACACTGGGTACTCACTGTTCCCGCCATCTGGGATGACTCGGCAAAGCAGTTCATGAGGGAAGCTGCTATTGAGGTATGCCTTAATAGTATGTGACGCTTTAAAGACTTATGAATAGTATGTGACGCTTTAAAGACTATGAATAGTATGTGACGCTTTAAAGACTATGAATAGTATGTGACGCTTTAAAGACTTATGCATAGTATGTGACGCTTTAAAGACTTATGAATAGTATGTGACGCTTTAAAGACTTATGAATAGTATGTGACGCTTTAAAGCCTTATGAATAGTATGTGACGCTTTAAAGACTTATGAATAGTATGTGACGCTTTAAAGACTTATGAATAGTATGTGACGCTTTAAAGACTTATGAATAGTATGTGATGCTTTAAAGCCTTATGAATAGTATGTGACGCTTTAAAGCCTTATGAATAGTATGTGACGCTTTAAAGACTTATGAATAGTATGTGACGCTTTAAAGACTTATGAATAGTATGTGACGCTTTAAAGCCTTATGAATAGTATGTGACGCTTTAAAGACTTATGAATAGTATGTGACGCTTTAAAGACTTATGAATAGTATGTGACGCTTTAAAGACTTATGAATAGTATGTGACGCTTTAAAGACTTATGAATAGTATGTGACGCTTTAAAGACTTATGAATAGTATGTGACGCTTTAAAGACTTATTCATAGTATGTGACGCTTTAAGACTTATGAATAATATGTAATGTTATCTTTTAAAGACTTATGAAATAAATAATGTTTTAAAGACTTATGCATAGTATGTGATGCTTTAAAGACTTATGAATAGTATGTGGCGCTTTAAAGACTTATGAATAGTAAATCACGCTTTAAAGACTTGTGATTAGTATGTGACCCTTTAAAGACTTATGCATACTATGTGATGCTTTAAAGACGTATGCATATTATGTGACGCTTTAAAGACTTATGAATAGTATGTGACGCTTTAAAGACTTATGCATAGTATGTGACGCTTTAAAAACTTATACATAGTATGTGATGCTTTAAAGACTTGTGAATAGTATGTGACACTTTAAATACTTATGAATAGTATGTGACGCTTTAAAGTCTTGTGAATAGTATGCGACGCTTTAAAGTCTTGTGAATAGTATGTGGATTCCATCCGGAATGATGTCTCGATAGTGATTGATATAAGTTGTAGGAACTTGTTTCCCAATCGAGCTAAAAATAAATGTATATAAACTAACCTATGTTGAACATAATACTATGCTATAGACAACACAAGCTACATAGAGCTTTGCAATGAATATGTTCGTATAATAAATATAGTGTACAAACGAACACTAATTTGATTTCATAATATACACACAGGCTGGTATTTCCTCGAATTGCCTCTCCTTAGCACTGGAACCCGAAGCTGCCAGTTTGTTCTGCAAATATCTGCAAGTTCAAAAAGTGGAGGAAGTAGATGGCACTGCGAGATTATCAAGTTTGGCGGATGGCAAGCGATACCTGGTTCTAGACGCAGGTGGTAAGTAAGTGAGCAGTCTGGTTGTAAGTAAAGAGAAATGGAATAAAACCATATACGTCACCATATTTGTGTTATTTCTCCAATTTGTAAATACTCTTGATTATTCTCTGCAAATACCACGGAAACGGAAAATTGAAATTGCCAAGTAAAAGTCAAATATGCTCAGATGAATTAATTGCAAATATGTAGTTTCATTCAGATAACATTTTCATATGTTAATTAAATTTATATTTATTTCATACAATCGTGTACTTACTTAATGAGAACTGTTAACGAAATCCATTTTGGATTTGTTTCTTCATACTAACAGGCGGCACAGTCGATATTACCGTTCATGAAACTCAGACAGATGGGACTGTTAGGGAATTGTACAAAGCCAACGGTGGACCTTGGGGTGGAACAAAGATAGATGATGCCTTTCATAGCTTCTTAGAAGACATCGTTGGAGTGGATATAATCGAAATATTAAAGAAGTATTGTAGTTGCAGCAACATATTCATTTTAATTAGTTTCCAATCAAGTGCAATCGCTACTCATGTCAGTCGTTTTCTGGAAGAACATACTTAGTGTTTGTATTGTTGATTTGCCCAAGGGGATTTTGAAAAACCAATCTTGACGGTAGGGGAGGGCTAGAGAGAAAAAATATATTTCAATAGAAAAATATAAATCAATTGACAACCGAATGGTCGTTTAGACCCATTAACCCACATAGAGTACCATTTAAACGTACTCCAACATGGGAAGGGATTCATATAAGCTTTAAGCTTGTTTCTCGACCCATATCGGTTCCAATGTATAAAAATTGTGTTTATATATGTATATATGTATTTGATCCGAATAAAATATGTTTAAACTAACCCACATAGACCCATCACTGCCGAATCGCATGTGCTCAACTAATTGAGTCAGTAAATTAGGAGTTTGGAATTTCTTTAATTGTTTAATAATTATAAAGGGTATTATATCTAATTGTATGTGAGTGGGATAAGATAAGATAAACGATGTGTTTGCTTTAGCTTATTAACTGTTGCGAATTCAAATGTGAGTGGGATAAGATAAGATAAACGATGTGTTTGCTTTAGCTTATTAACTGTTGCGAATTCAAATGTGAGTGGGATAAGATAAGATAACGATGTGTTTGCTTTGTTATTAATGTGGTTGTGGTGGTTGTGTTGTTTTTGTTGGTTGTGGTGGTTGTGTTTGTTGTTGTGGTTTGGGGTTGAATTGAGTGGGATAAGATGATAAACGATGTGTTTGCTTTAGCTTATTAACTGTTGCGAATTCAAATGTGAGTGGGATAAGATAAGATAAACGATGTGTTTGCTTTAGCTTATTAACTGTTGCGAATTCAAATGTGAGTGGGATAAGATAAGATAAACGATGTGTTTGCTTTAGCTTATTAACTGTTGCGAATTCAAATGTGAGTGGGATAAGATAAGATAAACAATGTGTTTGCTTTAGCTTATTAACTGTTGCGACTTCAAACACACATGATCATGTAACCATGTACTGATTCGTCTCGTTTGCTTTCAGAGATTTTATGGAGGATTATTTGGGATTATTTCGGGAGTTTGAGATCAAGAAGAAAACG
This sequence comes from Archivesica marissinica, assembly GCA_014843695.1. Taxonomy (NCBI): domain Eukaryota; kingdom Metazoa; phylum Mollusca; class Bivalvia; order Venerida; family Vesicomyidae; genus Archivesica; species Archivesica marissinica. Next base: position 29,311,080 of record CM026391.1, on the reverse strand, counting down.
TTTGTTCCCGGTCTAAAGTTTGGACAGAAAGTTACGTTCAGGATTCCACTGCCGGTACATCAAACATATCAGCAGGTGACAGGAGGAGATTTCAGGTGTGAAAATATACATATTTGTTTCATATATTAGTAGGAAATGTCTTTGTTTAAACCTACCACACTATGAAATGGGATTTATTAAAGTTAACTTTGGTGTATTTTGAAATTGATTATATTAAAAAGTACCTCTATGAAAAACAACTAGAATACACGTATTTTATCGTGATGCAACGCTAACTTTCTGGTATTCTCGTATGGTTAATTGATATTTACATCTGCAATGTCTTATCATATTTCAGACGAAGTCTCATGATGAGACAGGACTTGAAAGACCAGATAACTTTCACTGGAGACAAGCTTCGTGTTCAACCGAGACAAGTTGAAAACTTATTCAAAGAATCCTGCAACAAAATAGTAATTCATCTAAAAGACATTTTCGGCAAACCGGAAGTCATCGGAACTGACACCATTCTGATGGTTGGTGGGTTTTCTGAATCAAGGATACTGCAGCATTACATCAAGGATAACTTCCCTGAAAAAAAGGTAATCATACCTGAAGATGCTGGACTGGCTGTGCTGAAAGGTGCAGTCATCTTTGGACATAATCCCAGCGCAATTATGTCAAGGGTGACGAAACTCACTTATGGAATCAGGGCGAATCACACATTTATACCTGGTGTCCACCCGATTTCTAAAAAGATTATTTTAGATGGAAAAGAAAAGTGTGGTGAGTGTTTTGATATCCATGTGGCTGTTGGGAACGAGGTACGAGTAGGCGAAGTGTTTGGAGAGAAGTCGTACGTGCCAGCATCGAGGAATGCAACAGCCATTTCAGTTAAGGTGTACACCTCCCCTGAATCCAACCCAATGTACACTGACGAGACAGGTTGTGAACATCTCGGAGGCCTAAACGTGGATCTGTCGGAAATCGAGAAGTATAAGGATAGAAATATTATTGTAAAGATGAAGTATGGAGACACAGAACTCGGCGTAGAAGTAAAAATAGTAAAGACTGGTGAAATCTTAAACACATCATTAAATTTCCTTGGTTAAGAATACTATGCACATTGTGTGGGATATTTATGATTATTGCAAGCCTTATACATGTATACATAGAAAATAATATATGAACTCTTAATAACGACAAAACGCAGGGATATATGTGAAATTTCTATTTGTATTGTTCCACAAACTTTTAGATAATGATCGGGGCAAAGGAATCTTCGACCATCTAATACACTTAGCAAAATGAGGAGCGGGCCGTTATCTACTGTTGTTAAAACTTGTGGCCCAACCAACCATTTTCATACTATGTATCGCATCTTTTTGCGCTGAAATATTTACTATTGATTTGCAATAAAATATGAATAAACTGTAAACGAAATAACCACGGTTGAATTGAGTTTAGACAGCACACAAGTACGTTTTGATGTTAACATTTTATGAAAATCGTTGTGTAAATACAACAGTTAGCAAAGTAGCGGACTATTCTGAAAATGCTGCCTTAGTCAGTGTTAGTGACACTGATGACATTGTTACCCGAGCATAATAGAAATCTCATTTAAGTGTGGAAATGGTTGTGCAAACCTTAATTATTAATTTCTCTATGTATATTGTAATTATATATTGATTGATGTGCTTACATTGTTATCACTTACAATATTGAAGCGATGAGGTAGATGTTCACGGTGGTATGAACTACATTGGGTCCATCAAAGTGTCGGAAGAGTCTATACATGTAGTTCATTTTTACATTCTTTTCAACAGTATTTAGACTACACATAGGCTTACTTGCTTACTTGCCTTAATAAATATTAGAAATAGTATACAAACCCTGTGGTCGCCAGATCGGACAGGTGGGTTTTTTCCGGGTACTCCGGTTTCCTCCCACACGAATGGCCACATATACGCTTTCATCCGCGCCAACGAGAGTGATTGAACATAAGTTGTTAGAACTTGCTTCGCAATCGTTGTGAAATAAATAAAGTTTAAAAACTTTAAAACTGTTTTAAGGTTGTAAAACAACAAATCAATTGCCCTATTAAATACATAGTAAAAAGTAAAAACATACAGTCTGTTCATTTATATTTCCAATCTTTCATTTCTTCTGATACCACATCCACTGTGAAGAGATATTCAAATCAGCCTGAACACACACCAAGAATATTCAAAATTTGCATAGCCACTGCTCACCTGTAATGAACGTCACTGTGTTTACACACTGTATTCATCCGCCAATTAATACAGTATACCATCCTTCAGTTTGCAATGGCCTGCATTCATATGCAACATCTTTTCTACACATTAACTAGACTAATAAGTCTTCTCAAGTCACATAATTTCTCAAAAACCACAAAAACTATACATTGCCATGAAAATGCATTTTACCAAAAGAAAAATGTACTATATTACATTCGACTACCGCAGATGCACGTCTGCCTATTTAAGTATATACAACCTATAACAAATTCAAAACATGTGCTAATAAGATAAGATAAATTTTATTTTGAGTCGGCAAGACATATCACAAATAACATAAGCTCTGATGAGCTTTTATAACCGTGCTATGTAATTATATCTTGCTTTTCATGTAATACAATCTTTAACAAACTATCATTACAATTTTGAGCCATGTGGAATCAGTATTTGCAACAGAAACAATGATGTTATGAAGTCACTAAACCACGTCGGCCAGTGTAAGAAGTGACATTTATTTTACATTTTGATCCATGTGTAATTTTATATATATTCTTTTTTCCCTCTAAAAGTAGTACGTGCATCTCTTTGCTTTTTTGGTATACGCGTCACTATAGAGCCTATTGATAACGTAGCGCTCAACTACCGAGCTCTTTGCTTTTTTGGTATACGCGTCACTATAGAGCCTATTGATAATAGCTTTATAAATAGCGATCGCGTACCATTTTATAAATATCGACTACGAACCGATCCATAAATAACGATTACGAACGCTTCTATAAATATAGACCGATTAGAACGGACTTAGGCCTCAATCCTTTCATAAGCTTCACGAACTTCAACGAATATACGGGTACGTTCATTATATTATTCAAACTTGACGTACGTTTTTATCGAGTAAGAAATCCTAATTATACGCTATATACAAACTTAACCTATGTACTTTAGCGAAAATGAATAATATATATCTTACATCGTTACGTATAATTCCATAAAAACGCGATAAATTATTAATAATCCGTAATGTACGTTTTAGAGGGGCATGTCACTAGCCATAGCGTATATGAAACACGAATAAAGTACACGTATTTTATCGTATAGAGTGATACAACGATTAATATAAATGTCTAATACGTGGTGTTCCATGCCCTGTAACATAATTAACTGAATCCAAGAGGTATGAGGTATGCCTGTCTGCTTGTATGTTTGTCAGTTGGCCCTAAATAACCTTATCTGGGAATGCGAGAAATATTTCTAGCCCAAACTGACACAGTAATTATAAATATCGCGTGGCAAATTGTTTCATGATTCTAAAGTAATTAATACGTTTACGTACCGAGGTTGTCAATGCCAGCCTTTAAAAGCTAAAGGTATGACCAATAACATTTCTCTGAGCTACAACATAACTGATAAGCCCGGAGTGCGTACATAACTTAATCGGGAGGTCATCCTCAGCTAATTGGTCCTAATTGATGTGGAGATATCCCAATGATGTTGAAGACAGGGCTTGCTTCTGAGTTATCACAACTACGCTATCTCATAAGACAAGAACCGTCCGTGATGATTCATTAACGGACAATATTTTATTAACACCCAAACAAGATTGTCTTCAAGACGTATCTGCAAATAATTAAAATCGCTTTCGTTCGCTAAATGTATGCGTACTTGCCGTGGGGAATTCTTGTAATCACTGCCTACCTGCCTGCCCGCCCGCCCGTCCGTCCGTCCCGTCCGTCCGTCCGTCTGGCGGTCTGTCTGTCGGTGGAGCATCTTCTGCCTTGTACACTGTCCTCCAAAACAACGGCTTTGATGTTTTCATGATGTATATGTAATGGTCATTTAGCGTGCATATGTCACATTACGCGCGAAACAGAATTATAAGATGTACATGTATGTAAATGCTGTATGTAGGCCTACAGCGGTACTCAAATCAATCTAAAAACAGCAACAATTAGGGGGCGACGTTTCGCTATTTCTTTAGTATTTATACGGATATCCATAATTCGATTATTAGATATAGGGGTAGCGCCGCGTACGATCTATGCTGTTTATAATGGAGCTAAAAGACTTGGCCTACGAATCTGACGTCATCAATTTTTCGGATCGGCGTTAGAGCGTAGAAATCTGTATAATTCGACGTAGCTCGGCGAGACCGATACGACGATATCTTTCCTTTATTTATACGGCGAGTAGTTTTCGAGATATCGCGGTTTAAAGAATTTATATATCATTAAAGTCCCGATATTGAAAATGAAAAAAATATTTAAACGTAACTATACGTTAGTTCTAATATACGCGTATCGACGTCACGAGTCCGACGCTACCCTTCATTTTGATCTATCATTAGTCGATATATCTATAATACTGATTATCTCCCTTTAATCGTAAATAAGTTTGAAGAAAAATGAACTTTCGAGGAAACTGGCCGTGTTTGGTATCGTCGGAAAGATCTCGAAGAGTCAATGACGAATCCGCGACTCAATTAATGGTCCGACCTCATACCGGAAGTAGTGATCCGAAAAACCGGAAGTACCGATATAAATTCGTTATATAAGCTTTATTATAGGTCCTATCTATCCGGGGGTTTCGATAATCGTACTAAACGATTATACGTTCCGAGCCTACGATTTTCAAAATGGAGGATATAAATGGCGGGAAAACACTACCTCGCTTATTAATGGTCCATTCGACTCGGGGTGTGTTGATCCATCTACCTTTAATTCTAATTACGTAGCTAATGTCCGTACACAATTACCTCCCTCTACACATTCTCATTATACCGATAAAATGATTATATTACTACAATATAAATCCACTATCTCACCATATATACATACATTACTAATAGATATATACACTATCTCATTATATCTATATTCATTACTACAAGATCTACACACTATTTCACCATATATACATTCATTACTACAAGATCTACACACTATAACACCATATCTACGTACATTATTACAAGATATATCAACTATCTCACCATATTTACATACATTACTACAAGACATACACAGTATCTCACCATATCTACATACATTACTACAAGATATACACACTATCACACCATATCAACGTATATTACTACAATAACTACATCGTATCGACGTGATTTCTAACCATTTCTATACCGGTTGCAGAATTATCTCCAAGAAATGCAACATAGCTATTTTTTGTCACACCATGATTCAAGCAGAAACATTATATTAGTGAAGACAGAGAACACATAAATAAATAAATAACTTTACAAGTAAGGTCTTAACTATTAACAAATAGTGCTACACGTGCAGGATGTCAAATTAATGTATATTTTTCTACATTTTGGGAGACATATTCGTCTTGAGAAATTGAAATTAACACCGCTATATTCGACATTTATGATTCAATTTTAACTTCACGTTCACGTCGAAAAGGTCATTGCGAGAAAAGGATCCCGTAGCTACCAACTGCGAAACAGCATAGTATATAAAAAGAAACCGCTATGTGATTGATACATTGCTTGTAATACAACCCTCATATAATGGGTATATATTACTTCATCAGCTATATATTACTTTCTACATAACCCTCATATCAAATGTGTATATGATTTCATCAGCTATTCGTTACTTTCTACATAACCCTCATATAAAGAATATATAATATTGTTCAGCTTTACATTACTTTCTATATAACCCTCATATAAAGAATATATAATATTACTCAACTTTACAATACTTTCTATATAACCTTCACATACATAATATATAGTATTGCTCAGCGTGTCATTACTTTCTATATAACCCTCATATAAAGAATATATAATATTGCTCAGCTTTACATTACTTTCTGTATAACCCTCATATGAAGAATATATAATATTGCTCACCTTTACATTACTTTCTGTATAACCCTCATATAAAGACTATATAATATTGCTCAGCTTTACATTACTTTATATATAACCCTCATATAAAGAATATATAATATTGCTCAGCTTTACATTACTTTCTATATAACCCTCATATAAAGAATATATAATATTGCTCAGCTTTACATTTCTTTCTATATAACCCTCATATAAAGAATATATAATATTGCTCAGCTTTACATTACTTTCTATATAACCCTCATATAAAGAATATATAATATTGTTCAGCTTTAAATTACTTTCTATATAACCCTCATATAAAGAATATATAATATTGCTTAGCCAGATCAATTACATTCTCTAATATGGTCGTGATTCTTATTCCTGTTTGAACTAACATGAAACAGACTATAGTGAATCATTCGGTGGAACAATTCATTTTGCTATTCATTATATTCAAGCACACTCTTACTACTCCAGTCAATGTAGCTGGAATTGGCATCTATGTGCAAACTAATTGCAAAGGAATTTATTTTAACACTCTTACCTGCAGAAAAATAAATACTGTCTGTTGGAGAACGAGGCCCATGTGAATAAAGTAATTCCTCAAATATTCGGAACATTCTGTTTTACTGGTATCCGATCACAACCCACTGTCAGTATTGCTACAATAACCGGAAACGCACAATGTGAATTATTAATGGGTCGGAAATTAAGAACAGCATTTGATTTAATAAGATCAACTTTGAATGAAAATGTTGAGAACAATCAAACCGATCTGAAATCCTACCTTGATAAGGGGCCGGCACGGTTAGGGTGCATCCCGGTATAGCCCGTATAGACGATCGTCTCGACGGTCATCGGCTCTCACGATGTCCCCCGGTGTGGACACGGCGATGCAATACGGTGCAATAAAGTGTGACCGCGGCGTTGTCACGGTGTAAACAGGGTACAGTCTGACATGTTCACTGCTACAACGGCGTGCCGTCACGGTGTAAACAGGGTACAGTCTGACATGTTCACTGCTACCACGACGTGCCGGGAAGGTCATATTAATGTTTAAACATGTTTAAAAAATAGAATCTCCTTCCCGGCGCACCGCGGTCGGCCACGGTACGCCAAGTAACATCCCGGCCTGACTACGGTATCGACCCGGTGGGCCACGATACATCCCGGCTTGAATACGGTATCGACCCAGTACGCCACGGTAAGCCACGTTCGCCACGCCGGAAGGCACCGGGTTGTACCGGGGTCCCTATGTGACCTAGGCTTTAGCAAGCATGGATTAATAGTAAAACAAACGGGACCAGTATCATATGAGATTGAGTTGCAAAATGGCATGGTAGTGAAGTATATTGAATACGGTACAGAAGGGATGTTTCCCGACAGGAAGTGGTACCAGTACCAGTAACTGAAGCGATGTACAATCAATTAACGAATTGAGAAGTAGTTGAACATGTCCCGGGGCTATCAGCTATAGAACTAAGTGAACCGCAGCCGGTAAACCACCGTATACACAAGACATAGAAAGTGGGACCGGAACTAATTGATAAATCACAAATGCCTAAACGGAACAGAAAGCAGCCAAATTCAAACTAACTAGTTGATACTACATCTGGAATCCTGAACTAACTTGATACAGACTATAGTGAATCATTTGTGGAATAATACATTATTTCATAGGGACATACATGTCGGTATACTTTGGCTGTTCAACTATAAATATCAAGCATTGATTAGAGTTAGTACAAAGAAGTTGGAAACGTATTGATCTTTTCTTTGATGTTAAATTAAATAAATTATTACAGTGTTTAAAATGTTTTTCTTGACAGTTATCTCTGCAATACTTGTGTTCACTTTAGTGAAAACGGAGGCATCTTTGGCTACCGAGCCAAAGTGCTCTAAATTCCACTATGAGGAGCAGACGCTATATAAAATGGTTCGCGTAGAGCATGACATGGACCTCTTGGACATTGAAGTTAAGGATATGGGTGAGAAGATGGAAGCATTTACTGAACGAATTGGTGTGAAGATGGAAGCATTTACTGAAATCAACTTGGAACTGAGAGACAAGATTGAGAATAACATAGGAAATTATCGAATTGAATTAGAAGAAATAAAAGTGGAGATTGAGAAACAACGCGAAGATCTTGTCGCCCTCAAAGGTAAACGAATTACGAAATTCATAAATACATGTCTCTATTGCACACATAGTGAGCACATATAGTGGATGCAAAAGTTGTAATACGGTGCATGTTTTCGTGTGCTAGTATACTATATCCTTCATTTGGCGCAACAAGTGGAATAGATGAAATGTTTTCGCAAATCACTTTATGCATATTATTGTGGAAAACATAAACCCGCATATGCAACAACTCATATAACTGCACTTGTGCTACTTGGCAACTGCTATTATTGGCGAAATAACTCATATAACTGCATTGGTACTATTTGGCAACTGTCAATGTTGGTGAAACAACTCATATAACTGAACTGGTACTATTTGACAACTGTCAATATTGGCGAAACAACTCATATAACTGCACTTATGTTATTCTGGAATGCACCAAATACATACAACCGCTGAACTTCGGGAAGGGCCGTAACTAATGCTCCCCAACCCGTTTGCTGAACATGTTTGCTGAACATGTTATTTGGAAGATATTAAGCCTAAACCAAAATGTTATCCGATAGAGCTTACATTTTGAGCACGACTGTAAATAAACCCTAACATTTACAGTACCGTCCAATTTGATATCAAGATTCGGCATATGACCTAATTAAGCTGTTGTAGGGAAACCCCCAAAATAACAAATCAATTGGAATTCAACAGACCTACACAATCTGTTTTGCAGGTGTAACCTTCAACATTTTTAGATTTCAATGGTTTTAGTTTTTGTATTGGCAGCATACCACAGATTAAGGATGATGAGGTGATTATGTGCACGATGTGTTTCGTGAATGTACGACTGTATAGCCATTCAGTCGTGTGGATCAGTTGCGACCAGTTGTATTGTTTGTTTTGAGGATGATGCATTACATGTAATGTATGTTTTCATTATGTGTTTGTCTATATAATGAAATGGAATTCGATCATGCACAGTATACGGTGGCTGCCGATGGCTCCAAAAGGCTTAAACCAGCAGCTATGTAGTTGTGGCTATGTTGTTTATGTTGAAAAATTGAAGAGATATTAGGTCAAGGGAACGATTATACGATGACGATATTAAATCAGCAGATATTTAGTTGTGGATATGTTGTTTCTGTTGAAGAATTGAAGCGATATTAGGACAAGGGAATGATTATACGACAACGGTATAACGATGACCCGATGTTATTCCTAATACGTTGCACTCGTGGAATACAGTATGGCGTCTAATTAGAAAATAAACAAAATAATAAGAATTCACCAAATTGAACGAAATTAAGAAAAACGACAATCAACAGAAACAAATAATAAATTATTCTCCCTTACACTTTATCTCCCACATACGCTTGGGATTTTTAGCAACACTATGATACACTACAGGCTTGGTACTATACATACATTTGTTTAGGCCATATCCAAGCAGGATTAAAAACAACGCCTCGTCACCATCAATGTCAGTAGAGTCTGTGGTATAAACGTATATTATATTAGCCAAGTCACCATCAATGCCAGTCTGTGGTATAAACGTATATTATATTAGCCAAGTCACCATCAATGCCAGTCTGTGGTATAAACGTATTTTATATTAGCCCAGTCACCATCAATGCCAGTCTGTGGTATAAACGTATATTATATTAGCCCAGTCACCATCAATGCCAGTCTGTGATATAGACGTATGTTATATTAGCCCAGTCACCATCAATGTCAGTAGCGTCTGTGGTATAAACGTATATTATATTAGCCCAGTCACCATCAATGCCAGTCTGTGGTATAAACGTATATTATATTAGCGAACATGATCAATGATTTGTCCATGGAATCTATCAATATCTAAAACAGTAGCACTTTGATGGTTTGCACGATACCAACAATGCTGTGAGTTGCACAAGTAATATACTCGTATTATTAGTATTAGTATATATTATATATATATTTATTGTTCCTACTGGTATTGTAATTAGTTTATACACATTTCTTTTAGCTCGATTGCGAAACAAGTTCTTTTAACTTATAGTAATCACTCTCGAGACCTCATTCCTGATGGAATCCATCGCCATGAAGGAGAGAGAAGAGGCATGTGGAATTAAAATGCCTTGTATAAGCCTCTAAGGGCACACTCGTAACGGCTCCAGTGGGGTTCGAACTCCGACCTTTCGCACCTGAAGCGAACGCGCATCCACTGCGCTATCACGACTTCCACATTATGGTATTGTAATTTAGCAGGGAAGTCGAAAGGAGGAGGAAGAAGGTTCCAAGCGAAAACGTGATTTATAAAATGTTCGTGCAAAACAGATGACTAGCTCGTTCAAATAATTTATGTATGTTACGTATTTACTTTCAGAGAAACAGTTCGTCCGGCCTCCAGCGTTCAACGTCCATAGTCCAACAGATACAACTCTTGCTACTGACGAGGTCCTCGTATACAAAGTAGAGCTGCTAAATGAAGGCGAGGGCTATGATATAACTACTGGTGTATTCACTGCACCTACAGCTGGTCTCTACATGTTTACTGTGCATATGTGTAATTATAGTGGTCGATCCATGCATTACGGTATTGTTGTTGAAGACAACCGGGTGGCCTCTAGCTCACAGGGTGACACCGGTAGATATTCCTGTTCTTCAGTTAATGCTGTTGTAAGGGTAAACAAAGGGGGACGTGTCTATGTTAAATGTACGAGTGGAAGCTCGGTACAACAGCTGTTCAATGACAGCTATCGTTGGAATTCATTCAATGGCATTCTCCTTCATGAATGATGCAATAAACTTCTTATCCCAGTATACTAGAGCCAAGTGTAGTAGCACATAGTTTGCATATCAAGCACTGTAGGATCATTATATGTCACAAATCATATACATCACACCGGTGTGGTAAATACCCTTGTATTCGTCCCATATTTAGCAACAATCAACTCATATACATCACACCGGTGTGGTAAATACCCTTGTATTCATCTCATATTTAGCGACAATCAAATCATATACATCACACCAGTGTGGTAAATACCCTTGTATTCGTCCCATATTTAGCAACAATCAAATCATATACATCACACCGGTGTGGTAAATAGCCTTGTATTCGTCCCATATTTAGCGACAATCAAATCATATACATCACACCGGTGTGGTAAATTCCCTTGTATTCGTCCCATATTTAGCCACAGTCAAATCATATTTATCACAAAACAGACGGATCTGTAGTCCAGTTTTGCTAACACGTTTGACTGGTAATCCATGGATCGCAGGTGCGATCCCCCGTCTGACCCTAATAAAATTAACAGTCTTTCAGATTGGACTTTTTAGCCGAGGTCTCGTGTCGGTGTTTTTCATCGTGCACGTAAAAGAACCAGAGGAGACTCTGGAATGTGTCTCTGTCTGTATCATTGCAATATCCTCCAAAATCTAAAATAACTAATCTCTTCAGGAGGCGTCGCTCATATGGGCAACCGGTAGCGACGATAAATAAACGTAAAACACACACATTTATCACACTAGCTATTGTTAAAGACACTGAAGAGCAAATGATCGCATGCACGTGTCACGGACTTGTGGTTGTAAAACAACAAATAAATTGCCTATTAAATACATAGTAAAAAGTAAAAACATACAGTCTGTTCATTTATATGTACAATCTTTCATTTCTTCTGATACCACATCCAATGTGAAGAGGTATTCAAATCAACCTGGAACACAGCAAGAATATTCAAATTATAACGCTTCACATAGCCAGTGCTCACCTGTGAATAACGTCACTGTGTTACATTCCTCCGCCAAATAATACAGTATACCAACCTTCAATTTGTAATTGCCCGAATTCGTATACCACATCTTTTCTACACATCAACTATTCTGAAGTATACCAAAGTCACATAATTTCTCCAAAAAAAAACACAAAAACTATACACGGCCTGAAGAAGGGTGACATAAGTTTTCTTCACAAGCTTTAGTTTAGTTTAATCATATCGCAAGCGTAAATTTACTTAAGACATTATCATAATTACACGCTTCATTTGCAATGGATTTTTGCAGATTAAATGGAGAATTCATAATTCAATGAATTAATAACCAAGCGGCCTAGGGTGCTAGTACTCGAAACATTTTAACTATGAGGACAATCATGAGTCAACAGTTGGTTACTTATAATGTTAATTTTATTAGGTACACAACATGTTTGTCATCTAAAATGATAATTTTATTCGAGTTATTAATGAATAAAAGATAATTTCCAAATGTGTGGTTGTTAAACGGTTTTATATTTATTCATTTTTATTGTTTATTTCACGCGTTTTATTTCAGTTTATGCAGTCTATACATGTACTACTATAACATTTCATTTCACACCACTAGCAGCGAAAAACTTCAAAACGTTTGATATTTTTTCCCTTTTCTGACGATGTATAATGGGAATGTTAACAAAATCATGAAAAGTAAGAATATCATGAAGTGTGTTGCATATTGATATAAATTTTAAATATTAAAAAAGATATACAAAATATACCTTCATTGAGGATTGAACCCTGTACCTTCGACGCCACAAGCATTCTATATTACCACATCATCAATGAGGCTGGTTTCTACCTATAATTGCAAGGCTATATAATACTTATTGTGACTTTGCTGTGACCTAAAGTCGACTGAATATGCAGATGTCTCAAGTAAATTCAAGCTAGTAATATTTTATTACAAATAAATAATAAATATGTCATACACAAAAAGATAATAATATAATCTCCATATTGTAACACCGTAGGCTTACCCTACGTTCACCATGTGCGTTTCCATGGAGTGTGGTGATGCCTGTTTACTGGCAGAGCTGTAGGAATTTGACCGTTGCTCTATGAAACAAACAGAACAACAGATCGCCTCCGAATATCACGCCAGTTGTAATCTACGATCTGAGTTACAGTAGGTCCAGTTTCGTGTATTCTCGCTGGTTCTGATATGATAATCCTCAAGTATTGTTCTGTTTAGGAACATCCCTGGTGTAGTTAATCCTATCTGTGTTACTGAATATTCCTGTTAAGTGATCGATGTATGTAGATGGGTGTAATTTACTGTTTAGACCAACTGTATTTTGTTTAGCATGTAGGCCGCCATCTTGAATGCACCCTGTGTATTAGACGCTACGCGACAGTGTTCCATACACTGCTTTTGTAAACAAAGAGTATTGCTTGTATGTGGTATTCGTAAAGGGCGAACTTGTTTAATCGTAAGCTTGTGGTGTTTGTTATAAGTATATGTATATTTTTGGTATGTATGCAGTGCTTAGTTGGTGCAACAGTCTTATTTGAGTTGTGAGTACCTGTTGTACTACACGTTTGTGTGTGACGCAATGCGACATGTGGGGCACGTGCATGCACTGCGACGTCGCATTGTGTGTTAGTATAAATACCGAGCAGAATGTCATTCTTGGCCTCCAACACTCTGAAATAGCCGGAAATCAGTGCCTGTTTGTATGAAATAGCAGACGACGTGTTAAGCATTGATGCGTTTTTTGTGTCATTTCATTTGTAATTCGGGTTTCTTGGCCAGTTTGTAATATTAAGAATTGCATAGTGATCGTTAACAGTCACACTTATTAATAGCAGTTGCTATATAGTAAAAGAAGATACATCACATCGTTGTCGTCACTTAGTTAATTGTCCGCTGTGATCAACCTACGTCCGTTCTCCTGTCTGTCCACTAGAGTGACACCGGTTGGCGCGTAACACTATTGATATGTACCCATTTGTAGCAAGAAGGACCGACAAAGCTAGATCACAATACTCAATCAGATTCAATCAACACTCAGTATAATATTTACAAGTTGCAATAAGACGATGAATTATTTGTATGAATGATGATGCTTGTACAAAACAATGTATGTTCACCCGAAGTTCTAAGATCTTGCTCTTAAACAGTTCCTCTCTTAGTCTATGCCATCACTGCAATACTTGCTAACTGTCCTTGGTGAACGTTCGCTAACGTTACACCAATCTCATATGCTTGTGCGTTTTAACGTTCTAAAACGTTATGCACAACGCTCATGTGACGTAATCACACTTAAACCGTCTACTATGAGTAGGTAACATAAACTAAAAATAGATTCACGCATCTATGTTTGTCTCGATGATTCCAATCCTTGATGACGATGTTCCAGTTCTGGCTCCCAGTATAGTGTTGGCTTCCTTGAGCTATCTCAAGTAGACCAAGAACATCGTAGTGAGTGTTGTGGCGACACACGCTGCGAGCCCCAAATTCTCTCGACTCCGGGGGATACACCACGTCCGTGTAAAACAGTAAACTCTGGCTTCGGGAACTCAATGTCTGGGCAAAACAGCAAATATGGTCTGGGTAATGTCCTTCCGGGCAAGGATGCAATCTCATTCCACGCCGGTAATATACGTCCGATGGATGAAGCTTAAATATATATAGCATATTGAAAATACTAGGTAAATTCCTATGATGTAACGTGCTACAAGTGCACCAATAGTATACTGGCTATACTATTTTCAGTCACGATACGCCACGCTTCTTACTTCCCTTACAGTTACACTTAATATCGTTCGTTTATGATGATCAATCATAGTAAATTATAATGCTGATATGAATCACGTGTTACTGACCACGTGTGACTGACACGTGTTACCATTTCAATGAATACACGGTCATTATTATATATTAAAATACAATCTTCTGCCTGTAATAATACTTAATTATGGAGCCGTAATAATAGAACCACATAAACCTCATAACTCATTGGCGTTCCATAGCTAATATATTAACACAAACTCTTTCAACAAAACAGTTACGGACAGAAATACTCAGCATGGCGTAACTCTATACGGCATAATTTCGGCATAAATTATGAAAGTATAACTAAACAGTTTAAATACACAATGTTCAAATTAGCTAATACAATTTTAACATAAATTTCCACATACCTCGTTTACCGAGCATAAATAAAAAATGTCCTGGAATATATTCACTCTACTCCAGGTCTGTTGTAACAGTCAAATGTGTGTGCGCCAAATAGCATGAAACCGGCGGCTTTTATTAAAACAATGGTCTGCATAGACAGTAAATGTGCACGAGAAAAGTACACATTCCGTGAATTTGATACAACGCTATGCGACTGTATCTTTATCAACCGAGGCCTCACCTAGGGGTTTATAACTTTTTAACAATAAGTCAAAAGAAATGATAACTTTGTCAGTTTTGAAAAAAAAATTATAAAAAATATTACATGTACGTTCATGATTTCTAATGCCGAAACTAATATACTAAGTTTTAAACGAAAACTTTAAAGATTTATACATGAACGCAAACATTTACAAAAACCTGATGTAATCTTAGCATACACATATGGCACTATTGAGGCCGGTATCTCAACTTTGTGACACTGAGTGAAGGTTTATAATGCAAAAATTCATATTCAAATCATCGCAGGATCCAGTATGTATTTCCGGAAAGATGGACGGATGGACGTCCATACCCACAAGTGTTTATTACGTGCCTTATCCTTTATTCTATATAGCCGCACAAATTGAATTGATGGCCTCCTAATTTTCTATAGCCATATAACCTTTAATACTAGACCACTAAACAGTAAACATAATAAGTCCATTTAATGGGTGAGGACAGACGGAGGATAAACACATTGTCCCCTCCTCCGGTGACACCAATTAAGCTGTGACAAATATTCAGTATATGACGCCAGTGGTGTTAAAGAGTAGGTCTTTGAAATATAAATAAAATAAAATATGTAGACTATCGTCAGGATATTCTGTCAGGAAATAACTGTCTCTATGACGCTTAAGAAATACATCTATAACAAATGAGTATCTGAAAATATTCCGATACATTGTATGCTGTTTATAAAGATATGTGATATATATGATCGTATCCAAAACAAAGAGGCGTGACACATATGATTTCATGACCGTCCTTATTGTATACAGATAACAATAGTACATCAATATCTTGTTTGTCCGTCTGTCCTTATTGCATACAGATAACAATAGGTTGTTTGTCCGTATGTCCTTATTGCATATAAATAACTATTAGTTGTTAGTCCTTCTGTCAATTTTGCATACATATAGCTTCATGTTGTTCGTCCGTCTGTCAATAATGCATACATTACTGTTGCCAAATATTTATGACATCTTCATCCACCATTTCTAATATCTCCCATAATAATCAAGATATCAGCACAATAATAGTGGGAGGACAGGGGAGTTCTGCCAGACACACCTGACTGTTTGTGCAATTACATAGGATGACTGTTGGCATAGGACTTGAATAGGGCACGAACAACTGCAAACAGTAATGAGATAGAGCCCATAGTTGGTTCCAGCATTGACAACATCCAGGAATACAATAGAGGCGATGCAAACAATCTGAACAGTGATCTGCAAGGCAGTCATACCGCTGAGCTTCCTGAAGCTCTGGATTCAGAATGAGAACAATCAATGTCGATTAGATCTGCCTATACGCCCATGCTGAGGAAGGATTCTCCAGAAATGATGTCAGAAACAATTAACAATAAATATATGATGTCAATCATGAGCTTCAAAGCTTGAACCAGATGGTGCCAACCATCGATGCTGAACCACATGTTTGGCTTAGATTGGTAATTGGCATTGGTCGGCTTCAAAGTTTGAACAAGATGATGCCAACCATCAATGCTGCACAACAAGATTGGGTTACATTGGTAATTGACCTTGGTCTGCTTCAAAGCTTGAACCAGATAACATGTCCGGAACCACCTACCGTAGAAACATTACATAATTGTCTATGCAAGATAATTATGAACCTAGAACACCTAGATTCAACATATGAATTCCTTGTACAGGTCTATTCCACTCTTCCATATGTGCCCTTAGGGTTATTCGATAGAAAGCAGTGGACCTGACATACAGGTGAGGTGGCATGTAAGATACAGAACAATACAGCTTTGTGATAGCGTTTCATAGCAGCGATGTCAATCACTATACGTCCTTGCACATCAGATAACTCACCAGGCTCTATTTTGATCTTTCGACGCAGGTGTCAATAATCAGTGGCTTCCTTGTCCGAGTGGCTAAGGTCGTTGACTTCAAATCACAAGTCTCTCGCCGCTGCTTGTTCGAACACCACTGTGGTTCGACTTATTTCATTTGAGGAAGCTATCCAGCTGCCTTGTGGAATACCGGTGTCACGCGAGTGTGTGCCCAAGCCTGAAATCCTGCTCGGAAGGTATTCCACCAATTATATCTGGAAAGTTGATGGGAGAGAATGTTACTTGGGTTGTTGATTGGAGAGCATGTTGCTTGGTTTGTTGATGTGAGAGCATGTTGCTTGGGTTGTTGGTGGGAGAGCCTGGTGCTTGAGGTTGTTGATGGGAGAGCATGTTGCGTGGGTTATTGATAGAAGAGCCTGGTGCTTGGGTTGTTGATGGAAGAGCATGTTGTATGTGTTGTTGATGGGAGAGCATGTTGTATGTGTTGTTGATGGGAGAGCATGTTGCTTGGGTTGTTGATGGAAGAGCATGTTGTATGTGTTGTTGATGGGAGAGCACGTAGCTTGGGTTGTTGATGGGAAAGCTTGTTGCTTGGGTTGTTGATGGAAGAACATGTTGCTTGTGTTGTTGATGGAAGAGCATGTGGCTTGTGTTTTTGATGGGAGAGCATGTTGCTTGGGTTGTTGATGGGAGAGCATGTTGCTTGGGTTGATGATGGGAGAGCATGTTGCTTGGGTAGTCAATGGAAGAGCATGTTGCTTGTGTTGTTGATGGAAGAGCATGTTGCCTGTGTTGTTGATGGGAGAGCATGTTGCGTGGGTTGTTGATGGAAGAGCATGTTGCGCGGGTTGTTGATGTGAGAGCATGTTGTGTGGGTTGATGATGGAAGCCTATGATGCGTGGGGTGTTGATGTGAGAGCATGTTGTGTGGGTTGATGATGGAAGCCCATGGTGCGTGGGTTGTTGATGGGAGAGCATGTTGCGTGGGTTGTTGATGAGATCAGTTCCAGTCTGTGTTGTATAGCCCGGAATAAAATGTGCTTGATTAAAATTATTGCAATTTCAATATGTTGTGGCATCATGGGTTATACATTTAGTAGTTTTATTTAACTATCTGTTACAGAATATGGGACACTGGTCACTATTACCAATGTCTGCAACAGTTATACTGGTTATGCACTGTGGTGTATTGGAGATTATGTGATATATCAAAGTACTGGTTGCACCCGTGATTCTGGTCTGTTCATCTACTAGTTGTTTTAACCACAGATAGCTAGTGTAAGTTGATAGGTCCTTGAATATATTATCATTAACAAATTGCGGTTAAAATCACCTAGTATTAGTACTTCTAGGTCTGCATATCATTTATAAATATTATCTACAAAGTTTTCAAAACGATCATTCCATCGGATGCCGATACACTTGGGAAACAAGAACATATTTACTATTCTTGAGAAACTGTCTGTCCTGAGTTTCACGTATATATTGTCTCGAATATACACCAGAATACCACCATCCCCGTTTCTCGTATCATTATCCTTTCTAAAATGAGTATTAAAGCCCTAATTTTAAGACAACTATCCAACATATCCGATCTAAATTTAAAGTTTCTGAAATACAAACAAATATCTATTATTGTGTATGGTGATGTGAGCATTAATTGTAGTTCATTGAATTTCTCTATATTGATTAAGCCCTGTAAATTTTGATGTCCAATATTGAACCGTTTTGTTTAAGACCTAAATCCAAATCAAGTGCATGAGTTGTGGCATCATTAGTTTGAACAGTTGAGATTATTTCATTGTTATTACATGTAGGTTCAGTAGTCCTATTATCATTATTGTCAATGTATACCGTATCATCATCTGTATAAGTTATACTATGCGTAGACGATTCTATTGTTAGTACTGTATGAATGATCTCCCCTGATATATACTCTTCAACCTCAATGTACGCCATTACGGAAGTGAAAACTTAATGAAATAGTGATAATCCCTTTAAACAGTAAAATATAAAATGCCGTATTAATGCGTTGGTGGCCGACAGCGTGCTGCCGACATCACTTATATATCCAGATTTGCCTGTGGAAACCGGACAGAATTATATAGATTGGCTATGATTTCAGAGCAACGGTTAGTTAGAGTGAACATGATTCGAGAAAGTCAATGTTCAAACGGTATAAACGAGGAGTGGATATTATTGATGGGGCAGACTCTGCTCTTATGTCGTCGAGTATTGTATTGGGTGGCAATGGATTTGCTCTGTCCGTTTTATTTTGGAAATAATTGCTATTGTACGCGGAAGCGCTGGCATTTGTATGAAACTTGTAAAACGTAAGCTACACGAAACAGCACAAAACATAACCAAATAAGAACTGTATCAGAGACAGAGTTAAACGATGTACACAGCTTAATTTCAGAAGTAATACAAGATGGACAAATAAGTAAATACGTGTCCAATATGGTTATTGGTGAACTGACCTAATATAATAAATCAAAAGACACATTTCGGTTTAAACAATCAGAAGGCATGGGTCAGGATTTCTAAACAAAAACTTATACAAGATGGCAAAACGAAAACATTCATGAAAAGTCATCCAAAAAAAACATCCGGCTGTCCGAATAGTGAAGTGGTTAGCGCATTCGCTTCCCACCAATGCAACCCTGGTTCGATCCTCGGACAGGGAAGTATATGAGATGGTACGGTGGTCGCTAGATCGGACAGGTGGGTTTTCTCCGGGTAGTCCGGTTTCGTCCCACATGAATGACTACAATTACGCTTTCACTCGCGCCAACGAGTGATTAATATAAGTTGTTAAATCTTGCTTTGCAATCGTTGTAAAATAAATAAATGTAAACAAAAACAACATCAACAATGGGTAATTAATTGCTTGTTTCAACTGTAGCCTATTTTAACATGTACCAATGATTATCCCCAGCATATAATGAACGTAAGTGTGTTCTTAGTATTGTCTATGTTTAAATTTCGTGCCAACATTCTTTTCATTCCAATAAAGAATGCGTGTTTGTAATTATACAATTACACGATTTAAAGCATCCTCGCATGATTTAGCTATTGAAGGTTATCGTTACATACACCTACCTAGCATGGGAACAGGCGTCGATATATTTTGCCTGGACAGTCAAATAAATATATTTTAACACCGAGACTATTAATTGGGCCATATTGAGTTTCTGATCATATCAATGCCATTTTGTCAGACGTTAAAAAGTGAAGAATTAACCGAATGGAACACAGGCTAACACCAACCACGAACCGAGAGATTATGTATTTATTGTAGTTAAGAATTTTGGAAAATGAGTATCGCTTCATACTAATTCGCCCTCATTGCTCAACTTTAAGATCGAAATTACATTGAAAGATATAGAGGATATTTGTGTTTATTAGTGTAAGATATGATTTGATTTCATCGAGTGATCATCGGAATTTGTATTTTTACGAGTGGCGTTAACCGAATATGCATATTGCGATGATCACGAGATGAAATCAAATCCTATCTTACACTAATAAACACATATCTCCCTTTTCTGTTATGAGTTCCAATGATTTTGGCTAATATAATAGTTGTTATCAAATTTAATTCATTTTAACTGCCCCTGTCGAGAGCCTCATTTCACTACATTCCACAACCGCACAACCACATATGTTAGTGTGAACGTTCGTAATAAGAAATAGTTCCGGTATAACGTTCAAGTTAATTTCTGTTTGATGTCAAAATTCAAAACTACATACAAAACAAATTCATAGGAATATATTATTTTATAATTAATTTTCATGATAATAATAAAATAGATAAAATACAAACGTACCTCTAACCGCGCAGGAATACGAAACGCAACCAGTGGCATAGAAAATGTCATCTTTCACTG
This sequence comes from Archivesica marissinica, assembly GCA_014843695.1. Classification (NCBI taxonomy): domain Eukaryota; kingdom Metazoa; phylum Mollusca; class Bivalvia; order Venerida; family Vesicomyidae; genus Archivesica; species Archivesica marissinica. Next base: position 29,289,971 of record CM026391.1, on the reverse strand, counting down.
ATTCAGAGCAGCGGAAAGTGGAGTTTTCTTTCAATGAGAACACCTTTATCATTCATTGGAAAACATAAAAGATATTACCATACTTGGCCGAATATACATAACTTTATTAATATTGTGTCATTCGAATCCAACACAATCACAACTGGTATTTCCAAATTTATATATGTTGCATATCAATAACACATTTCATATATTTGAATACTAATACCTCTTTTGTAAAGTTCCATGTCACTTCCTACTGCTATATTTATGCAATAATCGTGCTGTATTGTATTGTATTATTGTATTGTGAGACCGGGGAGACAACTCGTCCTACATTGTTTACGTCGACTTTGTAGTGGTTATTTACCTTGTACTAATTAGTGATAAATCCAGTTTTCAATAAGTGTTCACTTCTGAAGAGAAGCAACAAACGTAGCATGTTGTAATAGTTGAATACATGAAGATTATTTAACCATTTCCTTCATAGAGGTTTAGGTTAATATACTATTATATCTCCATACTGCCATTTAGCTATCATGTGGATAAGTACATTTGTAGTCGCCATATCTATCCCACCTCCATTGATATTGCTGGGATTAAATGAGATTCTGGTTATTATTATGAATATTTGTTTGGCTACTACATTGTCAATGTATGTCGTATTGGTAATGGCGTCAAGGGGTGTTTCTATGAGGGAAATGGTTAAGATCAACACCCGTCAATCAAATCAAGATGGCGGCGACAATTCAAGATGGTCTCCATAATGCAAGATGGCTGTAAACATGGCCATCAAAACAAAATAATTTTACGATTTAAATGCTTTATATGCTTTCAAGGCGGTGGGGGGCGGGGAATATATAGCTCAGTCCACAATTTCAGTAGTTGTGATCATTGGTATTGAATTTTGAGCAGACAATACTCATGTTCATTAGATCTTTGAGGGAATGGACGTTTCGTGTGTATGTTGATCCACTCAGCGCATTGGTTCCATGGTTATTTACATTAGACGCACACCTGATACCCATTGGAAGCGGTTCATATCTAGAATAAGGTTAACAACAGAAGAAGCTGCACTGAAGTTGGAGGTGAATTTGAATATCAGGAACAAGCAAAGAATACAGAGAGTAACTTTAAACATCAGGTTAATTAGTTATGTTCAGTAATACGGGAACTTGGTAACCCGTTCTCAGAGACCTTTTGTGATCTTCTTGTTCTGTACATGCTGGACATAGTGGACAAGAAAGTCAACCAAGCTCTTAACGACTTGAGACAACAGAAAAGCCAATCACAGCTAAGAGCAAGCAAAATAGAGTTCCTCTCTGAAGGGTATATTCGCCTTATTCTCATGTCATAAAAGGTTACCTTGGCCTGAAGTAGGTGCACTATTGCTTGAAGGAGCAGCTGCTATAAATATGCTGAAACCACAGGACAACAAGACTTTCAATGCATTTAAATTCCACATGCATCTTTGCTCTCCTCGTGGCGATGGATTCCACCAGGAATGAGGTCTCGTGAGTCACATCGTAAGTTGTAAGAACTCTGTATAAACTACAGAGCAGCATTTCGGAAGATTTTCACTCAAAAGTAGACCATGGGGTCTACAAATGTTGTCCATTGATACTATCAGATTCAAGGCGTTCAAACTAATTACAATTCTAACACGACCCAGCTAATAACATACATACTTGTCGAGTAAAATCTATCTCGGGTTATTGTGCGATATACCTACCTTCGGCCTTCGTGATATATTTCTACGCATTAGAACTTCAAACTCGGGTTATTCTGCGATATACCACGGTTGATACTTATTATTTCTTAATTAATATCCTGGTGAATGTACACATACTATATATATATAAATACAACAGATTCACACTTCGATATCTAATGCCAGACATGTTTTATCTAGTGTAATCCATTATATCGTATCGACTTGATTTCTAACAATGTCTATGCTGGTTTCAGAATTACCTCCAAGAAATGCAATATGGCTATGTCTTATCACACCATGATTCAAGCAGAAAGATTATATCAGTGAAGACAGAGAACACAACACAAATAAATTTACAAATACGGTCGTAACTATTAACAAATAGTGCTACACGTGCAGGATGTCAGATTAATGTTTATTTTTCTACATTTCGGGAGACATTTTCGTCTTGAGAAATTGAAATTATCACCACTATATTCGACATTTATGATTCAATATTAACTTCACGTTCACGTCGAAACGGTCATTGCGAGAACAGGATCAAGTAGATACCAACTGTGACGCAGCATAGTATATAAATCGAAACCAAACGTGATGTAAAACACCGCTATGTGATTGATACATTACTTGTAATACAACCCTCATATAATGAGTATATATTACTTCATCTGCTATATATTACTTTCTACATAACCCTCATATAAAGAGGATTTAAAATATCAGCTATTCATTACTTTCTACATAACCCTCATATAACGAGCATATCAGATTCCATCAGCTATTCATTACTTTCTACATAATCCTCATATAAAGAGGATTTAAAATATCATCAGCTATTCATTACTTTCTACATAACCATCATATAACGAGCATATCAGATTCCATCAGCTATTCATTACTTTCTACATAATCCTCATATAAAGAGGATTTAAAATATCATCAGCTATCATTACTTTCTACATAACCCTCATATAAAGAGGATTTAAAATATCATCAGCTATCATTACTTTCTACATAACCTCATATAAAGAGGATGTAAATATAGATTCATACTTTCATAACCACTAATAATATGCTCAACTTTACATTACATTCTATATAACCCTCAAATAAAGATATATTTCTCAGCTTTACATTATTTCATATAACCCTCATATAAAGAATATATAATATTGCCCAACTTTACTTTACTTTCTATATAACCCTCAAATAAAGAATATATAATATTGCTCAACTTTACATTACATTCTATATAACCCTCAAATAAAGAATATATAATATTGCTCAGCTTTACATTACTTTCTATATAACCCTCATATAAAGAATATATAATATTGCTCAGCTTTACATTACTTTCTATATAACCCTCATATAAAGAATATATAATATTGCTCAGATTTACATTACTTTCTATATAACCCTCAAATAAAGAATATATAATACTGTTCATCCAGATCAATTTCATTCTCTAATATGGTCGTGATTCTTATTCCTGTTTGAACTAACATGAAACAGACTATAGTGAATCATTTTGTGGAACAATTCATTTTGCTATTCATTATATTCAAGAACACTCTTACTACGCCAGCTGGAATTGGCATCTACGTGCAAACTAATTGCAAAGGAATTTATTTTAACACTCTTACCTGCAGAAAAATAAATACGCTCTGTTGGAGAACGAGGCCCATGTGAATAAAGTAATTCCACAAATATTCGGAACATTCTGTTTTACTGGTATCCGATCAGAGGGATTCGTCACATTTGGGGGTACTAGTATATATATTATATCGTTATTCTATGACATGGAAAAGTGACCCCCCTCGCTTATATAGTTTACATACAGGGGGTCATTATTCTATGGCATGGAAAAGTGACCCCCTCACTCATATAGTTTACATACAGGGAGTCATTATTCTATGGCATGGAAAAGTGACCCCTCACTCACTCGTACAGTGTAAATATAGGGGGTCATTATTCTATGGCATGGAAAAGTGATCCCCTTCATTCGCATAGTTTACACACAGGTAGGTCATTATTCTATGGCATCGAAAAGTGACCCCCTCACTCATAGTTTACACACAGGGGGGTCATTATTCTATGGCATGGAAAAGTGACACCCTTCACTTGTATAGTTTACATACAGAGGGGTCATTATTCTATGGCATGGAAAAGTGACCCCCCCTCACTCATATAGTTTACATAATTATAGGGGGACATTATTCTATGGCATGGAAGTTTGACCTGCCTATACTCGGATAATCTACATATAGGGGGGTCATTATTCTATGGCATGGAAAAGTGACCTACCCTCAATCAGATAATCTACATTATGGGGGTCACATTCTACATGTATGCATTGAACAGTTGCTTGCACTGAATACATATGGAGGCACACGTTATAAAGTATACTGTTGTCTGTCCTTGCTCAAACACTATTAAAATATTAGTAATGAATGATATATAACATGTAACCAGTGTATTGGGAACACAGGAAGTGTCCCTGTTGGTTGCAGTTCCCTAAAAATAAGGTTTTATTGCTTTTCACACCTGTGGCAAAGAAGATAAGGTTTAATATGATCCACAATAGTCAGAATTACAATTGTTAACAACATATTACATAATTGTGCACATTTTCTGGAAAGATTAAGAGAATATGAATAAACATGATAAGAATAGTTTGCTATAATAAGGTGATAACATATTAATTAAATTTGTTAAAGAAATAATTATACATCAATTTCTGCTGTAGAAGCATCCATAGTGTGAGTGTGTTTTACATTTATTTATCATCACTACTGGTTGCCCATATTAGCGACGCCTCCTGAAGAGATTAAGTCATTTTAGATTTTTGGGGGATAGTGCAATGATACAGACAGAGACCCATTCCAGGGGGGTCATTATTCCATGGCATTGAAAAGTGACCCTCTCTCATAATTGTAGTCTGCACATAGAGGGGTCATTATTCTATGGCATTGATGTTCAGTTTATGCATAGGGGGTGGGGGTCATTGTTCTTATTTGTTTTATGTTTGTAAATAGTATGTATTATGTGAACCTCCTAGTTATACAGCAACCACCACCTCATGATCATCTTTAGAAATTGATAAGAGAGAAATTATCTGCATATTTATTTCAGATTCAATATATTTATGTTATTCTGTACATCGTTAAATCAAAATATATGTTGTTTGGCCTTAAACAGTGCTAACTAACATTTAATTATAATAAATTCAATATTTCCCCACTATATATTGCTATATCATTTTTCCGCAAGGGGTGTCAATATTCTATGGCTGAATAATGACCCGCGGGATTTTGAGGGGGCCAATATTCTATATGACACCGGAACAAATTGATAAATCACAAAGGCCTCAACGGTACAGAAATCAGCCAAATTCAAACTAACTAGTTGATACTACACGTGGAATCATGAACTAACTTGATACAGACTATAGTGAATCATTTGTGGAATAATACATTATTTCATAGGGTATTCTTTGGCTGTTCAACTATAAATACCATGCATTGATTAGAGTTAGTACAAAGAAGTTGGAAACGTATTGATATTTTCTTTGTTGATAAATTAAATAAATAATTACAGTTTTTAAAATGTTTTTCTTGACAGTTATCTCTGCAATACCTGTGTTCACTTTAGTGAAAACTGAAGCATCTTTGGCTTCCGAGCCAAAGTGCTCTAAATTCCACTATGAGGAGCAGATGCTATATAAAATGGTCGCGTAGAGCATGACATGGAACTCTTGGATATTGAAGTTAAAGAAATGGGTGAGAAGATGGAAGCATTTACTGAACGAATGGGTGCAAAGATGGAAGCATTTACTGAAAGCAACTTGGAACTGAAAAACAAGATTGAGGATAACATAGGAAACTATCGAATTGAATTAGAAGACATAGAAGTGGAGATTCAGAAACAACGCGAAGATCTTGTCGTCCTCAAAGGTAAACGAACTACGAAAGTCATAAATGCATGTCTCTATTGCACACATACTGAGAACATACAGTGGATGCAAAAGTTGTAATACGGTGCATGTTTTCATGTGCTAGTATACTATATCCTTCATTTGGCGCAACAAGTGGAATAGATGAAATGTTTTCGCAAATCACTTTATGCATGTTATTGTGGAAAACAAAAACCCGCACATGCAACAACACAAATAGCTTCACTTGTACTATTTGGCAACTGTCAATGTTGGCGCAACAACACGCATAGCTTCACTTGTACTATTTGGCAACTGTCAATGTTGGCGAAACAACTCATATAACTGCACTTATGCTATTCTGGAATGCACCAAATGCATACAACCGCTGTACTTCAGGAAGGGTCGTAACTAATGTTCCCCAACCCGTTTGCCTTTCTTTAATGTGTCATGTTTGTATGCATATATATATATGTAAAATGAATCGAACAATACAATTTATGATTAAGCTAACTGCTGAATATGTTATTTGGAAGATGTTAAGCCTAAACCGAAACGTTTGCTTCCAGTTATCCGATAGACCTTACATTTTGAGCACGACCGAAAATAAACCTGTTTAAATTCTAAACTGTAAACATTTACAGTACCATCCAATTAGAAATCAAGACTCGCCATATGACCTAATTAAGCTGTTGTAGCGACGCTAAACCCCAAAATAAACACACTAATTGGAACTCAACAGAACTACACAATCTGTTTAACTTTTGCAGGTATAACCTTCAACATCTTTAGGTATAGATGGTTTTAGTTTTTGTATTGGCAGTATACCACAAATTGAGGATGATGAGGTGATAATGTGCACGATACGTTTCGTGCATGTTCGATTGTATGGCCATTCAGTCGTGTGGATCAGTTGCGACCAGTTGTATTTTTTATTTTTAGGTTGATGCATTACATTTAATGTATGTTTTCATTATGAGTGTTTCTATATAATGAAATGGCATTCGATCATACACAGTATACGGTGGCTGCCGATGGCTCAAACAGGCTTAAACCAGCAGTTATGTAGTTGTGGCTATGTTGTTACTGTTGAAGAATCGAAGAGATATTAGGTCAAGGGAACGTTTATACGATGACGGTATTACGATGACGGTATTAAACCAGCAGATATGTAGTTGTGGCTATGTTGTTTCTGTTGACGAATCGAAGAGATATTAGGTCAAGGGAACGATTATACGATGCCGGTATTACGATGACACGATGCTATTCCTAATACGCTACCCTGGTGGAACACAGTACGACGTCTAATTAGAAAATAATCAAAATAATAAGAATTCACCAAATTGAACGAAAATAAGAAAAACGACAATCAACAGAAACACATAATGAATTATTCTCCCTTGCACTTTTTCTCCCACATACGCTTTGGATCTGGACACAATTTTAATGGATTAGGGGTTCAAACCCCAAATACATTTTAACAACACTATGATATACTACAGGCTTGGTACTATACATACATTTGTTTAGGCCATATCCAAGCAATATTAAAAACAACGCCCCGTCACCATCAAGTCTGTGGTATAAACGTATATTATATTAGCCCAGTCACCATCAATGCCAGTCTGTGGTATAAACGTATATTATATTAGCCGAGTCACCATCAATGCCAGTCTGTTGTATAAACGTATATTATATTAGCCCAGTCACCATCAATGTCAGTAGCGTCTGTTGTATAAACGTATATTATATTAGCCCAGTCACCATCAATGCCAGTCTGTGGTATAGACGTATATTATATTTGCCCAGTCACCATCAATGCCAGTAGCGTATGTTGTATAAACGTATATTATATTAGCCCAGTCACCATCAATGCCAGTAGCGTATGTTGTATAAACGTATATTATATTAGCCCAGTCACCATCAATGCCAGTCTGTTGTATAAACGTATATTATATTAGCCCAGTCACCATCAATGCCAGTCTGTGGTATAGACGTATATTATATTTGCCCAGTCACCATCAATGCCAGTAGCGTATGTTGTATAAACGTATATTATATTAGCCCAGTCACCATCAATGCCAGTGCGTATGTTGTATAAACGTATATTATATTAGCCCAGTCACCATCAATGCCAGTAGCGTCTGTTGTATAAACGTATATTATATTAGCCCAGTCACCATCAATGCCAGTATGTCTGTTGTATAAACGTATATTATATTAGCCCAGTCACCATCAATGCCAGTAGCGTCTGTTGTATAAACGTATATTATATTAGCCCAGTCACCATCAATGCCAGTAGCGTCTGTTGTATAAACGTATATTATATTAGCCCAGTCCCCATCAATGCCAGTCTGTGGTATAAACGTATATTATATTAGCCCAGTCCCCATCAATGCCAGTCTGTGGTATAAACGTATATTATATTAGCCCAGTCACCATCAATGCCAGTCTGTGGTATAAACGTATATTATATTAGCCCAGTCACCATCAATGCCAGTAGCGTCTGTGGTATAAACGTATATTATATTAGCCCAGTCACCATCAATGCCAGTAGCTCTGTGGTATAAACGTATATTATATTAGCCCAGTCACCACCGATGCCAGTAGCGTCTGTTGTATAAACGTATATTATATTAGCCCAGTCACCATCAATGCCAGTCTGTGGTATAACGTATATTATATTAGCCCAGTCACCATCAATGCCAGTCTGTGGTATAAACGTATATTATATTAGCCCAGTCACCATCAATGCCAGTCTGTGGTATAAACGTATATTATATTAGCCCCGTCACCATCAATGCCAGTAGCGTCTGTTGTATAAACGTATATTATATTAGCCCAGTCACCATCAATGCCAGTTGTCTGTTGTATAAACGAATATTATATTAGCCCAGTCACCATCAATGCCAGTAGCGTCTGTGGTATAAACGTATTTATATTAGCGAACATGATCAATGATTTGTCCATAGAATCTATCAATATCTAAAACAGTAGCACTTTGATGGTTTGCACGATACCAACAATGCTGTGAGTTGCACAAGTAATATACTCGTATTATTAGTATAAGTATATAGTATATGTATATTTATTGTTCCTAATGGTATTGTAATTAGTTTATACAAATTTCTTTTAGCTCGATTGCGAAACAAGTTCTTTCAACTTATATTAATCACTCTCAAGACCTCATTCCTGATGGAATCCATCGCCATGAAGGAGAGAGAAGAGGCATGTGGAATTTAAATGCCTTGTCTAAGGGCACAGTCGTAACGGCTCCAGTGGGGCTCGAACTCCGACCTTTCGCACCTGAAGCGAACGCGCATCCACTGCGCTATCACGACTTCCACATTATGGTATTGTAATTTAGCAGGGAAGTCGAAAGGCGGAAGGACGAAGGTTCCAAGCGAAAACGTGATTTATAACATGCTCGTACAAAACAGATGACTAGCTCGTTCAAATAATTTATGTATGTTACGTATTTAGAGAAACACTTCGTCCGGCCTCCAGCTTTCAACGTCTATAGTCCAACATATCGCACTCTTGCTACTGACGAGATCCTCGTGTACAACGTAGAGCTGCTAAATGAAGGCGAGGGCTATGATATAACTACTGGTATTTTCACTGCACCTACAGCTGGTCTCTACATGTTTACTGCGCATATGTGTAATTTTATGGGTCGATACATGTATTACGGTATTGTTGTTGAAGACAACCTGGTGGCCTCTAGCACACAGAGAGACAGCACTGACTATTCCTGTTCTTCAGTTAATGCTGTTGTAAGGGTGAACAAAGGGGGTCGTGTCTATGTTAAATGTACGAAAGGAAGCTCCTCATAACAGATTCACAGTGATAGCCTTCATTGGAATTCATTCAATGGCATTCTACTTCATGGTTGATGCAATACACTTCTTATGCCTTTTTTTTACTTTTTATTTCATACATGCATACTGTTTACATACAGCAAACATAATTAGCATTATCATATGTACATACGCAACATTCTAAATCGCATAACACACATAGCAACATGACTATAATATTAGAGAACATTATCTGAGAACACAAAGAGGAGGAGCGACTATCTGGTATTTCTTGTATATGGGTCTACATTATCAATGGCATTCTCCTTCATGAATGATGCAATACACTTCGTATCCCAGTATGCTAGAGCCAAGTGTAGCAGCACATAGTTTGCATATCAAGCACTGTAGGATCATTATATGTCCCAAATCATATACATCACACCGGTGTGGTAAATACCCTTGTATTGTCCCATATTTAGCAACAATCAACTCATATACATCACACCAGTGTGGTAAATACCCCTGTATTGTCCCATATTTAGCGACAATCAAATCATATACATCACACCGGTGTGGTAAATACCCTTGTATTTGTCCCATATTTAGCGACAATCAAATCATATACATCACACCGGTGTGGTAAATACCCTTGTATTCGTCCCATATTTAGCGACAAACAAATCATATACACCACACCGGTGTGGTAAATACCCTTGTATTCCTCCCATATTTAGCGACAATCAAATCATATACATCACACCGATGTGGTAAATACCCTTGTATTCGTCCCATATTTAGCCACAATCAAATCATATACATCACACCGGTGTGGAAAATACCCCTGTATTCGTCACATATTTAGCGACAATCAAATCATATACATCACACCGGTGTGGTAAATACCCTTGTATTCGTCCCATATTTAGCGACAATCAAATCATATACATCACACCAGTGTTGTAAATAGCCTTGTATTCGTCCCATATTTAGCCACAGTCAAATCATATTTATCACAAAACAGACGGATCTGTAGTCCAGTTGTTAACACGTTTGACTGGTAATCCATGGATCGCAAGTTCGATCCCCCGTCTAACCCTAATAAAATTAACAGTCTTTCAGATTGGACTTTAAGCCGAGGTCTCGTGTCGGTGTTTTTCATCGTGCACGTAAAAGAACCAGAGGAGACTCTGGAATGGGTCTCTGTCTGTATCATTGCAATATCCTCCAACAATCTAAAATAACTAATCTCTTCAGGAGGCGTCGCTCATATGGGCAACCGGTATCGACGATAATAAACGTAAAACACACACATTTATCACACTAGCTATTGTTAAAGACACTGAAGAGCAAATGATCGCATGCACGTGTCAAGGACTTGTGGTTGTAAAACAACAAATAAATTGCCTATTAAATACATAGTAAAAAGTAAAAACATACAGTCTGTTCATTTATATTTCCAATCTTTCATGTCTTCTTATACCACATCCAGTGTGAAGAGGTATTCAAATCAACCTGGAACACAGCAAGAATATTCAAATTATAACGCTTCACATAGCCAGTGCTCACCTGTGAATAACCTCACTGTGTTTACACACTGTATTCCTCCGCCAAATAATACAGTATATCAACCTTCAATTTGTAATTGCCCGAATTCGTATACCACATCTTTTCTACACATCAATTATTCTGAAGTCTACTAAAGTCACATAATTTCTCAAAAAAACCCACAAAAACTATACACTGCCTGAAGAAGGGTGACATTAGTTTTCTTCACAAGCTTTAGTTTAGTTTAATCATATCGCAAGCGTAAAATTACTTGGGACATTATCATAATTACACGCTTCATTTGCAATGGATTTTTGAAGTTTAAATGGAGAATTCATAATTCAATGGATTATTAGCCAAACGGTATAGGGTGCTAGTACTCCCCACTGCGTTACAAAACAACAGTTCCGTGCGAGTTCGAATCATTGTACTATGAGGACAATCATGAGTCTACAGTTAGTTAACTATAATGTTCATTTTATTAGGTACACAACATGTTTGTCATCTAAAATGATATTTTTATTCGAGTTATTAATGAATAAAAGATATTTTCCAAATTTGTGGTTGTTAAACGGTTTTACATTTATTCATTTTATTTACTTTATTGTTTATTTCACGCGTTTTATTTCAGTTTATGCAGTCTATGCATGTACTACTATTACATTTCATTTCACACCACTAGCAGCGAAAAATTTCATGAAGTGTGTTGCATATTGATATACATTTTAAATATTAAAAAAGATAAAAAAATACCTTCATTGAGGATTGAACCCTATACCTTCGACGCCACAAACATTCTATATTACCACATCATCAAGGAGGCTGGTTTCTACCTATAATTGCAAGGCTATATAATTAATACCTATTGTGACTTTGCTGTGACCTAAGGTCGACTGAATATGCAGATGTCTCAAGTAAATTCAAGCTAGTAATATGTTATTGCAAATAAATAGTAAACCAACAGACCGCCTTCCTAATGTCACTCAAGTTGTAATCTACGGTCTAAGTTACACGAGGTCCAGTTTCGTGTATTCTCGCTGGTTCTGATATGATAATCCTCAAGTATTGTTCTGTTTAGGAACATCCCAGGTGTAGTTAATCCTATCTGTGTTACTGAATATTCCTGTTAAGTGATCGATGTATGTAATATGTAATTTACTGTTTAGACCAACTGTATTTTGTTTAGCATGTAGGCCGCCATATTGAATGTACCCTGTGTATTAGACGCTACGCGGCGGTGTTCCATACACTGCTTTTGTAAACAAAGAGTATCGCTTGTATGTGGTATTCGTAAAGGGCGATCTTGTTTAATCGTAACCTTGTGGTGTTTCTTTATAAGAATATGTATATTATTGGTATGTATGCAGTGCTTAGTTGGCGCAACAGTCTTATTTTAGTTGTGAGTACCTGTTATACTACACATTTGTGTGTGACGTAATGCGACATGTGGGGCACGTGCATGTACTGCGACGTCGCATTGTGTGTTAGTATAAATACCGAGCAGAATGTCATTCTTGGCCTCCAACACTCTGAAATAGCCGGAAATCATTGTGTAGCAAAATGAAAGTGACCATTTGTGTAGTTGTGGCCTCTTTATCAATGGATTTCAGAGCATTTTGTCGTACCATTGAAACATTTATTCAGTGATTTTATCATAAATTGGGACGAATGTATCTATACCAGATAAAGGACAGTGGTTTATTATTCTATATCACTTATAAGGGAAATTCCCGTTTATTTGATATAAATCCGACTAGTATTAGCAAATTTGGGTTTAGTCTTTTCAAATCACTGTTTCCTTTATCAGGGAAATTAACCTCCAGGGCCTGATAAGAACGGCAGTCAATATGGTATGTTTCATATCGGCTGATAAAATTCATGCAAAAATCGTGCGTGGACTCAGAGAAGGCGCTATAAATTCAACAATGCACAGTGCACTGACATTGCTCTCGGAACATCACAATTGACTGTTGTGAATTGTACATGCGACAGATTTGGGTATGTAACTATATATTATATTGTTCGTAGTTGTCATTAGAGGTTATTTGATCTGAAACGTCGTCTAAAGCAACTGTCCGAGACGTTACCAGAAACATGTTGTAGTAAATCGTTATTTAATGTGGTTCTAGTGATTTACGGCGATGGATATCTACTGTTCATTACATACATAATAATTAACTAATAACTACTGTTGAATCAAGTGTTGAATATATGGCTGGGGCAGAGTTGTTATCAGCTGTTATTGAAAGGGGTGTCATGTACGCTCAAATTGTAGTAGCAGAGTAATAGGTCTCGAGTGGTTCTAAGTTTGTGTATATATATATAGATATACCATATGAGGTCATGATGGGTACGGAGTCGTTGTATATTTAGACCATGAAGGTCACCATGTGTATTGATTCTACATAGACGCGTGTGTATCTATGTTTAAGCATTATGGTAACTATTGTCTTGTTGTTGTACCACAATGTTATAGAATAAGGTGGTAAGAAGAGCCGAGTAGATTGACGTAGCACAATGGTTTTATATTTGTTATTGTTGTAGTCGCTTCATGCCTGAACCAGGAGCTGTGAGAGGTGTAGCTCAGGTGCGTAGATCCTGTTCGGAACGATCAAGATAACAAGCTGGGGCACGAGCCGACTGGGATAGTTTGCCGGCGTGAGCTGGTGACGTTCATAGACTGGAGAGTGTCAGCGGTTAGCAGTAGCTGTACAGCATCGAGTCCGCCGTCAGTGGACCGGGTCCTTAGGACGCAGGGAGTTAATGATCTTGTGCATTGTACATCTTTGAAGTGTGCATTATAGCACTATGATGGCCATACGTGCCAATGTTTAAATAGGTGTATTATAGCCTAAAGTTAAAGCCGAGTGTGGAAACGGCAGAGATTTAGATCTCGGAACTGTGACATAAATTAACGGCATTACCAGCCGAAGACCGGGCTCTATACAAAAAGTGAAGTCATCATCTGTGACGGGGGATACACCGTGTAAAACAGTAAACTCTGGCTCCGGGAACTCTATTTCCGAGCAAAACAACACATATGTTCTGGGTAATGTCCTTCCGGGCAACGATGCAATCTCATTCCACGCCGGGAATATACGTCCGGTGGATGAAGCTTAAATATATATAACTATAATGTAACGTGCTACAAGTGCACCAATAGTATACTGGATATACTATTTTCAGTCGCGATACGTCACATTTCTTACTTCCCTTACAGTTACACTTACTATCGTTCGTCAGTTTATGATGATCAGTCATAGTAAATGATAATGATGATATGAACCACGTGTGAGTGACCACGTGTGACTAACCACGTGCTGACATTTCAATAAATACTCGGTCATATATAACAACTGCTATCATTAACATACAATCTTCTGCCGGTAATAACACTTAATTATGGAGCCGTGAGTATAGAACCACATAAACCTCATACCTCATTGGCGTTCCATAGTTAATATTTTAACACAAAATCTTTCAACAAAATAGTTACGGACAGAAAGGCTCAGCATGGCGTAATTCTATACGGCATAATTTCGGCATAAATTATGAAGCTATAACTAAACAGAATGAACGTTTAAATACACAATGTTCAAATTAGCTAATACAATTTTAACATACATTTCCACATACCTCGTTTTCCGAGCAAATATAAAAACTGTTCTGGAATATATTCACTCTATTCCAGGTCTGTCGTAACAGTCAAATGTGTGTGCACCAAACTGCATGAAAACGGCAGCTTTTTTTACAACAGTGGTCTGCCTAGACAGGAAATATGCACGAGATGTACACATTCGAATTTGATATCACGCTATGCGGCTGTGTCTTTATCAACCGAGGCCTGGCCTGGAGGTTATAACACTTTTCTCCAATCTCAAAACTCAGTCTCAATCGTCTGATTGGTTCAGCTGACAATAACACTCAGAATCAACCAATCAGATCATTTAAGCTTGAGTTTGAGATCTGAGAAAAGTTTTATAACCTAGTGGTTTATAACGTTTTTACAATAAGTCTAAAGATATGAATATGATAACTTTGCCATTTCTGAACCGAATTGCATAATAATTGCATGTACGTTCCTGATTTCTACTGCCGAAATTAATGCACTAAGTTTTAAAGATTTATACATGAACGCAAAAATTTACAAAAACTGATGCAATCTTAGCATACAGATATTGCAAAATGGAGGCCCGTATCTCAACTTTGTGACACCATGTGAAGGTTTATAATGCAACATTTCATATTCAAGTCATCGCAGGATCCAGTATGTATTTCTGGAAAGATGAACGGACGGTCGTCCGTACCCACAAGTGTTTATTACGTGCCTTATACTTCATTCTCTATAGCCACATAAACGACATTGATAGTCTCCTAATTTTCTATAGCCACATAACCCTTGACACTCGACCACTAGACAGTAAGCATAATATTGTTCTGTTAGCCACGTAAGTCCCATTTTATGGGTGCGGACAGACGGAGGATAAACACATTGGCCCCTCTGGTGAAACCAATTAAACTGTGACAAATATTCAGTAGATGCCACCAGTGGTGTTATAATATAGTCAGGAAATAACTGTCTCTATGACGCTTAAGACATACATCTATAACAAATGAGTATCTGAGAATATTCCGATACATTGTATGTTGTTTATAAAGATATGTGATATATATGATCGTATCCAAAAAAAAGAGGCGTGACACATATGATTTCATGACCGTCCTTATTGTATACAAATAACAATAGGTTGTTTGTCCGTCTGTCCTTATTTCATACATACATCAATATCTTGTTTGTCCGTCTGTCCTTTTTGCATACAGATAACAATAGGTTGTTTGTCCGTCTGTCCTTATTGCATATAAATAACTATTAGTTGTTAGTCCTTCTGTCAATTTTGCATACATATAGCTACATGTTGTTCGTCCGTCTGTCAATAATGCATAAATTACTGTTGCCAAATATTTATGACATCTTCATCCACCATTTCTAATATCACCCATATTAATCAAGATATCAGCACAATAATAGTGGGAGGACAGGGGAGTTCTGCCAGACCACACCCGACTGTTTGTGCAATTACATAGGATGACTGGTGGCATAGGACTTGAATAGGGCACGAACAACTGCAAACAGTATTGAGATAGAGCCCACAGTTGGTTCCAGCATTGACAACATCCAGGAATACAATAGAGGCGATGCAAACAATCTGAACAGTGATCTGCGAGGCAGTCATACCGCTGAGCTTCCTGAAGCCCTGGATTCAGAATGAGAACAATCAATGTCGATTAGGTCTCCATACACGCCCATGCTGAGGAAGGATTCCCCAGAAATGATGTCAGAAACAATTAACAATAAATACATGATGTCAATCATGAGCTTCAAAGCTTGAATCAGATGGTGCCAACCATCGATGCTGAAGCACATGTTTGGCTTAGATTGGTAATTGATCATGGTCAGCTTCAAAGCGTGAACAAG
>CM026391.1:29229760-29272520 GCA_014843695.1 Archivesica marissinica | reverse complement strand
TGTACAATGTAGTATATACCCAGTACTGATGTACAATGTAGTATATATCCAGTACTGATGTACAATGTAGTATATACCCAGTACTGATGTACAATGTAGTATATACCCAGTACTGATGTACAATGTAGTATATACCCAGTACTGATGTACAATGTAGTATATACCCAGTACTGATGTGCAATGTAGTATATACCCAGTACTGATGTGCAATGTAGTATATACCCAGTACTGGTACACAATGTAGTATATACCCAGTACTGATATACAATGTAGTATATACCCTAGTACTGATGTACAATGTAGTATATATCCAATACTGATGTGCAATGTAGTATATACCCAGTACTGATGTACAATGTAGTATATACCCAGTACTGATGTACAATGTAGTATATACCCAGTACTGATGTACAATGTAGTATATACCCAGTACTGATGTACAATGTAGTATATACCCAGTACTGGTACACAATGTAGTATATACCCAGTACTGGTGTACACTGTAGTATATACCCAGTACTGATGTACAATGTAGTATATACCCAGTACTGATGTACAATGTAGTATATAACCAGTACTGATGTACAATGTAGTATATACTCAGTACCAATGTACAATGTAGTATATACCCAGTACTGATGTACAATGTAGTATATACCCAGTACTGATGTACAATGTAGTATATACCCAGTACTGATGTACAATGTAGTATATACCCAGTACTGATGTACAATGTAGTATATACCCAGTACTGATGTACAATGTAGTATATACCCAGTACTGATGTACAATGTATTATATACCCAGTACTGGTACACAATGTAGTATATACCCGGTACTGGTGTACAATTTAGTATATACCCAGTACTGGTACACAATGTAGTATATACCCAGTACTGATGTACAATGTAGTATATACCCAGTACTGATGTACAATGAAGTATATACCCAGTACTGATGTACAATGTAGTATATACCCAGTACTGATGTACAATGTAGTATATATACGGTACTGATGTGCAATGTAGTATATACCCCGTACTGGTACACAATGTAGTATATACCCAGTACTGTTGTACAATGTAGTATAATACCCAGTACTGGTACACAATGTAGTATATACCCAGTACTGGTACACAATGTAGTATATACCCAGTACTGGTGTAAAATGTAGTATATACCCAGTACTATTGTACAATGTAGTATATACCCAGTACTGGTACACAATGTAGTATATACCCAGTACTGGTACACAATGTAGTATATGCCCAGTACTGTTGTACAATGTAGTATATACCCAGTACTGTTGTACAATGTAGTATATACCCAGTACTGATGTACAATGTAGTATATACCCAGTACTGTTGTACAATGTAGTATATACCCAGTACTGGTACACAATGTAGTATATACCCAGTACTGGTGTACAATGTTGTATATACCCAGTACTGGTGTAAAATGTAGTATATACCCAGTACTGATGTACAATGTAGTATATACCCAGTACTGTTTTACAATGTAGTATATACCCAGTACTGGTGTACAATGTAGTATATACCGAGTACTGGTACATAATGTAGTATATACCAAGTACTGGTACATAATGTAGTATATACCTAGTACAAGTACACAATGTAGTATATACCCAGTACTGGTACACAATGTAGTATATACCCAGTACTGGTACACAATGTAGTATATACCCAGTACTGGTACATAATGTAGTATATACCAAGTATTGGTACACAATGTAGTATATACCTAGTACTGGTACACAATGTAGTATATACCCAGTACTGGTACACAATGTAGTATATACCCAGTACTGGTACACAATGTAGTATATACCCAGTACTGGTACACAATGTAGTATATACCTAGTACTGGTACACAATGTAGTATATACCCAGTACTGGTACATAATGTAGTATATACCAAGTACTGGTACACAATGTAGTATATACCCAGTACTGATGTGCAATGTAGTATATACCAAGTACTGGTACACAATGTAGTATATACCCAGTACTGATGTACAATGTAGTATATACCCAGTACTGGTACACAATGTAGTATATACCCAGTACTGGTACACAATGTAGTATATACCAAGTACTGGTACACATTGTAGTATATACCCAGTACTGATGTGCAATGTAGTATATACCAAGTACTGGTACACAATGTAGTATATACCCAGTACTGGTACACAATGTAGTATATACCCAGTACTGCTACATAATGTAGTATATACCCAGTAGTGATGTACAATGTAGTATATACCAAGTACTGGTACACAATGTAGTATATACCCAGTACTGGTACACAATGTAGTATATACCCAGTACTGCTACATAATGTAGTATATACCCAGTACTGATGTACAATGTAGTATATACCAAGTACTGGTACATAATGTAGTATATACCAAGTACTGGTACATAATGTAGTATATACCCAGTACTGATGTACAATGTAGTATATAAACAGTACTGATGTACAATGTAGTATATACCCAGTACTGGTACATACTGTAGTATATACCAAGTACTGGTACATAATGTAGTATATACCCAGTACTGTTACATAATGTAGTATATACCAAGTACTGGTACACAATGTAGTATATACCTAGTACTGGTACACAATGTAGTATATACCTAGTACTGGTGTACAATGTAGTATATACCCAGTACTGATGTACAATGTAGTATATACCCAGTACTGATGTGCAATGTAGTATATACCCAGTACTGATGTGCAATGTAGTATATAACCAGTACTGATGTACAATGTAGTATATACCCAGTACTGATGTGCAATGTAGTATATACCCAGTACTGGTACACAATGTAGTATATACCCAGTACTGGTACACACTGTAGTATATGCCCAGTACTGGTGTACAATGTAGTATATACCCAGTACTGATGTACAACGTAGTATATACCCAGTACTAATGTACAATGTAGTATATACCCAGTACTGATGTACAATGTAGTATATACCCAGTACTGATGTACAATGTAGTATATACCCAGTACTGATGTGCAATGTAGTATATACCCAGTACTGATGTACAATGTAGTATATACCCAGTACTGATGTACAATGTAGTATATAACCAGTACTGATGTACAATGTAGTATATACCCAGTACCAATGTACAATGTAGTATATACCCAGTACTGATGTACAATGTAGTATATACCCAGTACTGATGTACAATGTAGTATATACCCAGTACTGATGTACAATGTAGTATATACCCAGTACTGATGTACAATGTAGTATATACCCAGTACTGATGTACAATGTAGTATATACCCAGTACTGATGTACAATGTAGTATATACCCAGTACTGATGTACAATGTAGTATATACCCAGTACTGATGTACAATGTAGTATATACCCAGTACTGGTACACAATGTAGTATATACCCGGTACTGGTGTACAATTTAGTATATACCCAGTACTGGTACACAATGTAGTATATACCCAGTACTGATGTACAATGTAGTATATACCCAGTACTGATGTACAATGTAGTATATACCCAGTACTGATGTACATTGTAGTATATACCCAGTACTGATGTACAATTTGGTATATACCCAGTACTGATGTACAATGTAGTATATACCCAGTACTGATGTACAATGTAGTATATACCCAGTACTGATGTACAATGTAGTATATACCCAGTACTGATGTACAATGTAGTATATATACGGTACTGATGTGCAATGTAGTATATACCCCGTACTGGTACACAATGTAGTATATACCCAGTACTGTTGTACAATGTAGTATAATACCCAGTACTGGTACACAATGTAGTATATACCCAGTACTGGTACACAATGTAGTATATACCCAGTACTGATGTAAAATGTAGTATATACCCAGTACTATTGTACAATGTAGTATATACCCAGTACTGGTACACAATGTAGTATATACCCAGTACTGGTACACAATGTAGTATATACCCAGTACTGTTGTACAATGTAGTATATACCCAGTACTGATGTACAATGTAGTATATACCCAGTACTGTTGTACAATGTAGTATATACCCAGTACTGGTACACAATGTAGTATATACCCAGTACTGGTGTACAATGTTGTATATACCCAGTACTGGTGTAAAATGTAGTATATACCCAGTACTGATGTACAATGTAGTATATACCCAGTACTGTTTTACAATGTAGTATATACCCAGTACTGGTGTACAATGTAGTATATACCGAGTACTGGTACATAATGTAGTATATACCAAGTACTGGTACATAATGTAGTATATACCTAGTACAAGTACACAATGTAGTATATACCCAGTACTGGTACACAATGTAGTATATACCCAGTACTGGTACACAATGTAGTATATACCCAGTACTGGTACATAATGTAGTATATACCAAGTATTGGTACACAATGTAGTATATACCTAGTACTGGTACACAATGTAGTATATACCCAGTACTGGTACACAATGTAGTATATACCCAGTACTGGTACACAATGTAGTATATACCCAGTACTGGTACACAATGTAGTATATACCTAGTACTGGTACACAATGTAGTATATACCCAGTACTGGTACATAATGTAGTATATACCAAGTACTGGTACACAATGTAGTATATACCCAGTACTGGTACACAATGTAGTATATACCAGTACTGGTACACAATGTAGTATATACCCAGTACTGATGTCAATGTAGTATATACCAGTACTGGTACACAATGTAGTATATACCCAGTACTGGTACACAATGTAGTATATACCAAGTACTGGTACACATTGTAGTATATACCCAGTACTGATGTGCAATGTAGTATATACCAAGTACTGGTACACAATGTAGTATATACCCAGTACTGGTACACAATGTAGTATATACCAAGTACTGGTACACATTGTAGTATATACCCAGTACTGATGTGCAATGTAGTATATACCAAGTACTGGTACACAATGTAGTATATACCCAGTACTGGTACACAATGTAGTATATACCCAGTACTGCTACATAATGTAGTATATACCCAGTAGTGATGTACAATGTAGTATATACCATGTACTGGTACACAATGTAGTATATACCCAGTACTGGTACACAATGTAGTATATACCCAGTACTGCTACATAATGTAGTATATACCCAGTACTGATGTACAATGTAGTATATACCAAGTACTGGTACATAATGTAGTATATACCAAGTACTGGTACATAATGTAGTATATACCCAGTACTGATGTACAATGTAGTATATAAACAGTACTGATGTACAATGTAGTATATACCCAGTACTGGTACATACTGTAGTATATACCAAGTACTGGTACATAATGTAGTATATACCCAGTACTGTTACATAATGTAGTATATACCAAGTACTGGTACACAATGTAGTATATACCTAGTACTTGTACACAATGTAGTATATACCTAGTACTGGTGTACAATGTAGTATATACCCAGTACGGATGTACAATGTAGTATATACCCAGTACTGATGTGCAATGTAGTATATACCCAGTACTGATGCACAATGTAGTATATACCCAGTAATCTGCTTATTTAGTAGGATCGTGTTGTATAAGTGTGTATTTTAAGTAAGATATAAGCCTCAAACTAATCCAATATGTAAAATATTGGTACTGTCTTCGGCGCTACACGCCTCACACAGTCCGATATTTTACATATTGGATCGTGTTCGGCCTATATGCTCTCTATACATATAATTGTGTCTCCAGGCAGGGTTATACAGAGAAGACATACAATACATCGATTGCAATCATGTGACCAAATACCACGTGACATTCAGCAGTGTAGTACATGCATATATTGTAATACTCACCCATACAGCGGCGTAGTAAATGTATACATTGTAATACTCACCCATACAGCGGCGTAGTACATGCATACATTGTAATACTCACCCATACAGCGGCGTAGTACATGTATACATTGTAATACTCACCCATACAGCGGCATAGTACATGTATACATTGTAATACTCACCCATACAGCAGCGTACTACATGTATACATTGTAATACTCACCCATACAGCGGCGTAGTACATGTATACATTGTAATACTCATCCATACAGCAGCGTAGTACATGTATACATTGTAATACTCACCCATACAGCGGTGTAGTACATGTATACATTGTAATACTCACCCCACCATACAGCGGTGTAGTACATGTATACATTGTAATACTCACCCCACCATACAGCGGTGTAGTACATGTATACATTGTAATACTCACCCCCACCATACAGCGGTGTAGTACATGTATACATTGTAATACTCACCCAACAGCGGTGTAGTACATGTATACATTGTAATACTCACCCCACCATACAGCGGTGTAGTACATGTATACATTGTAATACTCACCCATACAGCGGTGTAGTACATGTATACATTGTAATACTCACCCATACAGCGGTGTAGTACATGTATACATTGTAATACTCACCCCACCATACAGCGGTGTAGTACATGTATACATTGTAATACTCACCCATACAGCGGTGTAGTACATGTATACATTGTAATACTCACCCATACAGCGGTGTAGTACATGTATACATTGTAATACTCACCCCACCATACAGCGGTGTAGTACATGTATACATTGTAATACTCACCCATACAGCGGTGTAGTACATGTATATATTGTAATACTCACCCCACCATACAGCGGTGTAGTACATGTATACATTGTAATACTCACCCACCATACAGCGGTGTAGTACATGTATACATTGTAATACTCACCCACCATACAGCGGTGTAGTACATGTATACATTGTAATACTCACCCACCATACAGCGGTGTAGTACATGTATACATTGTAATACTCACCCATACAGCGGTGTAGTACATGTATACATTGTAATACTCACCCACCATACAGCGGTGTAGTACATGTATACATTGTAATACTCACCCCACCATACAGCGGTGTAGTACATGTATACATTGTAATACTCACCCCACCATACAGCGGTGTAGTACATGTATACATTGTAATACTCACCCATACAGCGGTGTAGTACATGTATACATTGTAATACTCACCCATACAGCGGTGTAGTACATGTATACATTGTAATACTCACCCCACCATACAGCGGTGTAGTACATGTATATATTGTAATACTCACCCCACCATACAGCGGTGTAGTACATGTATACATTGTAATACTCACCCATACAGCGGTGTAGTACATGTATACATTGTAATACTCACCCATACAGCGGTGTAGTACATGTATACATTGTAATACTCACCCATACAGCGGTGTAGTACATGTATACATTGTAATACTCACCCCACCATACAGCGGTGTAGTACATGTATATATTGTAATACTCACCCCACCATACAGCGGTGTAGTACATGTATATATTGTAATACTCACCACCATACAGCGGTGTAGTACATGTATACATTGTAATACTCACCCCACCATACAGCGGTGTAGTACATGTATACATTGTAATACTCACCCCACCATACAGCGGTGTAGTACATGTATACATTGTAATACTCACCCCACCATACAGCGGTGTAGTACATGTATACATTGTAATACTCACCCCACCATACAGCGGTGTAGTACATGTATACATTGTAATACTCACCCCACCATACAGCGGTGTAGTACATGTATACATTGTAATACTCACCCCACCATACAGCGGTGTAGTACATGTATATATTGTAATACTCACCCCACCATACAGCGGTGTAGTACATGTATATTGTAATACTCACCCCCCATACAGCGGTGTAGTACATGTATATGTAATACTCACCCCACCATACAGCGGTGTAGTACATGTATACATTGTAATACTCACCCCACCATACAGCGGTGTAGTACATGTATACATTGTAATACTCACCCCACCATACAGCGGTGTAGTACATGTATACATTGTAATACTCACCCCACCATACAGCGGTGTAGTACATGTATACATTGTAATACTCACCCCACCATACAGCGGTGTAGTACATGTATATATTGTAATACTCACCCCCCCATACAGCGGTGTAGTACATGTATACATTGTAATACTCACCCCACCATACAGCGGTGTAGTACATGTATATATTGTAATACTCACCCCACCATACAGCGGTGTAGTACATGTATACATTGTAATACTCACCCATACAGCGGTGTAGTACATGTATACATTGTAATACTCACCCCACCATACAGCGGTGTAGTACATGTATACATTGTAATACTCACCCCACCATACAGCGGTGTAGTACATGTATATATTGTAATACTCACCCCACCATACAGCGGTGTAGTACATGTATACATTGTAATACTCACCCCACCATACAGCGGTGTAGTACATGTATACATTGTAATACTCACCCCACCATACAGCGGTGTAGTACATGTATACATTGTAATACTCACCCCACCATACAGCGGTGTAGTACATGTATACATTGTAATACTCACCCCACCATACAGCGGTGTAGTACATGTATACATTGTAATACTCACCCCACCATACAGCGGTGTAGTACATGTATACATTGTAATACTCACCCATACAGCGGTGTAGTACATGTATATATTGTAATACTCACCCATACAGCGGTGTAGTACATGTATACATTGTAATACTCACCCATACAGCGGTGTAGTACATGTATACATTGTAATACTCACCCATACAGCGGTGTAGTACATGTATACATTGTAATACTCACCCATACAGCGGTGTAGTACATGTATACATTGTAATACTCACCCATACAGCGGTGTAGTACATGTATACATTGTAATACTCACCCATACAGCGGTGTAGTACATGTATACATTGTAATACTCACCCATACAGCGGTGTAGTACATGTATACATTGTAATACTCACCCCACCATACAGCGGTGTAGTACATGTATACATTGTAATACTCACCCCACCATACAGCGGTGTAGTACATGTATACATTGTAATACTCACCCATACAGCGGTGTAGTACATGTATACATTGTAATACTCACCCCACCATACAGCGGTGTAGTACATGTATATATTGTAATACTCACCCCACCATACAGCGGTGTAGTACATGTATATATTGTAATACTCACCCATACAGCGGTGTAGTACATGTATATATTGTAATACTCACCCACCATACAGCGGTGTAGTACATGTATACATTGTAATACTCACCCATACAGCGGTGTAGTACATGTATACATTGTAATACTCACCCCACCATACAGCGGTGTAGTACATGTATACATTGTAATACTCACCCCACCATACAGCGGTGTAGTACATGTATACATTGTAATACTCACCCCACCATACAGCGGTGTAGTACATGTATATATTGTAATACTCATTCATACAGCGGTGTAGTACATGTATACATTGCAATACTCACCCCACCATACAGCGGTGTAGTACAGGTATACATTGTAATACTCACCCCACCATACAGCGATGTAGTACATGTATATATTGCAATACTCACCCCACCATACAGCGGTGTAGTACATGTATATATTGCAATACTCACCCCACCATACAGCGATGTAGTACATGTATATATTGCAATACTCACCCCACCATACAGCGATGTAGTACATGTATATATTGCAATACTCACCCCACCATACAGCGGTGTAGTACATGTATACATTGTAATACTCACCCCACCATACAGCGGTGTAGTACATGTATATATTGCAATACTCACCCCACCATACAGCGGTGTAGTACATGTATATATTGCAATACTCACCCCAATACAGCGTGTAGTACATGTATACATTGTAATACTCACCCATACAGCGGTGTAGTACATGTATACATTGTAATACTCACCCCACCATACAGCGGTGTAGTACATGTATACATTGTAATACTCACCCCACCATACAGCGGTGTAGTACATGTATATATTGTAATACTCACCCCACCATACAGCGGTGTAGTACATGTATACATTGTAATACTCACCCCACCATACAGCGGTGTAGTACATGTATACATTGTAATACTCACCCCACCATACAGCGGTGTAGTACATGTATATATTGTAATACTCACCCCACCATACAGCGGTGTAGTACATGTATATATTGTAATACTCACCCCACCATACAGCGGTGTAGTACATGTATATATTGTAATACTCACCCCACCATACAGCGGTGTAGTACATGTATACATTGTAATACTCACCCCACCATACAGCGGTGTAGTACATGTATACATTGTAATACTCACCCCACCATACAGCGGTGTAGTACATGTATACATTGTAATACTCACCCATACAGCGGTGTAGTACATGTATATATTGTAATACTCACCCATACAGCGGTGTAGTACATGTATACATTGTAATACTCACACATACAGCGGTGTAGTACATGTATACATTGTAATACTCACCCATACAGCGGTGTAGTACATGTATACATTGTAATACTCACCCACACAGCGGTGTAGTACATGTATACATTGTAATACTCACCCATACAGCGGTGTAGTACATGTATACATTGTAATACTCACCCATACAGCGGTGTAGTACATGTATACATTGTAATACTCACCCATACAGCGGTGTAGTACATGTATACATTGTAATACTCACCCCACCATACAGCGGTGTAGTACATGTATACATTGTAATACTCACCCCACCATACAGCGGTGTAGTACATGTATACATTGTAATACTCACCCCACCATACAGCGGTGTAGTACATGTATACATTGTAATACTCACCCAATAGCGTGTAGTACATGTTACATTGTAATACTCACCCCACCATACAGCGGTGTAGTACATGTATATATTGTAATACTCACCCCACCATACAGCGGTGTAGTACATGTATATATTGTAATACTCACCCATACAGCGGTGTAGTACATGTATATATTGTAATACTCACCCCACCATACAGCGGTGTAGTACATGTATACATTGTAATACTCACCCATACAGCGGTGTAGTACATGTATACATTGTAATACTCACCCCACCATACAGCGGTGTAGTACATGTATACATTGTAATACTCACCCCACCATACAGCGGTGTAGTACATGTATACATTGTAATACTCACCCCACCATACAGCGGTGTAGTACATGTATATATTGTAATACTCACCCCACCATACAGCGGTGTAGTACATGTATACATTGTAATACTCACCCCACCATACAGCGGTGTAGTACATGTATATATTGTAATACTCACCCCACCATACAGCGGTGTAGTACATGTATATATTGTAATACTCACCCATACAGCGGTGTAGTACATGTATACATTGTAATACTCACCCCACCATACAGCGGTGTAGTACATGTATATATTGTAATACTCACCCCACCATACAGCGGTGTAGTACATGTATATATTGTAATACTCACCCATACAGCGGTGTAGTACATGTATACATTGTAATACTCACCCCACCATACAGCGGTGTAGTACATGTATATATTGTAATACTCACCCCACCATACAGCGGTGTAGTACATGTATATATTGTAATACTCACCCCACCATACAGCGGTGTAGTACATGTATACATTGTAATACTCACCCATACAGCGGTGTAGTACATGTATACATTGTAATACTCACCCCACCATACAGCGGTGTAGTACATGTATACATTGTAATACTCACCCCACCATACAGCGGTGTAGTACATGTATATATTGTAATACTCACCCCACCATACAGCGGTGTAGTACATGTATACATTGTAATACTCACCCCACCATACAGCGGTGTAGTACATGTATACATTGTAATACTCACCCCACCATACAGCGGTGTAGTACATGTATATATTGTAATACTCACCCCACCATACAGCGGTGTAGTACATGTATATATTGTAATACTCACCCCACCATACAGCGGTGTAGTACATGTATATATTGTAATACTCACCCCACCATACAGCGGTGTAGTACATGTATACATTGTAATACTCACCCCACCATACAGCGGTGTAGTACATGTATACATTGTAATACTCACCCCACCATACAGCGGTGTAGTACATGTATACATTGTAATACTCACCCATACAGCGGTGTAGTACATGTATATATTGTAATACTCACCCATACAGCGGTGTAGTACATGTATACATTGTAATACTCACACATACAGCGGTGTAGTACATGTATACATTGTAATACTCACCCATACAGCGGTGTAGTACATGTATACATTGTAATACTCACCCATACAGCGGTGTAGTACATGTATACATTGTAATACTCACCCATACAGCGGTGTAGTACATGTATACATTGTAATACTCACCCATACAGCGGTGTAGTACATGTATACATTGTAATACTCACCCATACAGCGGTGTAGTACATGTATACATTGTAATACTCACCCCACCATACAGCGGTGTAGTACATGTATACATTGTAATACTCACCCCACCATACAGCGGTGTAGTACATGTATACATTGTAATACTCACCCCACCATACAGCGGTGTAGTACATGTATACATTGTAATACTCACCCATACAGCAGTGTAGTACATGTATACATTGTAATACTCACCCCACCATACAGCGGTGTAGTACATGTATATATTGTAATACTCACCCCACCATACAGCGGTGTAGTACATGTATATATTGTAATACTCACCCATACAGCGGTGTAGTACATGTATACATTGTAATACTCACCCCCCATACAGCGGTGTAGTACATGTATACATTGTAATACTCACCCATACAGCGGTGTAGTACATGTATACATTGTAATACTCACCCCACCATACAGCGGTGTAGTACATGTATACATTGTAATACTCACCCCACCATACAGCGGTGTAGTACATGTATATATTGTAATACTCACCCCACCATACAGCGGTGTAGTACATGTATATATTGTAATACTCACCCCCATACAGCGGTGTAGTACATGTATACATTGTAATACTCACCCCACCATACAGCGGTGTAGTACATGTATATATTGTAATACTCACCCCACCATACAGCGGTGTAGTACATGTATATATTGTAATACTCACCCCACCATACAGCGGTGTAGTACATGTATACATTGTAATACTCACCCCACCATACAGCGGTGTAGTACATGTATACATTGTAATACTCACCCCACCATACAGCGGTGTAGTACATGTATATATTGTAATACTCACCCCACCATACAGCGGTGTAGTACATGTATACATTGTAATACTCACCCCACCATACAGCGGTGTAGTACATGTATATATTGTAATACTCACCCCACCATACAGCGGTGTAGTACATGTATATATTGTAATACTCACCCCACCATACAGCGGTGTAGTACATGTATACATTGTAATACTCACCATACAGGGTGAGTACATGATAATTGTAATACCCCCACCATACAGCGGTGTAGTACATGTATACATTGTAATACTCACCCCACCATACAGCGGTGTAGTACATGTATATATTGTAATACTCACCCCACCATACAGCGGTGTAGTACATGTATACATTGTAATACTCACCCCACCATACAGCGGTGTAGTACATGTATACATTGTAATACTCACCCCACCATACAGCGGTGTAGTACATGTATATATTGTAATACTCACCCCACCATACAGCGGTGTAGTACATGTATATATTGTAATACTCACCCCACCATACAGCGGTGTAGTACATGTATATATTGTAATACTCACCCCACCATACAGCGGTGTAGTACATGTATACATTGTAATACTCACCCCACCATACAGCGGTGTAGTACATGTATACATTGTAATACTCACCCACCATACAGCGGTGTAGTACATGTATACATTGTAATACTCACCCATACAGCGTGTAGTACATGTATATATTGTAATACTCACCCATACAGCGGTGTAGTACATGTATACATTGTAATACTCACCCATACAGCGGTGTAGTACATGTATACATTGTAATACTCACCCATACAGCGGTGTAGTACATGTATACATTGTAATACTCACCCATACAGCGGTGTAGTACATGTATACATTGTAATACTCACCCATACAGCGGTGTAGTACATGTATACATTGTAATACTCACCCATACAGCGGTGTAGTACATGTATACATTGTAATACTCACCCCACCATACAGCGGTGTAGTACATGTATACATTGTAATACTCACCCCACCATACAGCGGTGTAGTACATGTATACATTGTAATACTCACCCATACAGCGGTGTAGTACATGTATACATTGTAATACTCACCCCACCATACAGCGGTGTAGTACATGTATATATTGTAATACTCACCCCACCATACAGCGGTGTAGTACATGTATATATTGTAATACTCACCCATACAG
The DNA here is from genome assembly GCA_014843695.1 of Archivesica marissinica. Taxonomy (NCBI): domain Eukaryota; kingdom Metazoa; phylum Mollusca; class Bivalvia; order Venerida; family Vesicomyidae; genus Archivesica; species Archivesica marissinica. Next base: position 29,258,068 of record CM026391.1, on the reverse strand, counting down.
CGGTGTAGTACATGTATACATTGTAATACTCACCCCACCATACAGCGGTGTAGTACATGTATACATTGTAATACTCACCCCACCATACAGCGGTGTAGTACATGTATACATTGTAATACTCACCCCACCATACAGCGGTGTAGTACATGTATACATTGTAATACTCACCCCACCATACAGCGGTGTAGTACATGTATACATTGTAATACTCACCCCACCATACAGCGGTGTAGTACATGTATACATTGTAATACTCACCCCACCATACAGCGGTGTAGTACATGTATATATTGTAATACTCACCCCACCATACAGCGGTGTAGTACATGTATATATTGTAATACTCACCCCACCATACAGCGGTGTAGTACATGTATATATTGTAATACTCACCCCACCATACAGCGGTGTAGTACATGTATATATTGTAATACTCACCCCACCATACAGCGGTGTAGTACATGTATACATTGTAATACTCACCCATACAGCGGTGTAGTACATGTATACATTGTAATACTCACCCCCACCATACAGCGGTGTAGTACATGTATACATTGTAATACTCACCCCCACCATACAGCGGTGTAGTACATGCATACAAATGGGTCATACATCTTTACATACCTGAAGTTATTGCTTTGATCTACTGCTTAAAATGTTTCCGCTTTCGAAAGTTTTGTTTACGTAGCCTATCGTCGTTGAACTTGAAGGTCACTAGTTTTGCCGATGGCTGATTAAAACATCGAATAGAGTTACCGTCCTTTATGAAATCAAAGTATCGATACAAGATATATCTAGAACAGAGCTTCAGTGAAAACGTATTGCAGGAAAGCGATTAGAAATCATAACGTTCAGTTAATAAGTTGTCAATATATATATTTGAACTTTGAAGAATGTTCGCCATTGTTTATCGCTGATCGACGCAAGGGCATTATACCGCCGTGTCAGACAAATTTAAATCAATGCGTTTTCAAGTTTATTATTTAGATTATCTATTCCATTATTTCGGCATAGATACATATTCCATTAATGTACATATATATTGTACATAAACTGCAATATATAAATATTAAAGGGATCAAAATCCAGAAATCGTATACATTGAATTAGTATATGTACAAATGTGTGACATAATTTGTTTGTGGACGAATTAGCTCAATGACTTCCTGTGACGCGGCATGGACAGATCTCTGACCAAAATATCCGGTCATTTTTTTAATTCTCAGGCCATTGAGAACTTTAACATCCAGGCATACAGCCCTACGATTATCCGTTCGTAGTGACTATATACAACTGCAGGTATTGGAATGTCGAACCTAGTCGAAGGTAGTGCTGAAATGACTAAAACTAACGATGACCTCGGTCAAGGTAACTAAAATGACCAGAACGATGTGGGCGGGGAGTGGCAGATCAAGTCAGGGAAGAGAAAACGCAGGTCTACGGGAGGCACATACGAACCTAACTCCCAATACACTAAGCAAAGACCGGACAAGCCTACAACCGTGAGCAAAAACAATTTTAGAAAAATGACAATTGATGATAAACTGGTTACATTATTTGATATGATGAGCGGGGTCAATAACATTGTCAACAGAGTTCAAAAGTTAGAGGTTAGAGTAGAAAATTTAGCTCGGAAATCTGAAAACAATGCTCATAGAATAAACGTACTTGAATACAAGTCAATAGATCTAGAAGCAAGATCCAGCAAGAACAATCTGATATTTAGAGGCATTCCAGAAGTTTTGTTTAATGAGAACTGTGATCAGCTGATTAGACAATTTATTCGCAACGAACTAGAAATTGACCCCAGTGATGTGTGTATACAACGTGTACATCGTTTGGGTAAGCCACTACTACGTCATAGTCGAGATAATTCCAACGCTCATAACAGACCACTTATAGTCTGTTTCAGGGACTACAAAGATGTTGAACTAGTACTATCAAATGCCCACCGTTTGAAAAACAAACCCAGATTAGGAATAAACAGAGACTACCCCTCAGAAATAGTTCAAGCATGATCCAGTCTCTGGTCGGATTACAAAGCATCCAAATCAGCAAACCCAAAAGGTTCTGTTTTCATTGGATTCACGGCCAAGCTAATTGTAAACAAACAGGTGGTCAGGGACGAATTTCCAGACTGGAGGATGGTCATGCAAACATCTAGATCTACACGTCATGTAAGAACTGATGATAAATTCACCAGCAGACCACAGGTACGGGACAAAGCACCAGTTATAGCCACATCAAGCTATGCACAGGTATGTGCAGAACAGACAGTCTGCCAAGTTCAAGCTGCATGCACTGCACCATCGGACACTGTACTGACAATATTAAATGAGCCATATATCGAATCAGAAATGGGATCTGATACAAATAGCTATACTACTGACAGTGAAACTGTCTCACAATCCTTACTCAACCCACATGCCTATGATGAACCTGATGAGCAACCTCATGACACCTACAGCCAGGTTATGCTTGGCATGGAACAACGTATGCGTGAAAAAGCTACCAAGCAGCATACCACTATCCCCACAACACCAGCTACACAGCTCGCACCAACCAGGCCAAATGCTACAGCACAGATCCATAGCTAGGACCCCGCGGGAAAGTCTATACCCAGTGATCATAGGCATACCAGAACTCCAAATATTCATCCCACTATTATAAAAACTGGAACCCTGAATGTGTGTGGTTTGAAACGGACATGATGCACATACCCAGACTTCGAAACATTTATTTATAAATATGACTTATTATTTCTTACAGAAACGAAAATTGATACAACTGACATTATTTCCATACATAAATATGATTTTATAAGTAAACCAAGGAAACAACAATATGCTAGAAAATCAGGTGGGCTTGGTGTCTTTGTTCGCAATGAAATGACCAAATTTATAGAAACAATTGAAACTGACAGTGAATATGTGCTATGGATAAAGTTAAGCAAACTATACTGCAATACGAATGATGATTTACTTTTTGGTATTACTTATGTTCCCCCACTGCAATCACGTTTTTATAGTAATGATGAATTTAGTTATTTGAATCTGAAATACAGTCTATGTGTGATAAATATGAAACTATATATATGTGCGGCGATTTTAATAGTCGGACCTCAAATCTTCCAGATTATTCGACTAGTGATGATATTTTGACTTCGGTACAGAATTAACTAACTTTATTGATCAAAAAAGTAATCTTGAAGCACATAATATTAAACTAGACAGGAGATCCCAGGATCACAACACAAATAATCATGGATACAGGCTCATTGATCTATGTAAAAATAATAACCTAGTAATAGTGAATGGAAGATTTGGGGCTAATGCCCTTGTTGGTAAAATGACGTTTAGAAACACATCTGTATTAGACTAGTTTCTCTCTTCTGTTAAAGCCTTCTCTATACTGAACAATTTTGAAATCTTATCACTTGACAACCTGTACTCAGACGGGCACTCTGTGATAAACTGTAACATTAATACAAATAACACCATACCTGTACCTGACACAGACACCCACACTAAACACACTAGAAATATCAACCCACCAAAACAATGTAGGTGGAACTATCAAGATAGAGACTCATATATACATAATATTAATACAACTAAAATAACACATACATTAAACAGCATGCAAAATCCCACACAAGAACAAATGGATCTATTATCCTGTAAATTATCATCAATGTTTGTTAATACAGCTGAAATAACATTCTCACATAAACCACATAGTCAATTCCAAAGTAACAAACATAAATGGTATGGTCCTGACTGCAAAAAGGCCAAGAAAAGTTACACTAAGGCAAGGAAACGATATAATAAATACCCTTGTGTACATAATAAACTGACCCTAACACACTCTTGCAAGTTTTATAAAAATACAATGAATAAATATATCAATAAATATAACAAAGCTAATGAATACAAACTCAGAAACATGCATAAAAGCAAGTCAAAGGCTTATTGGCATTTTTTGAATAAAATTAATAAAAAAACTGCATACATTCTCCAAACCTGCAAGATCTCTATGACCATTTCAAATCTGTAAATACTGACAATACAGATACACCCTCTGATGAATATGTCATTGATGAGAACACGAACGACGATTTAAATAACCAATTTACAGAAGACGAAATAAGTAAATGTATTGATTCATTAAAAAACAATAAATCCCCAGGTATTGATGGTGTACTAGATGAGTACATCAAGAGTACTAGCAATCAACTGTTACCTATTTATGTACAGATATTTAACATAGTTCCTAATAATACAGGTATAATACCACTAAACTGGTCAGAGTGTACTATAATACCAATCTATAAAAAAAAACAAAGGTAGCCCCAAAGAACCTATCAATTACAGACCAATAACACTACTGCCATGTATTGGCAAACTATTTACGTCTGTACCTAACAACAGATTAAATAATTTCATAAATGATAATAATATACTTAAACAGAACCAAGCATGCTTTCGGAAACATTATTCAACACTAGATCATATTTTTACTTTAAACTCTATAATAGAACTACTTAGGCACCAAAGGAAAAAAGATATTTTGCACATACATTGACTTTAGTAAAGCGTTCGACACCATTTGGCGAGCAGGAATGTGGCAAAAACTACTAACATATAATATAAAAGGCTACTATTTGTAGTAATAAATAATACAAAATGTACAAAAACATTAAATCAAGTGTGCAACTCAACACTCCAAAAACAAACTCTAATGTTGATGGAACTCATAGGACATCATTACCTTAAAATCCATCACCACCACTAAGATCAGAATTCTTCACCTGCAGCATCGGTGTTAGACAAGGCGAAAACCTCTCACCGGTGCTCTTTAACCTCTATCTCAATGATCTGGAAGACTTCTTAACATTAAAGAATAACATGGCATAACTTTAAATGATCTAACACAAGAACTATTACCAATGCTAAAAATTATGAATCTACTATATGCTGATGATACAATTATTATGGCTGAGGATCATATTTCCCTTCAAAAATGTCGTGATGATTTCTCACAATACTGCACAAATTGGAAATTAACAGTAAATATTGAAAAAACAAAAGTTGTTGTATTCGGATGCCGAAACTCAAACATGTATTCCTGTAACTTAGATGGAACACCTATTGAGACTGTTGACTCTTACAAATATCTAGGTATATACTTCTCTAAATCTGGCAGCTTCCTTAAAGGCCTGCAGTTTGACCCCGTCCAATTGTAAAGATTTATACTTTACTACCTGTTCCATGTGATTAGTGGCTTGTATCAACAATGTAGCAGTACATTCAGTATAATTTGGCGTATGTAGGTATTTTCTAACGGTTAATATGCACGATCACTCTGTGAGCTGAGAATTAGTCAAAATGGGGCCCTGACAATTTAAGTAAACGTATATTATTGATTGTAAAGAAAATTGATAGTTATGAGTATTCAAACTACATAATCCAGATAAGCCCAGGGACATAGATTACATGTTATGTAGGTGCCTCATCAGCCGTAGCGTAATCACTGAGACTGATAATTTGTATGCATGTATATAGTATATGTGTATGGGCCGGAGGCCTTGAATTACGAATAAACTGTTAAACTGATCAGGATCTATGTTGTTTGTAAGGTCGGAGTTTCGTCACTTTCATATTCTGTTCTGTCACTTTCATGTATCATCTGGTTTAAAAAGGCCGCCAGATTAAGTGTGAAAATAATGCCTGTTTATACCTTGCCCAAATGTTGGATTTGAACTGGAGCGTACAACGGAGTCTTGTTTTATTCTTGACTTGCACTGTCTCATTCCATTGACATATTGCCAAATTTGAGCGTATAGTGTAGTGAAGAGCAGAGAAGGTTCCGATACGTTTGTCATGGAAAACATTCAAGCTGTTGTTATATTTTAAATATTTCTCTGTGTCAGTGTGTGTTTACCGATATTGATGCTACATAATAATCACAGTGAATGCTATGAGTACATGTATAATATTATAATTATAATCTCTTGAACATACGAGTATTACATATATTCTTCCGATTTCTACAAGATGCCATTGAGTAAAATAACAATGTATGTAACTGATGAGCAGAGAAAAGAATTGCTGACTTTCTTGCAAAATAAGAACTGGGACGTAGAGATGGAAATAGAAGAAACAGCCACCACCATGCCCGTTGCAGAGGCTGCTTACGTACCTCCCCCTATGCCTCAGCATGCTGAAGGTGTTGCTGAGTGTCCACTGTGCTTGTGTTCCCCTTGCATAATAAATGAACAGAACAAACAACTTTGGTGGCCTGCTAATAATCGTCCACCGCATAATCTAAATTCACATGAGAGAAAGCTTCTATACAGGAGGTTTTGGGCAATGCTATATAATTGTGGCGCATGGAAAGATGTCAGATATATAGAGAGAAAAGTAGCGGCTAGAAGAGGAGACTGTACTTGGCATAAGAGGGAACTGATGCCTGAATGTGTGGTACAGCAATGCAGGAACTGGCTGCCTAACCCGCGCAACCAGCCTTATTTGGGCCATAAGTGGAGTTGAATTGTTTATACCAGTTGTAAGTACTATAAAAATACAGAACTTCAATTTCAGCAATTTATAACCTCTGATATGTACGTGGGTCATAATAGATATAAGTGGTGCTCATGTATTAGATGTATACCATGCAGGGCCTCGCATGTGGCAAATACGATGTGCGTCGACCGTCAGATTTGTACCGCTATTCCTAGTGTGTTTAGTGCGTCGACCGTCAGATTTGTACCGCTATTCCGCGTGTGTTTAAGGTCAAATATAGGTCAACCCGCAGACCTTTAAGGCAAGAAAGCATCTGGCACAACAAGCAGAAAAAGCCCTACATTACCGTTACAAAATAATCAATAACTTACACCTACCAATGGATCTAATGCTAACATTATTTGATAATACAATTTTACCTATATTGACATACTCAAGTGAAATATTTGGCTATGAACATGTAGACATTCTAGAACGCATCCACTTAAAATTCCTAAGGTACATAACTATAAAAAGTACACCTATTTACATGCTCATGGCAGAACTAGGAAGATTACCATTAAACATAACAATTAAATGCAAAATGATAAACTACTGGCACAGACTGGCAACAGGTGACCAAAACAAACTATCATACACAGTATACAAATTCATGCAACATTTGCCTAATTTCACATCTAAATGGATAGAACATATTCAAAATACACTCATAAATGCTGGCAGACCAGATATATGGAATAATCCTCTAAGTTTAAGCAGTAATTTTATCAAAACATTAATCAAACAAATTTACACAGATCAATATTACCAATCTTGGCATGACGCTTTACAAAACTCATCAAAAGGTTTAAATTACAACTTGTTCAAAGACTCAATTGGCTTGGAAAATTATTTTCTAACTCTAAATAAACATGATTACATATCATTGATGAAATTTAGAACTGGAAATCATTACTTACCAATAGAAGTGGGTCGCTGGGAGGGCATCGAACTTAGCGAAAGAACATGCACCTTATGTACAACTAATACTATTGGTGACGAAATGCATTATATCCTTGTCTGTCCTTTCTTCACAGAACTCAGAAGATTATCCATAGATACCTATTACTATGTTCAACCAAACACACACAAGTACATACAGATAATGACCTCAACACAAGCAAATACACTAACTAACCTTAGTAGATTTGTTAGAACTATTATGGATGTACTCAACCCCAGACTAACAGTGTGATGTTTAATATGTGTACATATATACAACTTAACACAAACTGAATGACATCTACATTTATTAGCACCAAACAGCTATATACCTATTGCTACTATTTTTAATGATAGTGTATTAATCCGGACACAAAGCAACTACAATGTAGTACTGTACAAAATATGAAATATTCAAAATAAATATATATAATTAAAATAATAAACTGAAACAATGATGTTAAAGAACTATTTTCTTAAATCAAACCAAATAAAATAATCATCCATAGATTTTATACTCAATTATTTGTGGAAACTTACCGGCTGAGTAAATTAAAAGGCTTTGCATGCGGCATGGTTCCAGATCAGCAGCAACATTACACTGCATATCAATCTGGATGTATGCTGTATAATATTAAAACAAAATCAGTTAATTATAAAAATGAAATTCTTTGGTTAGAAACTGCAATTCGTTCAGATTTTAAATATATACATTTAGTCTCAAGCAAACTTAAAAACGCAGGTATAACTATAGATTTGAAACGGGAACCTTTTGGAGGTAAATATTCAAATCATGTTGTTTTATTTAAATGTAATATACCCCATGGGGGTTATACATATATTGAACATTTATTAGAGGTAATTAATGCACAAATAGACAAATATTTCTCAAAGGCTTTATTAACTTTAGATTATGATGTTTATAAAACTACTAAAACAGATGTTGTTATAAAATTAGCTTATGATTATAATACTAAAAGAATTTATTTAAAATCGAATGATAATAATCATATTGGATTAGCTTTTCATAAAAACGTTATTGAAAAATGTGGAGGAAGTTTAGATAATCGTATTGATATAAACATTTTTGACAAAATATAGCTACAAAACTATGGACTTGTTTTTAAAAATAAAAGACACGAATTTTTTTAATATAATGTAGACTTCCATATAAATTTTAATAATTTGTACATTTATAGCGATATAGTAGATCACACAATAGTAGGGCATACAGAAAGTCAATTATTAAGAATTATTGAATATCAGACATCTATTGTTAATAATAATAATCATTTAGAATTCAAAAATTATCATTATTTACCTGTAAGTAAATCTAATATTTACGAAATTACTATATTAATAAGAGGGAACACTGGTGAAGGTGATCAGTTTATGAAAGGTGTTACAATTGTAAAGTTGCATTTTAAAGAATATAATGTTGCCAGTATATAGAGGTCGAGGTAAACAATATGGGTATGGGGTAGGAAGTATAATAAAAGGTGGTACAAAAAAACTATACCTCTATTACAACAAATTGGTAAACATATTTTAAATACACTTAAACATGATGGAGTAAATGAAAGTATTGGAGCATTTACAGATATTGTTAAACATGGAAAAAATGTAAAGCAGGTCGTGGGGGATAGATGGCTACAAACAATTAAAAACATAAGTATAATTTATTATCTGGTTTAGATAATTCTATTCAAGGAAGAAAAACACTATTTAAAAATAAACCTATTAAAAGATCATCTAAAAAACTATAAAATCAATTGGAGTCAAGAAAAAATTTCATTTGAAAAAAAAGAAACGAAGAAGTAAGGTTAATAAAAGGTCATTAGATATATTTGATTAAATATGATGGAACAGGGATCATGCGGTTGTAGTAAAAGTGAATTAGATGTTAACAGTCTATCTCCTACTATGGCTTCTATGGTAGAAGGTCAATGGACTGAACATTATCCAATTGTTAACCCTAGAAATAATGACGGTCCTATAGAATTTATGATTCCTGCACAAACACAAAAATGGACTGATATTAATCAGTCATATTTAAGATTAAGATTAAAAATAACAAAAGATGACGGTAGTGAAATTGAAGATGCTACTAATTTATCTACAATTGACCTTACTGCCGATTTTGATTGACAGCTGGCGTTAGCCAATCGCATCGCACCATTCGCGCACACCCCCGGCAACGGCTTATCGCCGCCATCTTGTTAGACAAACAATGCATATTAGACAAACTAGTAACGAGTAGACAAATTTGAAAAGGCGTGAATTTGATCGAAATTACGGGTTTAAAATTGTTTTAATGATGTTGAAAATGTGTAGCTTTGGTGTGTGGGTTAGTTATAGTACAAAATTAGTCGATATCCTGGTGATCGACGTTAAATTCAACCCATTTCAAAATCCTTGGACAAATCTAAAAGTGTGTATATGAACCACAAAATACCAGACAGCTGCTTTAAAAACAATGCATCTATAAAAACACTGACTGACCCCATATAGTCATTCTTTTCTAGCAAACACAGCAATCAAATTTAAGCGTGTCACACTGTTTATTGGGAGTAATCAACAACTTATCGACTACCGGTACATCACAGAGACCGCCGACTTTATAATATCCCGATAGGGGCCTACTGCTATTATCAAGATCAAAGTATTGCACATCGGAATTTAGCACTGATTGTGCTAATTGGTCAATTATAAAATGTGTGCACATAATTATAGCATTGATTACTACACCGAGTCATTGTTTTATCGTTCTGTCAGACAAAGGAGTTATTTAGTAAAGTTTTAATCAAATCTGATAACGAGTGATCGTGATCTGAAATTATGTTTTGAAAATTAATTACAAATTAATTAATGCTGTATGTCATTGACAATGGTGAAACGATGTAGTTACGGTCTGTGTGACAGTGATAGTAGATATCCAGATCGATTGATAGGTGACGTTAAATTCGTGCCATTTCCAAAACCTAAGACAAATCTTGAAACATGTCTAAGGTGAATTAAGTTGTGTGGACGACCAAACGACCAGTTGAATACATCCAAAATTAATGCAAACAGAAGTAAGTTGAAATTAATTTATTTATGCATAATAAAATATTTCGAAAACATATATTCTGCATTTATAGATTTACTGTTCACAAGAGATATGTGAGTATAATGGTGATTAAAATTATACATGTGGTTCATACATATTGTCGTGGATGGTGGACTAGGGATCAGATAGTAGTAATAGTACCCATGCATGTGCAGAGCTGTGGGATTCCCATATTAGCTCAGTGAACGTACTGGTGTTCAGTTTTTGGACCTAATGTTCGAGTCTTCTAGGAGGCATAGGGTCGAGTCGGTGGCATATTTCATTTCTTTTGATGTCAAAGTTGACACGATATGGTTGTTCACTCTTCCGTTGACTGCGAAAGCATTTTCCACGAAAACTTAACACGTCCTCACCCGTTAAATATATCTGTACTTTAGAGAAATAACCATCACTGAAAAACTTAAACCATTGCTGTCTTGCTTTCAACGAGATATTCTTATCTGGGTGAAATAAAACCGAGAAATTCGACGGAATGTTATCTAGATTAACTCGATGCAGGACTGCGTTAGACGCCATTTTGTTAAATAGCTTGTCTCGCGTGGTTACAGCGAGCACCGGTAACTATGGGGGGGTGCCTAAGTAGCGTTTGCAGAAAGGTCAATTAACAATTTTGTTCATAGTATATTTAGTTGTATTGATTTATACTAATAAATTAATAAATTAATTCCATGTACAGATAAATATGGATATAGAGCTTATTTTGAAAATTTACTAGGTACATCAGCTCAATATAAAGTTAGTGTATTAAATGATTTAGAATTGTTTAGATTAGACAAAGCAGGAGATGTTACAAAAAAATGTAAAACCTATTGGAGGTGCTGGGTGGTTAGAAAGAAAAGCCAAAATTACAAACAAAACTTTAGAAATGTGTGGGCAAATACATTTTGATTTATTTTTACAAGAAAATGATTTACCTAATGGAATAGATATAAGACTTAAACTAAATAGAGCAAGTACAGATTTTTGTTTGATGGGGTCAGATGGTAAGGGTAAAATAGATATCCTAGAAGCTGGTTATAATGTTAGAACTGTTACACTAGCACCTACTGTAGCTAATAATTTATATCAAAATATTGCAAGAAGTAATATGAAAATACCAATTAGAAGAGCTGTAATAAAAACATTTACAATTACAGCAGGTTTACAATCTAAAATTGATGAGTATACCTTTTTAGGACAACTTCCTAACATAATTTTTTTAGGAATGGTTAAACATTCTGATATGAATGGTGATCCAACCACAAATCCATTTAATTTTCAACATTTTAAAATATCAAAATTAGATATTAGTATAGATGGTAAAACTATTCATAATAAAACACTAGAACCTGATTTTACTAGTGCTACAAATAAAAAAAACTTTACAATCATATTTTACACTATTGAATTCCATGGGTGTAAATATGCATGATGATTCATTTGGATTTCCACTCAAAGAATATGAAAATGGACATGCATTGTGGGGATTTGATTTAACAGCCGATCCAGAAAGTGAAGAAGGACATCTACATCCTATAAAAACAGGAAACCTACGAATTGAAATGGGATTTAGTGCTGCACTAACACAACCTATAAACGTTATTATATATGCTGAATATGATAATTAAATAGAAATTAATAGCACCAGAGAAGTAATCACAGATTATTAACAATGGATACATATTCACCACAATATGTATTGGACAAATCTACTATATTAAAACATTTAAATGGAATTGTGTGTGCAAAAGATGAACTAGCAAAGGAAAAATATATCAAAAAAGCATATATTGTGAACACAGATGATTCATACCAACCAGGAAAACACTGGGTGCTAATATATTTCAAGGATAACAATGGATTTTATTTCGATTCTTATGGAAATACACAACATATAAAAGAAGATATTGTGAACTTTATGAACACTAAGTGTAAAAAATGGACTAGAAATTGTATTCGAATTCAAAGCACATACAGTGTTATGTGTGGAATATTTTGTTTATTTGTACTTGATATTTTAGCTAAAGGTATTGACTTAAAACAAAAAATAAACAATATGTTCTATACAAATAATGAATATTTGTATAAAAATGACATTATTATTACAAAATGGTTTGATAAACATTATGGAATATTATATGTACATGGTAAAATGATGAAAGAATTAGATAATACTATTTATGTTAATTATAAAAATAACAAATGTTGTAAATGTGAAAAAATGAATTAAACATGTATAGTTACTTAAAATAAAACAATATGTTTTATACAAATAATTTTTGCATAAAATATGCCATTGCTTTAATTATAAAAAATAACCAATAGTATAAATGTGAAAAAAATGAATTGAACATGTATGTTAATGTGTTAGTTAATAGTTAATAGTTATAATTAGTAAATAAAATTATTTTTAAAATATATTATGTGTTTTGTTTTTATTAGTCACTAGGGTTGGAACTATAGGGCATGCTCACCCCAACATATTTACCCAAATTACATCAAAATATAAAATGCCCCATAGTGCCATAAAAAGATGCCCCATACTGCCACCCACCTCGGTAAAATGCCCCATAGTGTCAGAGAGCATGCCCCATAGTGCCACCCTATACTACTTATATCAGTGAAGACAGAGAAAAATAACTTTACAAGTAAGGTCGTAATTATTAACAAATAGTGCTACACGTTCAGGATGTCAGATTAATGTCTATTTTTCTACATTTCTGGAGATATTTTCGTCTTGAGATATTGAAATTATCACCACTATATTCGACATTTATGATTCAATGTTAACATTCACGTCGAAAAGGTCATTGCGAGAACAGGATCCCGTAGCTACCAACTGTGACACAGCATAGTTTAAAAAAGAAATCAAACGTGATGTAAAATACCGCTATGTGATTGCTACATTACTTGTAATATAGTATCATCATATAATGAGTATATATTATATACTTTCAACATAACCTTCATATAAAGTGCATAGACGATTTCTTCAGCTATACGTTACTTTCTACATAACCCTCATATAAAGTGCATAGAAGATTTCTTCAGCTATGCGTTACTTTCTACATAACCCTCATATAAAGTGCATATAAGATTTCTTCAGCTATACGTTACTTTCTACATAACCCTCATATAAAGTGCATATAAGATTCCATCAGCTATTCGTTACTTTCTACATAACACTCATATAAAGTGTATATACGATTTCATCAGTTATTCGTTACTCTCTACATAACCCTCATTTAAATTGTTGATAATATTTCATCTCAGCTATTCATTATTTTCTACATAACCCTCATATAAAGTGTTTATTGGATATCATTATCTATTCGTTACTTTCTATATAAAGAATATATACTATTGCTCAGCTTTACATTACTTTCTATATAACCCTCATATAAAGAATATATAATATTGCTCAGCTATTCATTACTTTCTATATAACCCTCATATAAAGCATGTATAATATTGCTCAGCTTTACATTACTTTCTATATGACCCTCATATAAAGAATATATAGTATTGCTCAGCTTTACATTACGTTCTATATAACCCTCATATAAAGAATATATAATATTGCTCAGCTTTACATTACTTTCTATATAACCCTCAAATAAAGAATATATAATATTGCTCAGCTTTACATTACTTTCTATATAACCCTCATATAAAGAATATATAATATTGCTCAGCTTTACATTACTTTCTATATAACCCTCATATAAAGAATATATAATATTGCTCAGCCAGATCAATTACATTCTCTAATATGGTCGTGATTCTTATTCGTGTTAGAACTAACATGAAACAGACTATAGTGAATCATTGTGTGGAACAATTCATTTTGCTATTCATTATATACTGAGTCAAAAAAGAAACGATACCTGGTGTTTATGTGTCTATAATTTCAACATTTATTAAGAATATTCTTTGAAAATTCATAAGATGATAGTCCAACATGTTTGAAAGAGGAGCACATAAAGCATAATGAGCCTCCGAAACTGTCTGCTGTGTGATGACGTAATTCGTCGGACATGGGTCTAATGGAGTTTTCACACAGACGTCAATATCGAGTATGGGCACCATTTGCATCTCTCACTGCAATGCACCGCCGTCGCATCGAACGGAAGAGTGTCTGAATCTCTTGCTGGTCAATATGTGTCCACTCCTGACACAAAACATCCCTCAGTTGGTTTAACGTTACCGGCTGACGTCGTCTGACGCGGCGGTCTAACGTATCCCACAAATGTTCTATGGGTGACAAGTCTGGTGACAAAGCAGGCCACGGCAGGGTTTCAATATTGTTCTGCTCCAATAATGTGGTGGAAATCCGAGCAGTATGACACCTGGCGTTGTCCTGTTGGAACAGTGTGACGTTTCTGTTGGCGTTAAAGAACGGCACAACAACTGGCGCAAGGATCTCATCACAGTACCGCTGGGCGTTTAGGTTCCCGTCCACCACTAACAGTTCAGTGCGACTGCCGAAGGTGATACCGCCCCACGCCATAACGCTTCCGCCCCCGAACAGATCGACCTGACGTACACATGCGTCGGCGTAACGTTCACCGCGTCTGCGATATACCCGCTCTCTGCCATCCGCTCGACGCAAACAGAACCGCGATTCATCGCTAAGCATCACCGAATTCCACTGTAACCGAGTCCAGCGAGCACGTTCCGTCGTCCATTCTCGCCGTACGTCACGGTGACGTCGTGTCAGGATGGGTCCAACGTATGGCCGGGCACGAATGCCACGTTCACTGAGCCAGTTCCTGACTGTTTGTGCACTGATGCGATTGTTGGTCATCCCAGGAGTAACGGCAGCTGTGTGCGTAGCAGGTAGGAACCGGTCACGTAAATGTGACGTCCGAATGTGACGGTCCTGTTCACGCGTCGTCACACGTGGTCGACCAGATCTTGGGCGGTCGTCCACCGATCCATGTGTTCGATAACGTCGAAGTAGACGTGTTATCGTGATCCGCGTAACCCCGAGTCGATTTGCGACGTCACGCTGACGTAAACCGCCGTCAATCATGCCAATGGCACGCATTCTCTGATTGCGGTTTAGCCTAGGCATTTTGTTAGAGGTAACAATGGGTATGTAAGGTGTTTTTCCTCGATGATAATGCAATACCAGTACAATAAACCGGTTTTCCGATTTGTACATGTGTAGGAAGTTGTCTTTGTTGAGGAGCACGTGCAAATCGGCAATTCGGCGTTCCAGGATTATCGGGTGTTTATTTACCTGTGTTTATGGTTGGCTGACGTTGCAATAAGATACCCGGTACTGATACGTAATAATATATTAAACCTTTCTATGGTTTTATCCGTTTTACGTCATTTTTAGTTTAGTATCGTTTCTTTTTTGACTCAGTATATTCAAGAACACTCTTACTACTCCAGTCAAGGTAGCTGGAATTGGCATCTACGTGCAAACTATTTGCAAAGGAATTTATTTTAACACTCTTACTTGCAGAAAAATAAATACTGTCTGTTGGAGAACGAGGCCCATGTGAATAAAGTAATTCCACAAATATTCGGAACATTCTGTTTTACTTGTATCCGATCACAACCCACTGCCAGTATTGCTAAAAGACAATACGCCGGTTTAGACAGCCATCTACAGTAGCCAGGATACAACGGTGGGCATTACTCCTTACAGGTTACGAGTTAATGTAAATCAAAAGGATGATCAAACATAGGTCATGCTGGCTGGTCAACCGATGTATACGTCAGAAAAAAATAAAAGATTCACAAATACCTGGTGAAATAATAATTACCCTTGAACAATTAGAGGTGACACCAATAAATACTGCCCACAATAGATACTGTTACTGACTAAAGTGGAACTGCTTGTACAACATAGTTGGTCCAAAAGGTGTTCCGACAAGGATATACATTCACGATTGGCAAGCACTGCATCCAGTTTATATGGGTCAAACCATTATATCTGATATTGCAAGTAACATTACCTTTAATATACAATAACCGGAAACGCACAATGTGAATTATTAATGGGTCGGAAATTAAGAACAACATTTGATTTAATAAAACCAACTTTGAATGAAAAAATGGAGAACAAGCAAACCGATCTGAAATCCTACCTTGATAAGGGGCCGGTACGGTTACGGTGCATCCCGGTATAGCCCGTATAGACGATCGTCTCGACGGTCATCGGCTCTCACGATGTCCCCCGGTGTGGACACAGCGGTGCAATACGGTGCAATGCAATGTGACCGGCGTTGTCACGGTGTGAACAGGGTACAGTCTGGCATGTTTGCTGCTGCCACGGCGTGCCGGGAAGGTCATTTTAATGTTTAAACATGCTTATAAAATAGAATATCCTTCCCGGCGCACCGCGGTCGGCCACGGTACATCCCGGCCTGACTACGGTATCGACCCGGTACGCCAAGTTCGCCACACTGGGGTGCACCGGGGTCCCTATGTGACCTAGGCTTTAGCAAACATGGATTAATAGTGTAACAAACGGGACCAGAATCATATGAGATGCAAAATGGCATGGTAGTGGAGTATATTGAATACGGTACAGAAGGGATGTTTCCCGACAAGAAGTGGTACCAGTACCAGTAACTGAAGCGGTGTACAATCAATTAACGAATTGAGAAGTAGCTGAACATGTCCCGGGGCTATCAGCTATAGAACTAAGTGAACCGCAGCCGGTAAGCCACCAACTACACAAGACAGAGAAAGTGGGACCGGAACTAATTGATAAATCACAAAGGCCTCAACGGTACAGAAAGTAACCAAATTCAAACTAACTAGTTGATACTACATGTGGAATCCTGAACTAACTTGATACAGACTATAGTGAATCATTTGTGGCATAATACATTATTTCATAGGGACATACATGTCGGTATACGTTGGCTGTTCAACTATAAATATCATGCATTGAATGATTAGAGTTAGTACAAAGAAGTTGGAAACGTATTGAATTGATCTTTTCTTTGATGTTAAATTAAATAAGTTATTACAGTGTTTAAAATGTTTTTCTTGACAGTTAGCTCTGCAATACTTGTGTTCACTTTAGTGAAAACTGAGGCATCTTTGGCTTCCGAGCCAAAGTGCTCTAAATTCCACTATGAGGAGCAGATGCTATATAAAATGGTTCGCGTAGAGCATGACATGGAACTCTTTGATATTGAAGTTAAGGAAATAGGTGAGAAGATGGAAGCATTTACTGAACGAATGGGTGCAAAGATGGAAGCATTTACTGAAAGCAACTTGGAACTGAGAGACAAGATTGAGAATAACATAGGAAATTATCGAATTGAATTAGAAGACATAAAAGTGGAGATTGAGAAACAACGCGAAGATCTTGTCGCCCTCAAAGGTAAACGAATTACGAAATTCATAAATACATGTCTCTATTGCACACATACTGAGAACATATAGTGGCTGCGAAAGTTGTAATACAGTGCATGTTTTCATGTACTAGTATACTATATCCTTCATTTGGCGCAACAAGTGGAATAGATGAAATGTTTTCGCAAATCACTTTATGCATGTTATTGTGGAAAACATAAACCCGCATATGCAAAAACACATATAGCTGTACTTGTGCTACTTGGCAACTGTCAATGTTGGCAAAACAACACATATAGCTGTACCTGTGCTACTAGGCAACTGACAATGTTGGCGAAACAACACATATAGCTGTACTTGTGCTACTTGGCAACTGTCAATGTTGGCGAAACAACACATATAGCTGTACTTGTGCTACTTGGCAACTGTCAATGTTGGCGAAACAACACATATAGCTGTACTTGTGCTACTTGGCAACTGTCAATGTTGGCGAAACAACACATATAGCTGTACTTGTGCTACTTGGCAACTGTTTGTGTTGGCGAAACAACACATATAGCTGTACTTGTGCTACTTGGCAACTGTTAATGTTGGCGAAATAACTCATGTAACCCAGGTGAGAAAAACTTGCAGCCAGTCCGGGACTCGAACCTGGGACCTCTCGCTTACAGGGCGATTGCTCTACCGACTGAGCTAACCGGGCTGCCTACATATCACCTCACATATTGGGTTAATATACATACCGTTACACTCATATAACTGCATTGGTACTATTTGGCAACTGTCAATGTTGGCGAAACACCTCATATAACTGCACTGGTACTATTTGGCAACTGTTAATGTTGGCGAAACAACTCATATAACTGCACTGAATATGGAAGTCGTGATAGCGCATTGGATGCGCGTTCGCTTCAGGTCCGGAGTTTCGAGCCCCACTGAGCCGTTACGATTGTGCCCTTAGGCAAGCATTTAAATTCCACGTTGCCTCTTCTCTTCTCTCCCTCCTGGCGATGGATTCCTCGGAATGATGTCTCGAGAGTGATTTATATAAGTTGAATAACTTGTTTCGCATAGAGCTAAATAATTTGTATAAACTGTACTATTTGACAACTGTCAATGTTGGCGAAACAACTCATATAACTTCACTGGTACTATTTGGCAACTGTAAATGTTGGCGAAACACTCATATAACTGCACTGGTACTATTTGGCAACTGTAATGTTGGCGAAACAACTCATCACTGCACTGGTACTATTTGGCAACTGTCAATGTTGGCGAAACAACTCATATACTGCACTGGTACTATTTGGCAACTGTCAATGTTGGCGAAACAACTCATATAGCTGCACTGGTACTATTTGGCAACTGTCAATGTTGGCGAAACAACTCATATAACTGCACTGGTACTATTTGGCAACTGTCAATGTTGGCGAAACAACTCATATAGCTGCACTGGTACTATTTGTCAACTGTCAATGTTGGCGAAACAACTCATATAACTGCACTGGTACTATTTGACAACTGTCAATGTTGGCGAAACAACTCATATAACTGCACTGGTACTATTTGGCAACTGTCAATGTTGGCGAAACAACTCATATAGCTGCACTGGTACTATTTGGCAACTGTCAATGTTGGCGAAACAACTCATATAACTGCACTGGTACTATTTGACAACTGTCAATGTTGGCGAAACAACGCATATAACTGCACTTGTACTGTTTGGCAACTGTCAATGTTGGCGAAACAACTCAAATAAATGCACTGGTACTATTTGGCAACTGCCAATGTTGGCGAAACAACTCAAATAAATACACTGGTACTATTTGGCAACTGCCAATGTTGGCGAAACAACTCAAATAAATGCACTGGTACTATTTGGCAACTGCCAATGTTGGCGAAACAACTCAAATAAATGCACTGGTACTATTTGGCAACTGCCAATGTTGGCGAAACAACTCAAATAAATGTGGTTTTTGGTGTGTTGGGTTTTGGTTTTTGGTGTGTTGGGTTTACACTGGTACTATTTGGCAACTGTCATTGTTGGCGAAACAACTCATAGCACTGCACTGGTACTATTTGGCAACTGTCAATGTTGGCGAAACAACTCAAATAAATGCACTGGTACTATTTGGCAACTGCCAATGTTGGCGAAACAACTCATATAGCTGCACTGGTACTATTTGGCAACGCTTAATGTTGGCGAAACAACTCATATAACTGCACTGGTACTATTTGGCAACTGTCAATGTTGGCGAAACAACTCATATAGCTGCACTGGTACTATTTGGCAACTGTCAATGTTGGCGAAACAACTCATATAACTGCACTGGTACTATTTGACAACTGTCAATGTTGGCGAAACAACGCATATAACTGCACTTGTACTGTTTGGCAACTGTCAATGTTGGCGAAACAACTCAAATAAATGCACTGGTACTATTTGGCAACTGCCAATGTTGGCGAAACAACTCAAATAAATACACTGGTACTATTTGGCAACTGCCAATGTTGGCGAAACAACTCAAATAAATGCACTGGTACTATTTTGGCAACTGCCATGTTGGCGAAACAACTCAAATAATGCACTGGTACTATTTGGCAACTGCCAATGTTGGCGAACACTCAATAAATACCACTGTTACTATTTGGCAACTGTCATTGTTGGCGAAACAACTCATAGCACTGCACTGGTACTATTTTGCAACTGTCAATTGCGAAACAACTCAAATAAATGCACTGGTACTATTTGGCAACTGCCATGTTGGCGAAACAACTCAAATAAATCACTGGTACTATTTGGCAACTGTCAATGTTGGTGCAACAACTCATATAACTGCACTGGTACTATTTGGCAACTGTCAATGTTGGCGAAACAACTCGTATAACTGCACTGGTACTATTTGGCAACTGTCAATGTTGGCGAAACAACGCATATAGCTGCACTGGTACTATTTGGCAACTGTCAATGTTGGCGAAACACCTCATATAGCTGCACTGGTACTATTTGGCAACTATCAATGTTGGCGAAACAACGCATATAGCTGCACTGGTACTATTTGATAACTGTCAATGTTGGTGAAACAACTCATATAACTGCACTGGTACTATTTGGCAACTGTCAATGTTGGGGAAACAACTCATATAACTGCACTGGTACTATTTGGCAACTGTCAATGTTGGCGAAACAACTCGTATAAATGCACTGGTACTATTTGGCAACTGTCAATGTTGGCGAAACAACTCATATAGCTGCACTGGTACTATGTGACAACACTTACTATTGGCGAAACAACTCATATAACTGCACTGGTACTATTTAACAACTGTCAATGTTGGCGAAACAACTCATATAACTGCACTGGTACTATTTAACAACTGTCAATGTTGGCGAAACAACTCATATAGCTGCACTGCTACTATTCTGGAATGTACCAAATGCATACAACCGCCGAACTTCGGGAAGGGCCGTAACTAATGCTTCCCAACCCGTTTGCCTTTCTTTAATGTGTCATGTTTGTATGCACATATATATATGTAAAATGAATCGTGCAATACAATATATGATTAAGCTAACTGCTGAACATGTTATTTGGAAGCAAAACTTTTCTTCCAGTAATCCGATAGAGCTTACATTTTGAGCACGTCTGTAAATAAACCTTTTTAAAGTCTAAGCTGTAAACATTTACAGTACCATCCAATTAGAAATCAAGATTCGCCATATGACCTAATTAAGCAGTTGTAGCGAAATCCCCAAAATAACATACTAATTGGAATTCAACAGACCTACACGATCTGTTTTGCAGGTATAACTTCAACATTTTTAGGTTTCAATGGTTTTAGTTTTTGTATTGG
The DNA here is from genome assembly GCA_014843695.1 of Archivesica marissinica. Lineage (NCBI taxonomy): Eukaryota > Metazoa > Mollusca > Bivalvia > Venerida > Vesicomyidae > Archivesica > Archivesica marissinica. The sequence continues at coordinate 29,236,291 of CM026391.1, read as the reverse complement.
CAGTATACCACAAATTGGGGTGATTATGTGCACGGTGTGTTTCGTGAATGTACGATTGTATAGCCATTCAGTCGTGTGGATCAGTTGCAACCAGTTGCATTTTTTGTTTTGAGGATGATGCATTACATTTAATGTATGTTTTCATTATGAGTGTGTCTATATAATGAAATGGAATTCGATCATGCACAGCAGTATACGGTGGCTGCCGATGACTCCAAAGGGCTTAAACCAACAGATATATATATATATGTAGTTATGTTGGATCTGTTGAAGAATTGAAGAGATATTAGGACAAGGGAACGATTATACGACAACGGTATAACGCTGACACGATGCTATTCCTAATACGCTGCCCTGGTGGAACACAGTATTAGAACACAATTAGAAAATAATCAAAATAATAAGAATTCACCAAATTGAACGGAAATAAGAAAAACGACAATCAACAGAAACAAATAATAAATTATTCTCCCTTGCACTTGATCTCCCACAGAAGATTGGGATCTGGACAAATGGTTTAGGGGTTCAAACACCAAATACATGTTTAACAACACTATGATACACTACCGGCTTGGTACTATACATACATTGGTTTAGGACATATCCAAGCAAGATTAAAAACAACGCCACGTCACCGTCAATGCCAGTAGCGTATGTTGTATAAACGTATATTATATTAGCCCAGTCACCATCAATGCCAGTAGCGTCTTTGGTATAAACGTATATTATATTAGCCCAGTCACCATCAATGCCAGTAGCGTCTGTTGTATAAACGTATATTATATTAGCCCAGTCATCATCAATGCCAGTAGCGTCTGTTGTATAAACGTATATTATATTAGCCCAGTCACCATCAATGCCAGTCTGTGGTATAAACGTATATTATATTAGCCCATTCACCATCAATGCCAGTCTGTGGTATAAATGTATATTATATTAGCCCAGTTACCATCAATGCCAGTCTGTGGTATAAATGTATATTATATTAGCCCAGTCACCATCAATACCAGTAGCGTATGTTGTATAAACGTATATTATATTAGCCCAGTTACCATCAATGCCAGTAGCGTCTGTTGTATAAACGTATATTATATTAGCCCAGTCACCATCAATGCCAGTAGCGTCTGTTGTATAAACGTATATTATATTAGCCCAGTCACCATCAATGCCAGTAGCGTATGTTGTATAAACGTATATTATATTAGCCCAGTCACCATCAATGCCAGTAGCGTATGTTGTATAAACGTATATTATATTAGCCCAGTCACCATCAATGCCAGTCTGTGGTATAAACGTATATTATATTAGCCCAGTCACCATCAATGCCAGTAGCGTCTGTTGTATAAACGTATATTATATTAGCCCAGTCACCATCAATGCCAGTCTGTTGTATAAACGTATATTATATTAGCCCAGTCACCATCAATGCCAGTCTGTTGTATAAACGTATATTATATTAGCCCCGTCACCATCAATGCCAGTAGCGTCTGTTGTATAAACGTATATTATATTAGCCCCGTCACCATCAATGCCAGTAGCGTCTGTGGTATAAACGTATATTATATTAGCGAACATGATCAATGATATGTAAACGAATTTATCAATATCTAAAATATCGTTTGCACGATACCAACAATGCCATGAGTTGCAGCCTTGCACAAGTAATATAGTATTTTTGGTATATTATGCGTATTGTTCCTACTGGTATTGTAATTGAGCAGGGAAGTCGGGAGGAGGGACGAAGGTTCCAAGCGAAAACGCGATTTATAAAATGTTCGTGCATAACAGATGACTAGCTCGTTCAAATAATGTATGTATGTTACGTAATTACTTTCAGAGAAACAGTTCGTCCGGCCTCCAGCGTTCAACGTCCATAGTCCAACAGATATAACTCTTGCTACTGACGAGGTCCTCGTATACAAAGTAGAGCTGCTAAATGAAGGCGAGGGCTATGATATAACTACTGGTGTATTCACTGCACCTACAGCTGGTCTCTACATGTTTACTGCGCATATGTGTAGTTATAATGGTCGATACATGTATTACGGTATTGTTGTTGAAGACAACCTGGTGGCCTCTAGCACACAGTGTGACAGCGATGGATATTCCTGTTCTTCAGTTAATGCTGTTGTAAGGGTAAACAAAGGGGGACGTGTCTATGTTAAATGTATGAGTGGAATCTCCATACGACAAATTTACAATGATACTCATTGGAATTCATTCAATGGCATTCTACTTCATGAATGATGCAATACACTTCTTATGCCAGTATGCTAGAGCCAAGTGTAGTAGCACATAGTTTGCATATCAAGCACTGTAGGATCATTATATGTCACAAATCTTATACATCACACCGGTGTGGTAAATACGATTGTATTCGTCCCATATTTAGCGACAATCAAATCATATACATCACACCGGTGTGGTAAATACCCTTGTATTCGTCCCATATTTAGCGACAATCAAATCATATACATCACACCGGTGTGGTAAATACCCTTGTATTCGTCCCATATTTAGCGACAATCAAATCATATACATCACACCGGTGTGGTAAATACCCTTGTATTCGTCCTATATTTAGCGACAATCAAATCATATACATCACACCGGTGTGGTAAATACCCTTGTATTCGTCCCATATTTAGCGACAGTCAAATCATATACATCACAACGGTGTGGTAAATACCTTTGTATTCGTCCTATATTTAGCGACAATCAAATCATATACATCACACCTGTGTGGTAAATACCCTTGTATTTGTTCCATATATTAAAAATATACCTTCATTGAGGATTGAACCCTGTCCCTTCGACGTCACAAGCATTCTATATTACCACATCATCAACGAGGCTGGTTTTTATAATGTGCGTTTCCATGGAGTGTGATGATGCATGTTTACTGGCAGCGCTATAGGAATTTGACCGTTGCTCTATGAAACAAACAGAACAACAGATCGCCTTCGAATATCACGCCAGTTGTAATCTACGGTCTGAGTTACATGAGGTCCAGTTTCGTGTATTCTCGCTGGTTCTGATATGATAATCCTCAAGTATTGTTCTGTTTAGGAACATCCCTGGTGTAGTTAATCCTATCTGTGTTACAGAATATTCCTGTTAAGTGATCGATATATGTAGATGGGTGTAATTTACTGTTTAGACCAACTGTATTTTGTTTAGCATGTAGGCCGCCATCTTGAATGTACCCTGTGTATTAGACGCTGTGCGGCGGTGTTCCATACACTGCTTTAGTAAACAAAGAGTATCGCTTGTATGTGGTATTCCTAAAGGGCGAACTTGTTTAATCGTAAGCTTGTGGTGTTTTTTATAAGTATATGTATATTTTTGGTATGTATGCAGTGCTTAGTTGGTGCAACAGTCTTATTTTAGTTGTGAGTACCTGTTGTACTACACATTAATTTTGTGTGTGACGTAATGCGACATGTGGGGCACGTGCATGTACTGCGACGTCGCATTGTGTGTTAGTATAAATACCGAGCAGAATGTCATTCTTGGCCTCCAACACTCTGAAATAGCCGGAAATCATTGCCTGTTTGTATGAAATAGCAGACGATGTGTTAAGAATTGGTGCGTTTTTAGTGTCATTTCATGATATATTTCGGGTTTCTTTGCCAGTTTGTAATATTAAGAATTGCATAGTGATCGTTAACAGTCACACTTATTAATAGCAGTTGCTATATAGTAAAAGAAGATACATCACATCGTTGTCGTCACTTTGTTAATTGTCCGCTGTGATCAGCCTACGTCCGTTCTCCCGTCTGTCCACTAGATTGACCCCGGTTGGCGCGTAACACTATTGATATGTACCCATGTGTAGCAAGATGGACCGACAAAGCTAGATCACAATACTCAATCAGATTCAATCAACACTCAGTATAATATTTACAAGTTACAATAAGACGATGAATTATTTGTATGAATGATGATGATGATGCTTGTACAAAACAATGTATGTTGAGCTATCTCAAGTAGACCAAGAACATCGTAGTGAGTGTTGTGGCGAGACACGCTGCGAGCCCCAAATTATCTCGACTCTGGGGGATACACCACGTCCGTGTAAAACAGTAAACTCTGGCTCCGGGAACTCAATGTCCGGGCAAAACATCAAATACGTTCCGGGTAATGTCCTTCCGGGCAACGATGCAATCTCATTCCACGCCGGTAATATACGTCCGGTGGATGAAGCTTAAATATATATAGCATATGGAAAATACTAGGTAAATTCCTATAATGTAACGTGCTACAAGTGCACCATTAGTATACTGGCTATACTATTTTCAGTCACGATACGTCACGCTTCTTACTTCCCTTACAGTTACACTTAATATCGTTCGTTTATGATGATCAATCATAGTAAATGATAATGATGATATGAATCACGTGTTACTGACCACGTGTGACTGACACGTGTTACCATTTCAATGAATACACGGTCATTATTATATATTAAAATACAATCTTCTGCCAGTAATAATACTTAATTATGGAGCCGTGAGTATAGAACCACATAAACCTCATACCTCATTGGCGTTCCATAGCTAATATATTAACACAAAATCTTTCAACAAAACAGTTACGGACAGAAATACTCAGCATGGCGTAACTCTGGCATAATTTCGGCATAAATTATGAAAGTATAACTAAACAGAATGAACGTTTAAATACACAATGTTCAAATTAGCTAATACAATTTTAACATAAATTTCCACATACCTCGTTTTCCGAGCATAAATAAAAACTGTCCTGGAATATATTCACTCTATTCCAGGTCTGTCGTAACAGTCAAATGTGTGTGCGCCAAATAGCATGAAACCGGCGGCTTTTATTAAAACAATGGTCTGCATAGACAGGAAATGTGCACGAGATAAGTACACATTCCGTGAATTTGATACAACGCTATGCGGCTGTATCTTTATCAACCGAGGCCTCACCTAGGGGTTTATAACTTTTTAACAATAAGTCAAAAGAAATGATAACTTTGTCAGTTTTGAACCAAATTTGATAAAAAAAATTACATGTACATGTACGTTCATGATTTCTAATGCCGAAACTAATGCACTAAGTTTTAAACGAAAACTTTAAAGATGTATACATGAACGCAAACATTTACAAAAACCTGATGTAATCTTAGCATACAAATATGGCACAATTGAGGCCCGTATCAAGTCATCGCAGGATCCAGTATGTCTTTCCGGATAGATGGACGGACGGTCGACCATACCCACACGTGTTTATTACGTGACTTATCCTTTATTCTCTATAGCCACATAAACGGAATTGATAAGGTAAGTCACATTTTATTGGTGCGGACAGGCGGAGGATAAACACATTGTCCCCTCCGGTGACACCAATTAAGCTGTGACAACTGTTCAGTATATGACGCCAGTGGTGTTAAAGAGTAGGTCTTTGAAGGTGAAATTAAATAAAATACGTAGACTATCGTCAGGTTATTGTGTCAGGAAATAACTGTCTCTATGAAGCTTAAGACATACATCTATAACAAATGAGTATCTGAGAATATTCCGATACATTTTATGTTGTCTATAAAGATATGTGATATGAGGCGTGACACATATGATTTCATGTCACCTACAAATGCAACCCGATGACATATCAGTTACAAGGTAGTATATATCCAGTACTGATGTGCAATGTAGTATATACCCAGTACAGATGTACAATGTAGTATATACCCAGTACTGATGTGCAATGTAGTATATACCAAGTACTGATGTACAATGTAGTATATACCCAGTACTGATGTACAATGTAGTATATATCCAGTACTGTTGTACAATGTAGTATATACCCAGTACTGTTGTACAATGTAGTATATATCCAGTACTGTTACACAATGTAGTATATACCCAGTACTGATGTGCAATGTAGTATATACCCAGTACTGATGTACAATGTAGTATATACCCAGTACTGATGTACAATGTAGTATATATCCAGTACTGATGTACAATGTAGTATATACCCAGTACTGATGTACAATGTAGTATATACCCAGTACTGATGTAAACTGTTGTATATACACAGTAATGGTGTACAATGTAGTATATACCCAGTACTGATGTACAATGTAGTATATATCCAGTGCTGGTGTACAATGTAGTATATAACCAGTACTGGTGTACAATGTAGTATATACCTAGTAATGGTGTACAATGTAGTATATACCCAGTACTGATGTACAATGTAGTATATATACGGTACTGATGTGCAATGTAGTATATACCCAGTACTGGTGTACAATGTAGTATATATCCAGTACTGGTGTACAATGTAGTATATACCCAGTACTGATGTACATTGTAGTATATACCTAGTAATGGTGTACAATGTAGTATATACCCAGTACTGATGTACAATGTAGTATATACCCAGTACTGATGTACAATGTAGTATATACCCAGTACTGATGTACAATGTAGTATATATCCAGTACTGATGTACAATGTAGTATATATACGGTACTGATGTGCAATGTAGTATATACCCCGT
>CM026391.1:29183813-29228760 GCA_014843695.1 Archivesica marissinica | reverse complement strand
AAATTGGAAATTAACAGTAAATATTGAAAAAACAAAAGTTGTATTCGGATGCCGAAACTCAAACATGTATTCCTTTAACTTAGATGGAACACCTATTGAGACTGTTGACTCTTACAAATATCTAGGTATATACTTCTCTAAATATGGCAGCTTCCTTAAGGCAAGAAAGCATCTGGCACAACAAGCAGAATAAGCCCTACATTACCTTTACAAAATAATCAATAACTTACACCTACCAATGGATCTAATGCTAAAATTATTTGACAATACAATTTTACCTATATTGACATACTCAAGTGAAATATTTGGCTATGAAAATGTAGACATTCTAGAACGCATCCACTTAAAATTCCTAAGGTACATAACTAAAGTTTAAAAAAGTACACCTATTTACATGCGCATGGCAGAACTAGGAAGATTACCATTAACATAACAATTAAATGCATAATGATAAACTACTGGCACAGACTGGCAGCAGGTGACCAAAACAAACTATCATACAAAGTATACAAATTCATGCTAAATTTGCCTAATTTCACATCTAAATGGATAGAACATATTCAAAATACACTCATAAATGCTGGCAGACCAGATATATGGAATAATCCTCTAAGTGTAAGCAGTAATTTTATCAAAACATTAATCAAACAAATTTACACAGATCAATATTACCAATCTTGGCATGACGCTTTACAAAACTCATCAAAGGGTTTAAATTACAACTTGTTCAAAGACTCAATTGGCTTGGAAAATTATTATCTAACTCTAAATAAACATGATTACATATCATTGATGAAATTTAGAACTGGAAATCATTACTTACCAATAGAAGTGTGTCGCTGGGAGGGCATCGAACTTAGCGAAAGAACATGCACCTTATGTACAACTAATACTATTGGTGACGAAATGCATTATAGCCTTCTCTGTCCTTTCTTCACAGAACTAAGAAGATTATCCATAGATACCTATTACTATGTTCAACCAAACACACACAAGTACATACAGATAATGACCTCAACACAAGCAAATACACTAACTAACTTTAGTAGATTTGTTAGAACTATTATGGATGTACTCAACCCCAGACTAACAGTGTGATGTTTAATATGTGTACATATATACAACTTAACAAAAACTGAATGTCTACATTTATTAGCACCAAACAGCTATATACCTATTGCTACTATTGTTAATGATAGTGTATTAATCCGGACACAAAGCAACTACAATGTAGTACTGTACAAAATATGAAATATTCAAAATAAATATATATAATTAAAATAATAAACTGAAACAATGATGTTAAAGAACTATTTTCTTAAATCAAACCAAATAAAATAATCATCCATAGATTTTATACTCAATTATTTGTGGAAACTTACCGGCTGAGTAAATTAAAAGGCTTTGCATGCGGCATGGTTCCAGATCAGCAACAACATTACACTGCATATCAATCATCTGGATGTATGCTGTATAATATTATGTTGTCTGCTAGTCAACCAAGGATCAAGTAGTTTGTCTAGCCATACTATTCATATAACAGGCAGCATGGGATATGGCGAAATGGCATACTATTATGTAGCATCTGAGCTGATACTATGTTACATGCAAAGTTAATAGTGTCACCATCTATTCTCAAATTAAATACATACACAAAAAACAAAACAACATAAAAAAATCAACAACAATGTTAAGTAATTACCCACGAAAACAGGTTAAAGAAAAAGATTATGACACGTGCAAAAAAGTAACGTCAACAATTAAATGTCACAATCAGCATCGTAACTATTAATTAATAAATACATTACCAATAACATATAATCCTCAAAGCATTTACTTCTGACAGATAAAACTCATTGTTAACTCAAGAATGTGCATCCATTCAACAGTATTTGGTCACACACACGTAACCAAAACAACCATCGAAAACGAAACAATTTCCCTGACCTATCGTCTGTTTCAAATCAATCATAATACAATCAAACAAACAATTGAATGAAACAAAACGAAATAATAGAATTTCCCGCTCTTTTTTCTATTTTCCCATCTCCAAACTTGACTCTTCTCCCTCCTATGCTCTTTATTATTTATTTATCAATCCGTGTCACAACTACTGTTAATTAATTACATGTATACTCATATGTCATGTAAATGATCTGAGTTAATAAAGAATAATTGAATTGAATTGAATTGAGAAGAAACAATTACGAATATGAAAAATACAAATTATTTTTATGTAACATTAATAAGTGATAAAGCAGAACGTTTATTAAAAAATAAAAGCGATTTTACAACTAAATTAATAAAAACAATTAATTTTAAAAAAGAAGAATGGAAAGTTGCATTAGTTGAATTAATTTTTTTAGCAGTAAAAAATATTAAAACAAAATCAGTTAATTATAAAAATGAAATTCTTTGGTTAGAAACTGTAATTCGTTCAGATTTTAAATATATACATTTAGTCTCAAGCAAACTTATAAACGCAGGTATAGCTATAGATTTGAAACTGGAAGCTTTTGGAGGTCAATATTCAAATCATGTTGTTTTATTTAAATGTAATATACCCCATGGGGGCTATACATATATTGAACATTTATTAGAGGTAATTAATGCACAAATAGACAAATATTTCTCAAAGGCTTTATTAACTTTAGATTATGATGTTTATAAAACTACTAAAACAGGTGTTGTTATAAAATTAGCTTATGATTATAATACTAAAATAATTTATTTAAAATCGAATGACAATAATCATATTGGATTAGCTTTTCATAAAAACGTTATTGAAAAATGTGGAGGAAGCTTAGATAATCTTATTGATATAAACATATTTGACAAAATAAAGCTACAAAATTATGGAATTTATTTTAAAAATAAAAGACACGAATTGTTTTAATATAATGTAGACTTCCATATAAATTGTAATAATGTGTACATTTATAGCGATATAGTAGATCACACAATAGTAGGGCATACAGAAAGTCAATTATTAAGAAGTATTGAATATCAGACATCTATTGTTAATAATAATAATCATTTAGAATTCAAAAATTATCATTATTTACCTGTAAGTAAATCTAATATTGACGAACTTACTATATTAATAAGAGGGAACACTGGTTCAGTTTATGAAAGGTGTTACAATTGTAAAGCTGCATTTTAAAAAATATAATGTTGCCAGTATATAGAGGTCGGGGTAAACAATATGGGTATGGGGTAGGAAGTATAATAAAAGGTGTTACAAAAAAACTATACCTCTATTACAACCAATTGGTAAAAATAGTTTAAATACACTTAAACATGATGGAGTAAATGAAAGTATTGGAGCATTTACAGATATTGTTAAACATGGAACAAATGTAAAGCAGGTCGTGGGGGATAGAGGGCTACAAACAATTAAAAAATAAGTAGAACTTTATTATCTGGTTTAGATAATTCTATTCAAGGAAGAAAAACACTATTTAAAAATAAACCTATTAAAAGTTCATCTAAAAAAACTATAAAATCAATTGGTCAAGAAAACATTTCATTTGAAAAGAAAGAAACGAAGAAATAAGGTTAATAAAAGGTCATTAGATATATTTGATTAACTGTGATGGAACATGGTTCATACGGTTGTAGTAAAAAGTGAATTAGATGTTAACAATGTACTCCCTACTATGGCTTCTATGGTAGAAGGTCAATGGACTGAACATTATCCAATTGTTAACCCTAGAAATAATGACATGTACAGATAAATATGGATATATAGCTTATTTTGAAAATTTAATACATCAGCTCAATATAAGGTTAGTGTATTAAATGATTTAGAATTGTTTAGATTAGACAAAGCAGGAGATGTTACAAAAAATGTAAAACCTAATGGAGGTGCTGGGTGGTTAGAAAGAAAAGCCAAAATTACAAACAAAACTTTAGAAATGTGTGGGCAAATACATCTTGATTTATTTTTACAAGAAACATATTTACCTAATGGAATAGATATAAGACTTAAACTAAATAGAGCAAGTACAGATTTTTGTTTGATGGGGTCAGATGGTAAGGGTAACATAGATATCCTAGAAGCTGGTTATAATGTTAGAACTGTTACACTAGCACCTACTGTAGCTAATAATTTATATCAAAATATTGCAAGAAGTAATATGAAAATACCAATTAGAAGAGCTGTAATAAAAACATTTACAATTACAGCAGGTTTACAATCTAAAACTGATGATTATACCTTTTTAGGACAACTTCCTAAATTAATTATTTTAGGAATGGTTGAACATTCTGATATGAATGGTGATCCAACCATAAAATATCAAAATTAGATATTAGTATAGATGCTAAAAGTATTCATAATAAAACACTAGAACCTGATTATACTAGTGCTACAAATAAAAAAACGTTACAATCATATTTTACACTATTGAATTCCATGGGTGTAAATATGCATGATGATTCATTTGGATTTCCACTCAAAGAATATGAAAATGGACATACATTATGGGAATTTGATTTAACAGCCGATCAAGGAAGTGAAGAAGGACATCTACATTCTATAAAAACAGGAAACCTACGAATTGAAATGGGATTTAGTGCTGCACTAACACAACCTATAAACGTTATTATATATGCTGAATATGATAATCAAATAGAAATTAATAGCATCAGAGAAGTAATTACAGATTATTAACAATGGATACATATTCACCACAATATTTATTGGACAAATCTACTATATTAAAACATTTAAATGGAATTGTGTGTGCAAAAGATGAACTAGCAAAGGAAAAATATATCAAAAAGGCATATATTGTGAACACAGATGATTCATACCAACAAGGAAAACACTGGGTGCTAATATATTTCAAGGATAACAATGGATTTTATTTCGATTCTTATGGAAATACACAACATATAAAAGAAAAGATTGTGAACTTTATGAACACTAATTGTAACAAATGGACTAGAAATTGTATTAGAATTCAAAGCACATATAGTGTTATGTGTGGAATATTTTGTTTATTTGTACTAGATATTTTACCTAAAGGTATTGATTTAAAACAAGTAATAAACAATATGTTCTATACAAATAATGAATATTTGTATAAAAATGACATTATTATTAAAATATGGTTTGATAAACATTATGGAACATTATATGAACATGGTAAAATGATGAAAGAATTAGATAATACTGTTTATGTTAATTATAAAAATAATCAATGTTGTAAATGTGAAAAAATGAATTAAACATGTATAGTTACTTAAAATAAAACAATATGTTTTATACAAATAATGTTTGTATAAAAAATGCCATTGTTTTAATTATAAAAAATAACCAATGGTATAAATGTGAAAAAAAAGAAATAATGTTTTAGTGTTAATAGTTAATAGTTATAATTAGTAAATAAAATTATTTTGAAAATATATTATGTGTTTTGATTTTTAGTAGTCACTAGGGTTTGAACTATAGGGCATGCTCACCCCAACATTTTTACCCAAATTACCTCAAAATATAAAATGCCCCATACTGCCACCCACCTCAGTAAAATGCCCCATAGTGCCAGAGAGCATGCCGCATAGTGCCACCCTATACTACTTATATCAGTGAAGACCGAGAAATAGCTTTACAAGTAAGGTCGTAACTATTAACAAATAGTGCTACACGTTCAGGATGTCAGATTAATGTCTATTTTTCTACATTTCTGGAGATATGTTCGTCTTGAGAAATTGAAATTATCACCACTATATTAGACATTTATGATTCAATATTAACTTCACGTTCACGTCGAAACGGTCATTGCGAGAACATGATCCAGTAGCTACCAACTGTGACACAGCATAGTATAAAAAAGAAACCAAACGTGATGTAAAACACCGCTATGTGATTGCTACATTACTTGTAATACAACCCTCATATAATGAGTATGTATTATTACTTTCACATAACCTCATATAAAGTGCATAGAAGATGTCTTCAGCTATAGTTACTTTCTACATAACCTTCATATAAAGTGCATAGAAGATGTCTTCAGCTATACGTTACTTTCTACATAACCTTCATATAAAGTGCATAGAAGATTTCTTCAGCTATATACTTTCTACATAACCTTCATATAAAGTGCATAGACGATTTCTTCAGCTATGCGTTACTTTCTACATAACCTTCATATAAAGTGCATAGAAGATTTCTTCAGCTATGCGTTACTTTCTACATAACCCTCATATAAAGTGCATAGAAGATTTCTTCAGCTATCGTTACTTTCTACATAACCTTCATATAAAGTGCATAGAAGATTTCTTCAGCTATGCGTTACTTTCTACATAACCTTCATATAAAGTGCATAGAAGATTTCTTCAGCTATATGTTACTTTCTACATAACCTTCATATAAAGTGTAGGATTTCTTAGTATGTGTTACTTTCTACATAACCTTCATATAAAGTGCATAGAAGATTTCTTCAGCTATACGTTACTTTCTACATAACCTTCATATAAAGTGCATAGAAGATTTCTTCAGCTATGCGTTACTTTCTACATAACCCTCATATAAAGTGCATAGAAGATTTCTTCAGCTATGCGTTACTTTCTATATAACCCTCATATAAAGTGCATATAAGATTCCATCAGCTATTCGTTACTTTCTACATAACACTCATATAAAGTGTATATATACGATTTCATCAGTTATTCGTTGCTCTCTACATAACCCTCATTTAAATTGTAGATAATATTTCATCTCAGCTATTCATTATTTTCTACATAACCCTCATATAAAGTGTTTATAGGATATCAGTATATATTCCTTACTTTCTATATAAAGAATATATACTATTGCTCAGCTTTACATTACTTTCTATATAACCCTCATATAAAGAATATATAATATTGCTCAGCTATTCATTACTTTCTATATAACCCTCATATAAAGTGTTTTTGTGTTTTTTTTTTTGTTTGTTTGTTTGTGTTTTTTTTTTTTTTTTTTTGTGTTTTTTTTTGTTTTTTTTTGAATATATAATATTGCTCAGCCAGATCAATTACATTCTCTAATATGGTCGTGATTCTTATTCGTGTTTGAACTAATATGAAACAGACTATATAGTGAATCATTGTGTGGAACAATTTATTTTGCTATTCATTATATACTGAGTCAAAAAAGAAACAATACCTGGTGTTTATGTGTCTATAATTTCAACATTTATTAAGAAAATTCTTTGAAAATTCACAAGATGATAGTCCAACATGTTTGAAAGAGGAGCACATAAAGCATAATGAGCCTCCGAAACTGTCTGCTGCGTGATGACGTAATTCGTCGGACAGGGGTCTAATGGAGTTTTCACACAGACGTCAATACCGAGTATGGGCACCATTTGCGTCTCTCACTGCAATGCATCGCCGTCGCATCGAACGGAAGAGTGTCTGAATCTCTTGCTGGTCAATATTTGTCCACTCCTGACGCAAAACATCCCTCAGTTGGTTTAACGTTACCGGCTGACGTCGTCTGACGCGGCGGTCTAACGTATCCCACAAATGTTCTATGGGTGACAAGTCTGGTGACAAAGCAGGCCACGGCAGGGTTTCAATATTGTTCTGCTCCAATAATGTGGTGGAAATCCGAGCAGTACGACACCTGGCGTTGTCCTGTTGGAACAGTGTGACGTTTCTGTTGGCGTTAAAAAACGGCACAACAACTGGCGCAAGGATCTCATCACAGTACCGCTGGGCGATTAGGTTCCCGTCCACTACTAACAGTTCAGTGCGACTGCCGAAGGTGATACCAACCACGCCATAACGCTTCCGCCCCCGAACCGATCGACCTGACGTACACATGCGTCGGCGTAACGTTCACCGCGTCTGCGATATACCCGCTCTCTGCCATATCGCTAAGCATCACCGAATTCCACTGTAACCGAGTCCAGCGAGCACGTTCCGTCGTCCATTCCCGCCGTACGTCACGGTGACGTCGTGTCAGGATGGGTCCAACGTATGGCCGGGCACGAATGCCACGTTCACCGAGCCGGTTCCTGACTGTTTGTGCACTGATGCGAGTGTTGGTCATCCCAGGAGTAACGGCAGCTGTGTGCGTAGCAGGTAGGAACCGGTCACGTAAATGTGACGTCCGAATGTGACGGTCCTGTTCACGCGTCGTCACACGTGGTCGACCAGATCTTGGACGGTCGTCCACCGATCCATGTGTTCGATAACGTCGAAGTAGACGTGTTATCGTGATCCGCGTAACCCCGAGTCGATTTGCGACGTCACACTGACGTAAACCGCCGTCAATCATGCCAATGGCACGCATTCTCTGATTGCGGTTTAGCCTAGGCATTTTGTTAGAGGTAACAATGGGTATGTAAGGTGTTTTTCCTCGATGACAATGCAATACCAGTACAATAAACCGGTTTTCCGATTTGTACATGTGTAGGAAGTTGCGTTCCAGGATTATCGGGTGTTTATTTACCTGTGTGTATGGTTGGCTGACGTTGCAATAAGATACCCGGTACTGATACGTAATAATATATTAAAACTTTCTATGGTTTTATCCGTTTTACGTCATTTTTAGTTTGGTATCGTTTCTTTTTTGACTCAGTATATTCAAGAACACTCTTACTACTCCAGTCAAGGTAGCTGGAATTGGCATCTACTTGCAAACTAATTGCAAAGGAATTTATTTTAACACTCTTACCTGCAGAAAAATAAATACTGTCTGTTGGAGAACGAGGCCCATAACAGATGGATCTGTAGTGCAGTGGTAACACGCTGGACTGGTAATCCAGGGGTCGCAGGTTCGATCCCCCGTCTGACCCTAATCAAATTAACAGTCTTTCAGATGGGACGTTAAACCGAGGTCTCGTGTCGGTGCTTTACGCCGTGCACGTAAAAGAACCAGAGGAGACTCTGGAATGGGTCTCTGTCTGTATCATTGCACTATCCTCCAAAATCTAAAATGACTTAATATCTTCAGGAGGCATCGCTCATATGGGTAACCGGTAGCGACGATAAATAAACGTAAAACACACACACGAGGCCCATGTGAATAAAGTAATTCCACAAAAAAAAAATGTAAATCAAAAAGGATGATGAAACATAGGTCATGCTGGCTTGTCAACCGATGTATACGTCAGAAAAAAATAAAAGATTCACAAATACCTGGTGAAATAATAATTACCATTGAACAATTAGAGGAGACACCAATAAATACTGCGCAAAATAGATACTGTTACTGTCTAAAGTGGAACTGCTTGTACAACATGGTTGGTCCAAAAGGTGTTCCGACAAGGATATACATTCACGATTGGCAAGCACTGCATCCAATTTATATGGGTCGAATCATTATATCTGATATTGCAAGTAACATTACCTTATACAATAACCGGAAACGCACAATGTGAATTATTAATGGGTCGGAAATTAAGAACAACATTTGATTTAATAAGACCAACTTTGAATGAAAAAATGGAGAACAAGCAAACCGATCGGAAATCCTACCTTGATAAGGGGCCGGTACGGTTACGGTGCATCCCGGTATAGCCCGAATAGACGATCGTCTCGACTGGCATCGGCTCTCACGATGTCCCCCGGTGTGGACACAGCGGTGCAATACGGTGCAATGCAATGTGACCGGCGTTGTCACGGTGTGAACAGGGTACAGTCCGGCATGTTCGCTGCTGCCACGGCGTGACGGGAAGGTCATTTTAATGTTTTAACATGCTTAAAAAATAGAATATCCTTCCCGGCGCACCGCGGTCGGCCATGGTACGCCACGGTACATCCCGGCCTGACTACGGTATCGACCCGGTACGCAATGGTACGCCAAGTTCGCCACACCGGGGTGCACCGGGGTCCCTATGTGACATAGGCTTTAGCAAGCATGGATTAATAGTGTAACAAACGGGACCAGAATCATATGAGATTGAGTTGCAAAATGGCATGGTAGTGAAGTATATTGAATACGGTACAGAAGGGATGTTTCTCGACAGGAAGTGGTACCAGTACCAGTAACTGAAGCGTGTACAATCAATTAACGAATTGAGAAGTAGCTGAACATGTCCCGGGGCTATCAGCTATAGAACTAAGTGAACCGCAGCCGGTAAACCACCGTATACACAAGACAGAGAAAGTGGGACCGGAACTAATTGATAAATCACAAAGGCCTCAACGATACAGAAAGTAGCCAAATTCAAACGAACTAGTTGATACTACATGTGGAATCATGAACTAACTTGATACAGACTATAGTGAATCATTTGTGGAATAATACATTATTTCATAGGGACATACATGTCGGTATACTTTGGCTGTTCAACTATAAATATCATGCTTTGATTAGAGTTAGTACAAAGAAGTTGGAAACGTATTGATCTTTTCTTTGATGTTAAATTAAATAATTTATTACAGTGCTTAAAATGTTTTTCTTGACAGTTAGCTCTGCAATACTTGTGTTCGCTTTAGTGAAAACTGAGGCATCTTTGGCTTCTGAGCCAAAGTGCTCTAATTTCCACTATGAGGAGCAGATGCTATATAAAATGGTTCGCGTAGAGCATGACATGGAACTCTTGGACATTGAAGTTAAGGATATGGGTGAGAAGATTGAAGCATTTACTGAACGAATGGGTGCGAAGATGGAAGCATTTACTGAAAGCAACTTGGAACTGAGAGACAAGATTGAGAATAACATAGGAAATTATCGAATTGAATTAGAAGATATAGAAGTGGAGATTGAGAAACAACGCGAAGATCGTGTCGCCCTCAAAGGTAAACGAATTACGAAATTCATAAATACATGTCTCTATTGCACACATAATGAGAACATATAGTGGCTGCAAAAGTTGTAATACAGTGCATGTTTTCATGTACTAGTATACTATATCCTTCATTTGTTGCAACAAGTGGAATAGATGAAATGTTTTCGCAAATCACTTTATGCATGTTATTGTGGAAAACATAAACCCGCATATGCAACAACACATATAGCTGTACTTGTGCTACTTGGCAACTGAAATTATTGGCGAAATAAATCATGTAACCCAGGTGAGAAAAACATGCAGCCAGTCCGGGACTCGAACCCGGGACCTCTCGCTTACGCCTTGCTCTACCGACCGAGCTGCCTACATATCGGGTTAATATACATACCGTTACATACTCCCCCACCAAATTGGGATTCTTCCATGAATTTCCATAGGGATAGAGATACATTGTGAAATATTTCTCGGAGTTTATAATGTAACGTTTTCAAACGGGGGAATGTGTAACCCAAGTGAGAAAAACATGCAGCCAGTCCGGGACTCGAACCCGGGACCTCTCGATTACAGGGCGATTGCTCTACCGACTGAGCTAATCGGGCTGCTTACATATCGGGTTAATATACATACCGTTACACTCATATAACTGCACTGGTACTATTTGACAACTGTCAATGTTGGCGAAACAACTCATAACTGCACTGGTATTATTTGGCAACTGTCAATGTTGGCGAAACAACTCATATAGCTGCACTGGTACTATTTGACAACTGTCAATGTTGGCGAAACAACTCATATAGCTGCACTGGTACTATTTGACAACTGTCAATGTTGGCGAAACAACTCATATAACTGCACTTATGTTATTCTGGAATGTACCAAAAGCATAAAACCGCTGAACTTCGGGAAGGGCCGTAACTAATGCTCCCCAACCCGTTTGCCTTTCTTTATTGTGTCATGTGTGTATGCACATATATATATATGTAAATGAATCGAGCAATACAATATATGATTAAGCTAACTGCTGAACATGTTATTCTTCTAGTTATCCGATAGAGCTTACATTTTAGATCGACTGTAAATAAACCTTTTTAGAGTCTAAACTGTAAACATTTACAGTACCATCCAATTAGAAATCAAGATTCGCCATATGACCTAATTAAGCTGTTGTAGCGAAACCCCCAAAATAACACACTAATTGGAATTCAACAGACCTACACAATCTGTTTTGCAGGTATAACTTTCAACATTTTTAGGTTTCAATGGTTTTAGTTTTTGTATTGGCAGCATACCACAGATTAAGGATGATGAGGTGATTATGTGCACGATGTGTTTCGTGAATGTACGATTGTATAGCCATTCAGTCTTGTGGATCAGTTGCGACCAGTTGTATTTTTTGTTTTGAGGATGATGCATTACATTTAATGTATGTTTTCATTATGAGTTTGTCTATATAATGAAATGGAATTCGACCATGCACAGTATACGGTGGCTCCAAAAGGCTTAAACCAGCAGCTATGTAGTTGTGGCTATGTTGGAACTGTTGATGAATAGAAGAGATATTAGGACAAGGGAACGATTATACGACAACGGTATAACGATGACACAATGCTATTCCTAATACGCTACCCTGGTGGAACACAGTATGGCGTCCAATTAGAAATTAATCAAAATAATAAGAATTCACAAAATTGAACGAAAATAAGAAAAACGACAATCAACAGAAACAAATAATAAATTATTCTCCCTTGCACTTTATCTCCCTCTGACGCTTGGGATCTGGACAAATAATTCAGGGGTTCAAACACAAAATACATGTTTAACAACACTATGATACACTACAGGCTTGGTACTATACATACATTTGTTTAGGCCATATCCAAGCAATATTAAAAACAACGCCCGTCACCATCAATGACAGTAGCGTCTGTGGTATAAACGTATATTATATTAGCCCAGTCACCATCAATGCCAGTAGCTTCTTTGGTATAAACGTATATTATATTAGCCCAGTCACCATCAATGCCAGTAGCGTCTTTGGTATAAACGTATATTATATTAGCCCAGTCACCATCAATGCCAGTAGCGTCTGTTGTATAAACGTATATTATATTAGCCCAGTCACCATCAATGCCAGTAGCGTCTGTGGTATAAACGTATATTATATTAGCCCAGTCACCATCAATGCCAGTATGTTGTATAAACGTATATTATATTAGCCCAGCCACCATCAATGCCAGTATGTGGTATAAACGTATATTATATTAGCCCAGCCACCATCAATGCCAGTAGCGTATGTGGTATAAACGTATATTATATTAGCCCAGCCACCATCAATGCCAGTATGTGGTATAAACGTATATTATATTAGCCCAGTCACCATCAATGCCAGTAGCGTCCGTGATATAAACGTATATTATATTAGCCCAGTCACCATCAATACCAGTAGCGTCTTTGGTATAAACGTATATTATATTAGCCCAGTCACCATCAATGCCAGTAGTGTCTGTGATATAAACCTATATTATATTAGCCCAGTCACCATCAATGCCAGTAGTGTCTGTGATATAAACCTATATTATTTTAGCCCAGTCACCATCAATGCCAGTAGCGCCTGTTGTATAAACGTATATTATATTAGCCCAGTCACCATCAATGCTTGTAGAATATGTGGTATAAACGTATATTATATTAGCCCAGTCACCATCAATGCCAGTAGCGTCTGTTGTATAAACGTATATTATATTAGCCCTGTCACCATCAATGCCAGTAGCGTCTGTTGTATAAACGTATATTATATTAGCCCAGTCACCATCAATGCCAGTAGCGTCTGTTGTATAAACGTATATTATATTAGCCCAGTCACCATCAATGCCAGTAGCGTATGTGGTATAAACGTATATTATATTAGCCCAGTCACCATCAATGCCAGTAGCGTATGTTGTATGAACGTATATTATATTAGCCCAGTCACCATCAATGCCAGTAGAGTATGGTGTATAAACGTATATTATATTAGCCCAATCACCATCAATGCCAGTATAGTATGTTGTATAAACGTATATTATATTAGCCCAGTCACCATCAATGCCAGTCTGTTGTATAAACGTATATTATATTAGCCCCGTCACCATCAATGCCAGTAGCGTCTGTTGTATAAACGTATATTATATTAGCCCAGTCACCATCAATGCCAGTCTGTTGTATAAACGTATATTATATTAGCCCAGTCACCATCAATGCCAGTAGCGTATGTTGTATAAACGTATATTATATTAGCCCAGTCACCATCAATGCCAGTAGCGTATGTTGTATAAACGTATATTATATTAGCCCAGTCACCATCAATGCCAGTCTGTGGTATAAACGTATATTATATTAGCCCAGTCACCATCAATGCCAGTAGCGTCTGTTGTATAAACGTATATTATATTAGCCCAGTCACCATCAATGCCAGTAGCGTCTGTTGTATAAACGTATATTATATTAGCCCAGTCACCATCAATGCCAGTCTGTGGTATAAACGTATATTATATTAGCCCAGTCACCATCAATGCCAGTCTGTGGTATAAACGTATATTATATTAGCCCAGTCACCATCAATGCCAGTCTGTGGTATAAACGTATATTATATTAGCCCAGTCACCATCAATGCCAGTAGCGTTGTTGTATAAACGTATATTATATTAGCCCAGTCACCATCAATGCCAGTCTGTGGTATAAACGTATATTATATTAGCCCAGTCACCATCAATGCCAGTAGCGTCTGTTGTATAAACGTATATTATATTAGCCCAGTCACCATCAATGCCAGTCTGTTGTATAAACGTATATTATATTAGCCCAGTCACCATCAATGCCAGTCTGTGGTATAAACGTATATTAT
The DNA here is from genome assembly GCA_014843695.1 of Archivesica marissinica. NCBI lineage: Eukaryota > Metazoa > Mollusca > Bivalvia > Venerida > Vesicomyidae > Archivesica > Archivesica marissinica. Next base: position 29,214,147 of record CM026391.1, on the reverse strand, counting down.
ATTAGCCCAGTCACCATCAATGCCAGTAGCGTATGTTGTATAAACGTATATTATATTAGCCCAGTCACCATCAATGCCAGTCTGTGGTATAAACGTATATTATATTACCCAGTCACCATCAATGCCAGTCTGTGGTATAAACGTATATTATATTAGCCCAGTCACCATCAATGCCAGTCTGTTGTATAAACGTATATTATATTAGCCCAGTCACCATCAATGCCAGTGCGTATGTTGTATAAACGTATATTATATTAGCCCAGTCACCATCAATGCCAGTAGGTATGGTGTATAAACGTATATTATATTAGCCCAGTCACCATCAATGCCAGTAGCGTCTGTTGTATAAACGTATATTATATTAGCCCAGTCACCATCAATGCCAGTAGAGTATGTTGTATAAACGTATATTATATTAGCCCAGTCACCATCAATGCCAGTAGCGTATGTTGTATAAACGTATATTATATTAGCCCAGTCACCATCAATGCGAGTCTGTGGTATAAACGTATATTATATTAGCCCAGTCACCATCAATGCCAGTAGCGTCTGTTGTATAAACGTATATATATTAGCCCAATCACCATCAATGCCAGTACGTTGTTGTATGAACGTATTTTATATTAGCCCAGTCCCATCAATGCCAGTTTGGTTAGTATATTATTTAGCCCAACCATCAATGCCAGTAGCGTCTGTTGTATAAACGTATATTATATTAGCCCAGTCACCATCAATGCCAGTATTGTGGTATAAACGTATATTATATTAGCCCAGTCACCATCAATGCCAGTAGCTTGTTGTATAAACGTATATTATATTAGCCCAGTCACCATCAATGCCAGTAGCGTCTGTGGTATAAACGTATATTATATTAGCCCAGTCACCATCAATGCCAGTCTGTGGTATAAACGTATATTATATTAGCCCAGTCACCATCAATGCCAGTCTGTGGTATAAACGTATATTATATTAGCCCAGTCACCATCAATGCCAGTCTGTGGTATAAACGTATATTATATTAGCCCAGTCACCATCAATGCCAGTAGCGTCTGTTGTATAAACGTATATTATATTAGCCCAGTCACCATCAATGCCAGTACTGTTGTATGAACGTATATTATATTAGCCCAGTCACCATCAATGCCAGTCTGTGGTATAAACGTATATTATATTAGCCCAGTCACCATCAATGCCAGTAGCGTATGTTGTATAAACGTATATTATATTAGCCCAGTCACCATCAATGCCAGTAGCGTATGTTGTATAAACGTATATTATATTAGCCCAGTCACCATCAATGCCAGTAGCGTCTGTTGTATAAACGTATATTATATTAGCCCAGTCACCATCAATGCCAGTAGCGTCTGTTGTATAAACGTATATTATATTAGCCCCGTCACCATCAATGCCAGTAGCGTCTGTGGTATAAACGTATATTATATTAGCCCAGTCACCATCAATGCCAGTCTGTGGTATAAACGTATATTATATTAGCCCAGTCACCATCAATGCCAGTAGCGTCTGTTGTATAAACGTATATTATATTAGCCCAGTCACCATCAATGCCAGTAGCGTCTGTTGTATAAACGTATATTATATTAGCCCAGTCACCACCATTGCCATTAGCGTCTATGGTATAAAGGTATATTATATTAGCCCAGTCACCATCAATGCCAGTCTGTGGTATAAATGTATATTATATTTGCCCCGTCACCATCAATTCCATGAGTTACAGCCTAGCACAAGTAATATACACGTAGTATTGGTATATTATACGTATTGTTCCTACTGGTATTGTAATTGAGCAGGGAAGTCGGAAGGAGGAGAGACGAAGGTTCCAATCGAAAAAGCGATTTATAAAATGTTCGTGCAAAACATATGACTAGCTCGTTCAAATAATGTATGTATGTTACGTAATTACTTTCAGAGAAACAGTTCGTCCGGCCTCCAGCGTTCAACGTCCATAGTCCAACAGATACAACTCCTGCTACTAACGAGGTCATCGTGTTCAAAGTAGAGCTGCTAAATGAAGGCGAGGGCTATGATATAACTACTGGTGTATTCACTGCACCTACAGCTGGTCTCTACATGTTTACTGTGCATATGTGTAATTATAATCGTCTATCCATGCATTACGGTATTGTTGTTGAAGACAACCTGGTGGCCTCTAGCACACAGAGAGACGAAAGCGCATTTTCTTCCTGTTCTTCAGTTAATGCTGTCGTAAGGGTAAACAAAGGGGGACGTGTCTATGTTAAATGTACGAGTGGAGGCTCGTTACAACGTATTTACAATGATCCCTTTCGTTGGAATTCATTCAATGGCATTCTACTTCATGAATGATGCAATAAACTTCTCATGCCAGTATGCTAGAGCCAAGTGTAGTAGCAAATAGTTTGCACATCAAGCACTGTAGGTGCATTATATGTCACAAATCATATACATCACACCGGTGTGGTAAATACCATTGTATTTGTCCCATATTTAGCGACAATCAAATCATATACATCACACCGGTGTGGTAAATACCCTTGTATTCGTCCCATATTTAGCGACAATCAAATCATATACATCTCACCGGTGTGGTAAATACTTTTGTATTCGTCCCATATTTAGCGACAATCAAATCATATACATTACACAGGTGTGGTAAATACTTTTGTATTCGTCCCATATTTAGCGACAGTCAAATCAAATACATCACAACGGTGTGGTAAATACCTTTGTATTCGTCCCCTATTTAGCGACAATCAAATCATATACATCACACGTGTGTGGTAAATACCCTTGTATTTGTCCCATATATTAAAAATATACCTTCATTGAGGATTGAACCCTGTCCCTTCAACGCCACAAGCATTGGAGTGTGGTGATGCATGTTTACTGGCAGCGCTATAGGAATTTGACCGTTGCTCTATGAAACAAACAGAACAACAGATCGCCTTCGAATATCACGCCAGTTGTAATCTACGATCCGAGTTACAGGAGGTCCAGTTTCGTGTATTCTCGCTGGTTCTGATATGATAATCCTCAAGTATTGTTCTGCTTAGGAACATCCTAAGTTAATACTATCTGTGTTACTGAATATTCTTGTTAAGTGATCGATGTATGTAGATGGATGTAATTTACTGTTTAGACCAACTGTATTTTGTTTAGCATCTTGAATGTACCCTGTGTATTAGACGCTACGCGGCGGTGTTCCATACACTGCTTTTGTAAACAAAGAGTATCGCTTGTATGTGGTATTCGTAAAGGGCAAACTTGTTTAGTTTAATCGTAAGCTTGTGGTGTTTTTTATAAGTATATGTATATTTTTGGCATGTATGCAGTGCTTAGTTGGTGCAACAGTTTTATTTTAGTTGTGAGTACCTGTTGTACTACACATTTGTGTGTGACGTAATGCAACATGTGGGGCACGTGCATGTACTGCAACGTCGCATTGTGTGTTAGTATAAATACCGAGCAGAATGTCATTCTTGGTCTCCAACAATCTGAAATAGCCGGAAATCATTGCCTGTTTGTATGAAATAGTAGACGTGTTAAGAATTGGTGCGTTTTTATTGTCATTTCATGATATAATTCGGGTTTCTTGGCTAGTTTGTAATATTAAGAATTACATAGTGATCGTTAACAGTCACACTTATTAATAGCAGTTGCAATATAGTAAAAGAAAATACATCACATCGTTGTCGTCACTTTGTTAATTGTCCGCTGTGATCAGCCTACGTCCGTTCTCCCGTCTGTCCACTAGATTGACCCCGGTTGGCGCGTAACACTATTGATATGTACCCATGTGTAGCAAGATGGACCGACAAAGCTAGATCACAATACTCAATCAGACTCAATCAACACTCAGTATAATATTTACAAGTTACAATAAGACGATGAATTATTTGTATGAATGATGATGATGATGCTTGTACAAAACAATGTATGTTGAGCTATCTCAAGTAGACCAAGAACATCGTAGTGAGTGTTGTGGCGAGACACGCTGCGAGCCCCAAATTCTCTCGACTCCGGGGGATACACCACGTCCGTGTAAAACAGTAAACTCTGGCTCCGGGAACTCAATGTCCGGGCAAAACAGCAAATATGTTCTGGATAATGTCCTTCCGGGCAACGATGCAATCTCACTCCACGCCGGTAATATACGTCCGGTGGATGAAGCTTAAATATATATAGCATATGGAAAATACTAGGTAAATTCCTATAATGTAGCGTGCACCAATAGTATACTGGCTATACTATTTTCAGTCACGATACGTCACGCTTCTTACTTCCCTTACAGTTACACTTAATATCGTTCGTTTATGATGATCAATCATAGTAAATGATAATGATGATATGAATCACGTGTTACTGACCACGTGTGACTGACACGTGTTACCATTTCAATGAATACACGGTCATTATTATATATTAAAATACAATCTTCTGCCAGTAATAATACTTAATTATGGAGCCGTGAGTATAGAACCACATAAACCTCATACCTCATTGGCGTTCCATAGCTAATATATTAACACAAACTCTTTCAACAAAACAGTTACGGACAAAAATACTCAGCATGGCGTAACTCTATACGGCATAATTTCGGCATAAATTATGAAAGTATAACTAAACAGAATGAACGTTTAGATACACAATGTTCAAATTAGCTAATACAATTTTAACATAAATTACCACATACCTCGTTTTCCGAGCATAAATTAAAACTGTCCTGGAATATATTCACTCTATTCCAGGTCTGTCGTAACAGTCAAATGTGTGTGCGCCAAATAGCATGAAACCGGCGACTTTTATTAAAACAATGGTCTGCACGAGATAAGTACACATTCCGTGAATTTGATACAACGCTATGCGACTGTATATTTATCAACCAAGGCCTCACCTAGGGGTTTATAACTTTTTAACAATAAGTCATAAGAAATGATAACTTTGTCAGTTTTGAACCAAATTTGATAAAAACAATTACATGTACATGTACGTTCATGATTTCTAATGCCGAAACTAATGCACTAAGTTTTAAACGAAAACTTTAAAGATTTATACATGAACGCAAACATTTACAAAAACCTGATGTAATCTTAGCATACAAATATGGCACAATTGAGGCCCGTATCAAGTCATCGCAGGATCCAGTATGTCTTTCCGGATAGATGGACGGACGGTCGACCACACCCACACGTGTTTATTACGTGACTTATCCTTTATTCTCTATAGCCACATAAACGGAATGGATAGGGTAAGTCACAATTTATTGGTGCGGACAGGCGGAGGATAAACACATTGTCCTCTCCGGTGACACCAATTAAGCTGTGACAACTATTCAGTATATGACGCCAGTGGTGTTAAAGAGTAGGTCTTTGAAGGTGAAATTAAATAAAATACGTAGACTATCGTCAGATTATTGTGTCAGGAAATAACTGTCTGTATGAGGCTTAAGACATACATCTATAACAAATAGGTATCTGAGAATATTCCGATACATTTTATGTTGTCTATAAAGATATGGGACATGAGGCGTGACACATATGATTTCATGTCACCTACAAATGCAAACCGATGACATATCAGGTACAAGGTAGTATATATCCAGTACTGATGTGCAATGTAGTATATACCCAGTACAGATGTACAATGTAGTATATACCCAGTACAGATGTGCAATGTAGTATATACCCAGTACAGATGTACAATGTAGTATATACCCAGTACTGATGTGCAATGTAGTATATAGCCAGTACAGATGTACAATGTAGTATATACCCAGTACTGATGTACAATGTAATATATACCCAGTACTGATGAACAATGTAGTATATACACAGTACTGATGTACAATGTAGTATATACCCAGTACTGATGTACAATGTAGTATATAACCAGTACTGATGTACAATGTAGTATATACCCAGTACTGATGTACAATGTAGTATATACCCAGTACTGATGTACAATGTAGTATATACCCAGTACTGATGTACAATGTGGTATATACCCAGTACTGGTACACAATGTAGTATATACCCAGTACTGGTGTACAATGTAGTATATACCCAGTACTGATGTACAATGTAGTATATACCCAGTAATGGTGTACAATGTAGTATATACCCAGTACTGATGTACAATGTAGTATATACCCAGTACTGATGTACAATGTAGTATATACCCAGTACTGATGTACAATGTAGTATATACCCAGTACTGATGTACAATGTAGTATATACCCAGTACTGATGTACAATGTAGTATATACCCAGTAATGGTGTACAATGTAGTATATACCCAGTACTGATGTACAATGTAGTATATACCCAGTACTGATGTACAATGTAGTATATACCCAGTACTGATGTACAATGTAGTATATACCCAGTAATGGTGTACAATGTAGTATATACCCAGTACTGATGTACAATGTAGTATATACCCAGTACTGATGTACAATGTAGTATATACCCATTACTGATGTACAATGTAGTATATATCCAGTACTGATGTGCAATGTAGTATATACCCAGTACTGATGTGCAATGTAGCATGTACCCAGTACTGGTACACAATGTAGTATATACCCAGTAATGATGTACAATGTAGTATATACCCTAGTACTGATGTACAATGTAGTATATATCCAATACTGATATGCAATGTAGTTTATACCCAGTACTGATGTACAATGTAGTATATACCCAGTACTGATGTGCGATGTAGTATATACCCAGTACTGATGTACAATGTAGTATATACCCAGTACTGATGTGCAATGTAGTATATACCCAGTACTGTGTGTAGTATATAGTGGTACACAATGTTGTATATACCCAGTACTGGTACGCAATGTCGTATATACCCAGTAATGATGTACAATCTAGTATATACCCTAGTACTGATGTACAATGTAGTATATATCCAATACTGATATGCAATGTAGTATATACCCAGTACTGATGTACAATGTAGTATATACCCAGTACTGATGTGCAATGTAGTATATACCCAGTACTGATGTACAATGTAGTATATACCCAGTACTGATGTACAATGTAGTATATACCCTAGTAATGATGTACAAAGTAGTATATATCCAATACTGATATGCAATGTAGTTTATACCCAGTACAGATGTACAATGTAGTATATACCCAGTAATGATGTGCAATGTAGTATATACCCAGTACTGATGTACAATGTAGTATATACCCAGTACTGATGTGCAATGTAGTATATACCCAGTACTGGTACACAATGTTGTATATACCCAGTACTGGTACACAATGTAGTATATACCCAGTAATGATATACAATCTAGTATATACCCTAGTACTGATGTACAATGTAGTATATATCCAATACTGATATGCAATGTAGTTTATACCCAGTACTGATGTACAATGTAGTATATACCCAGTACTGATGTACAATGTAGTATATACCCAGTACTGATGTACAATGTAGTATATACCCTAGTAATGATGTACAATGTAGTATATATCCAATACTGATATGCAATGTAGTTTATACCCAGTACTGATGTACAATGTAGTATATACCCAGTACTGATGTGCAATGTAGTATATACCCAGTACTGATGTACAATGTAGTATATACCCAGTACTGATGTGCAATGTAGTATATACCCAGTACTGGTACACAATGTTGTATATACCCAGTACTGGTACACAATGTAGTATATACCCAGTACTGGTGTACAATGTAGTATATACCCAGTACTGATGTACAATGTAGTATATACCCAGTACTGATGTACAATGTATTATATACACAGTACTGATGTACAATATAGTATATACCCAGTACTGGTGTACAATGTAGTATATACCCAGTACTGATGTACAATGTAGTATATACCCAGTACTGATGTACAATGTAGTATATACCCAGTACTGATGTACAATGTAATATATACCCAGTACTGATGCACAATGTAGTATATACACAGTACTGATGTACAATGTAGTATATACCCAGTACTGATGTACAATGTAGTATATAACCAGTACTGGTGTACAATGTAGTATATACCCATTACTGATGTACAATGTAGTATATACCCAATACTGATGTACAATGTGGTATATACCCAGTACTGGTACACAATGTAGTATATACCCATTACTGGTGTACAATGTAGTATATACCCAGTACTGATGTACAATGTAGTATATACCCAGTAATGGTGTACAATGTAGTATATACCCAGTACTGATGTACAATGTAGTATATACCCAGTACTGATGTACAATGTAGTATATACCCAGAACTGATGTACAATGTAGTATATATCGAGTAATGGTGTACAATGTAGTATATACCCAGTACTGATGTACAATGTAGTATATATCCAGTACTGATGTACAATGTAGTATATACCCAGTACTGATGTACAATGTAGTATATACCCAGTACTGATGTACAATGTAGTATATACCCATTACTGATGTACAATGTAGTATATATCCAGTACTGATGTGCAATGTAGTATATACCCAGTACTGATGTGCAATGTAGCATGTACCCAGTACTGGTACACAATGTAGTATATACCCAGTAATGATGTACAATGTAGTATATACCCTAGTACTGATGTACAATGTAGTATATATCCAATACTGATATGCAATGTAGTTTATACCCAGTACTGATGTACAATGTAGTATATACCCAGTACTGATGTACAATGTAGTATATACCCAGTACTGATGTACAATGTAGTATATACCCAGTACTGATATACAATGTAGTATATACCCAGTACTGATGTACAATGTAGTATATACCCAGTACTGATGTACAATGTAGTATATACCCAGTACTGATGTACAATGTAGTATATACCCAGTACTGATGTACAATGTAGTATATACCCAGTACTGATGTACAATGTAGTATATACCCAGTACTGTTGTACAATGTAGTATATACCCAGTACTGATGTACAATGTAGTATATACCCAGTACTGATGTACAATGTAGTATATACCCAGTACTGATGTACAATGTAGTATATACCCAGTACTGATGTACAATGTAGTATATACCCAGTACTGATGTACAATGTAGTATATACCCAGTACTGATGTACAATGTAGTATATACCCAGTACTGATGTACAATGTAGTATATACCCAGTACTTGTACAATGTAGTATATACCCAGTACTGGTGTACAATGTAGTATATACTCAGTACTGATGTACAATGTAGTATATACCCAGTACTGATGTACAATGTAGTATATACCCAGTACTGATGTACAATGTAGTATATACCCAGTACTGATGTACAATGTAGTATATACCCAGTACTGATGTACAATGTAGTATATACCCAGTACTGATGTACAATGTAGTATATACCCAGTACTGATGTACTATGTAGTATATACCCAGTACTGGTACACAATGTAGTATATACCCAGTACTGATGTACAATGTAGTATATACCCAGTACTGATGTACAATGTAGTATATACCCAGTACTGATATACAATGTAGTATATACCCAGTACTGATATACAATGTAGTATATACCCAGTACTGATGTACAATGTAGTATATACCCAGTACTGATGTACAATGTAGTATATACCCAGTACTGATGCACAATGTAGTATATACCCAGTACTGGTACACAATGTAGTATATACCCAGTACTGATGTACAATGTAGTATATACCCAGTACTGGTGTACAATGTAGTATATACCCAGTACTGATGTACACTGTAGTATATACCCAGTACTGATGTACTATGTAGTATATACCCAGTACTGATGTATAATGTAGTGTATACCCAGTACTGATGTACAATGTAGTATATACCCAGTACTGATGTACAATGTAGTATATACCCAGTACTAGTACTCAATGTAGTATATACCCAGTACTGATGTACACTTAGTATATACCCAGTACTGGTGCACAATGTAGTATATACCCAGTACTGATGTACAATGTAGTATATACCCAGTACTGATGTACAATGTAGTATATACCCAGTACTGGTGTACAATGTAGTATATACCCAGTACTGATGTACAATGTAGTATATACCCAGTACTGATGTACAATGTAGTATATACCCAGTACTGGTACACAATGTAGTATATACCCAGTACTGGTGTACAATGTAGTATATACCCAGTACTGATGTACAATGTAGTATATACCCAGTACTGATGTACAATGTAGTATATACCCAGTACTGATGTACAATGTAGTATATACCCAGTACTGATGTACAATGTAGTATATACCCAGTACTGATGTACAATGTAGTATATACAGTATGGTGTACAATGTAGTATATACCCAGTACTGATGTACAATGTAGTATATACCCAGTACTGATGTACAATGTAGTATATACCCAGTACTGATGTACAATGTAGTATATACCCAGTACTGATGTACAATGTAGTATATACCCATTACTGATGTACAATGTAGTATATACCCAGTACTGATGTACAATGTAGTATATACCCAGTACTGATGTGCAATGTAGCATGTACCCAGTACTGGTACACAATGTAGTATATACCCAGTACTGATGTACAATGTAGTATATACCCTAGTACTGATGTACAATGTAGTATATACCATACTGATATGCAATGTAGTTTATACCCAGTACTGATGTACAATGTAGTATATACCCAGTACTGATGTGCGATGTAGTATATACCCAGTACTGATGTACAATGTAGTATATACCCAGTACTGATGTGCAATGTAGTATATACCCAGTACTGGTACACAATGTTGTATATACCCAGTACTGGTACACAATGTAGTATATACCCAGTAATGATGTACAATCTAGTATATACCCTAGTACTGATGTACAATGTAGTATATCCAATACTGATATGCAATGTAGTATATACCCAGTACTGATGTACAATGTAGTATATACCCAGTACTGATGTGCAATGTAGTATATACCCAGTACTGATGTACAATGTAGTATATACCCAGTACTGATGTACAATGTAGTATATACCTAGTAATGATGTACAAAGTATATATCCAATACTGATATGCAATGTAGTTTATACCCAGTACAGATGTACAATGTAGTATATACCCAGTAATGATGTGCAATGTAGTATATACCCAGTACTGATGTACAATGTAGTATATACCCAGTACTGATGTGCAATGTAGTATATACCCAGTACTGGTACACAATGTTGTATATACCCAGTACTGGTACACAATGTAGTATATACCCAGTAATGATGTACAATCTAGTATATACCCTAGTACTGATGTACAATGTAGTATATATCCAATACTGATATGCAATGTAGTTTATACCCAGTACTGATGTACAATGTAGTATATATCCAATACTGATATGCAATGTAGTTTATACCCAGTACTGATGTACAATGTAGTATATACCCAGTACTGATGTACAATGTAGTATATACCCAGTACTGATGTACAATGTAGTATATACCCTAGTAATGATGTACAATGTAGTATATATCCAATACTGATATGCAATGTAGTTTATACCCAGTACTGATGTACAATGTAGTATATACCCAGTACTGATGTGCAATGTAGTATATACCCAGTACTGATGTACAATGTAGTATATACCCAGTACTGATGTGCAATGTAGTATATACCCAGTACTGGTACACAATGTTGTATATACCCAGTACTGGTACACAATGTAGTATATACCCAGTACTGGTGTACAATGTAGTATATACCCAGTACTGATGTACAATGTAGTATATACCCAGTACTGATGTACAATGTATTATATACACAGTACTGATGTACAATATAGTATATACCCAGTACTGGTGTACAATGTAGTATATACCCAGTACTGATGTACAATGTAGTATATACCCAGTACTGATGTACAATGTAGTATATACCCAGTACTGATGTACAATGTAATATATACCCAGTACTGATGCACAATGTAGTATATACACAGTACTGATGTACAATGTAGTATATACCCAGTACTGATGTACAATGTAGTATATAACCAGTACTGGTGTACAATGTAGTATATACCCAGTACTGATGTACAATGTAGTATATACCCAATACTGATGTACAATGTGGTATATACCCAGTACTGGTACACAATGTAGTATATACCCATTACTGGTGTACAATGTAGTATATACCCAGTACTGATGTACAATGTAGTATATACCCAGTAATGGTGTACAATGTAGTATATACCCAGTACTGATGTACAATGTAGTATATACCCAGTACTGATGTACAATGTAGTATATACCCAGTACTGATGTACAATGTAGTATATATCGAGTAATGGTGTACAATGTAGTATATACCCAGTACTGATGTACAATGTAGTATATATCCAGTACTGATGTACAATGTAGTATATACCCAGTACTGATGTACAATGTAGTATATACCCAGTACTGATGTACAATGTAGTATATACCCATTACTGATGTACAATGTAGTATATATCCAGTACTGATGTGCAATGTAGTATATACCCAGTACTGATGTGCAATGTAGCATGTACCCAGTACTGGTACACAATGTAGTATATACCCAGTACTGATGTACAATGTAGTATATACCCTAGTACTGATGTACAATGTAGTATATATCCATACTGATGTGCAATGTAGTTTATACCCAGTACTGATGTAATGTAGTATATACCCAGTACTGATGTGCGATGTAGTATATACCCAGTACTGATGTACAATGTAGTATATACCCAGTACTGATGTACAATGTAGTATATACCCAGTACTGGTACACAATGTAGTATATACCCAGTACTGGTACACAATGTAGTATATACCCAGTACTGATGTACAATGTAGTATATACCCAGTACTGATGTACAATGTAGTATATATCCAGTACTGATGCAATGTAGTATATACCCAGTACTGATGTACAATGTAGTATATACCCAGTACTGATGTACAATGTAGTATATACCCAGTACTGATGTACAATGTAGTATATACCCAGTACTGATGTACAATGTAGTATATACCCAGTACTGATGTACAATGTAGTATATACCCAGTACTGATGTACAATGTAGTATATACCCAGTACTGGTACACAATGTAGTATATACCCAGTACTGATATACAATGTAGTATATACCCAGTACTGATGTACAATGTAGTATATACCCAGTACTGATGTACAATGTAGTATATACCCAGTACTGATGTACAATGTAGTATATACCCAGTACTGATGTACAATGTAGTATATACCCAGTACTGATGTACAATGTAGTATATACCCAGTACTGTTGCACAATGTAGTATATACCCAGTACTGATGTACAATGTAGTATATACCTAGTACTGATGTACAATGTAGTATATACCCAGTACTGATGTACAATGTAGTATATACCCAGTACTGATGTACAATGTAGTATATACCCAGTACTGATGTACAATGTAGTATATACCCAGTACTGATGTACAATGTAGTATATACCCAGTACTGATGTACAATGTAGTATATACCCAGTACTTGTACACAATGTAGTATATACCCAGTACTGGTGTACAATGTAGTATATACCCAGTACTGATGCACAATGTAGTATATACCCAGTACTGATGTACAATGTAGTATATACCCAGTACTGATGTACAATGTAGTATATACCCAGTACTGATGTACAATGTAGTATATACCCAGTACTGATGTACAATGTAGTATATACCCAGTACTGATGTACAATGTAGTATATACCCAGTACTGATGTAATATGTAGTATATACCCAGTACTGGTACACAATGTAGTATATACCCAGTACTGATGTACAATGTAGTATATACCCAGTACTGATGTACAATGTAGTATATACCCAGTACTGATATACAATGTAGTATATACCCAGTACTGATGTACAATGTAGTATATACCCAGTACTGATGTACAATGTAGTATATACCCAGTACTGATGTACAATGTAGTATATACCCAGTACTGATGTACAATGTAGTATATACCCAGTACTGGTACACAATGTAGTATATACCCAGTACTGATGTACAATGTAGTATATACCCAGTACTGGAACACAATGTAGTATATACCCAGTACTGATCTACACTGTAGTATATACCCAGTACTGATGTACTATATAGTATATACCCAGTACTGATGTATACTGTAGTGTATACCCAGTACTGATGTACAATGTAGTATATAGCCAGTACTGATGTACAATGTGGTATATACCCAGTACTAGTACTCAATGTAGTATATACCCAGTACTGATGTACACTATAGTATATACCCAGTACTGGTACACAATGTAGTATATACCCAGTACCGATGTATAATAATGTAGTACATACCCAGTACTGATGTACAATGTAGTATATACCCAGTACTGGTACACAATGTAGTATATACCCAGTACTGATGTATAATGTAGTATATACCCAGTACTGATGTACAATGTATTATATACCCAGTACTAGTACACAATGTAGTATATACCCAGTACTGATGTACAATGTAGTATATACCCAGTACTGATGTACAATGTAGTATATACCCAGTACTGATGTACAATGTAGTTTATACCCAGTACTGATGTACAATGTAGTATATACCCAGTACTGGTACAAACCGTAGTATATACCCAGTACTGGTGTACAATGTAGTATATACCCAGTACTGATGTACAATGTAGTATATACCCAGTACTGATGTACAATGTAGTATATACCCAGTACTGATTTACAATGTAGTATATACCCAGTACTGATGTACAATGTAGTATATACTCAGTACTGATGTACAATGTAGTATATACCCAGTACTGATGTACGATGTAGTATATACCCAATACTGATGTACAATGTAGTATATACCCAGTACTGATGTACAATGTAGTATATACCCAGTACTGATTTACAATGTAGTATATACCCAATACTGATGTACAATGTAGTATATACCCAGTACTGATGTACAATGTAGTATATACCCAGTACTGATGTACGATGTAGTATATACCCAGTACTGATTTACAATGTAGTATATACCCAGTACTGATGTACAATGTAGTATATACCCAGTACTGATGTACAATGTAGTATATACCCAGTACTGATGTACAATGTAGTATATACCCAGTACTGATGTACGATGTAGTATATACCCAGTACTGATGTACAATGTAGTATATACACAGTACTGGTGTACAATGTAGTATATACCCAGTACTGATGTACACTGTAGTATATACCCAGTACTGATGTACAATGTAGTATATACCCAGTACTGATGTACAATGTAGTATATACCCAGTACTGGTACACAATGTAGTATATACCCAGTACTGATGTACAATGTAGTATATACCCAGTGCTGATGTACAATGTAGTATACACCTAGTACTGATGTACAATGTAGTATATACCCAGTACTGATGTACAATGTAGTATATACCCAGTACTGATGTACAATGTAGTATATACCCAGTACTGATGTACAATGTAGTATATACCCAGTACTGATGTACAATGTAGTATATACCCAGTACTGATGTACAATGTAGTATATACCCAGTACTGATGTACAATGTAGTATATACCCAGTACTGATGTATAATGTAGTATATACCCAGTACTGATGTACAATGTAGTATATACCCAGTACTGATGTACAATGTAGTATATACCCAGTACTGATGTACAATGTAGTATATACCCAGTACTGATGTACAATGTGGTATATACCCAGTACTGGTACACAATGTAGTATATACCCAGTACTGATGTACAATGTAGTATATACCCAGTACTGGTATACAATGTAGTATATACCCAGTACTGATATACAATGTAGTATATACCCAGTACTGATGTACAATGTAGTATATACCCAGTACTGATGTACAATGTAGTATATACCCAGTACTGATATACAATGTAGTATATACCCAGTACTGATGTACAATGTAGTATATACCCAGTACTGATGTACAATGTAGTATATACCCAGTACTGATGTACAATGTAGTATATACCCAGTACTGATGTACAATGTAGTATATACCCAGTACTGATGTACAATGTAGTATATACCCAGTACTGATGTACAATGTAGTATATACCCAGTACTGGTACACAATGTAGTATATACCCAGTACTGATGTACAATGTAGTATATACCCAGTACTGATGTACAATGTAGTATATACCCAGTACTGGTGTACAATGTAGTATATACCCAGTACTGATGTACAATGTAGTATATACCCAGTACTGATGTACAATGTAGTATATACCCAGTACTGATGTACAATGTAGTATATACCCAGTACTGATGTACAATGTAGTATATACCCAGTACTGATGTACAATGTAGTATATACCCAGTACTGATGTACAATGTAGTATATACCCAGTACTGATGTACAATGTAGTATATACCCAGTACTGATGTACAATGTAGTATATACCCAGTACTGATGTACAATGTAGTATATACCCAGTACTGGTACAAATGTAGTATATACCCAGTACTGTGTACAATGTAGTATATACCCAGTACTGGTACACAATGTAGTATATACCCAGTACTGGTACACAATGTAGTATATACCCAGTACTGGTACACAATGTAGTATATACCCAGTACTGTGTACAATGTAGTATATACCCAGTACTGGTGTACAATGTAGTATATACCAGTAGTACTGGTACACAATGTAGTATATACCAAGTACTGGTACACAATGTAGTATATACCCAGTACTGGTACACAATGTAGTATATACCCAGTACTGATGTACAATGTAGTATATACCCAGTACTGGTACATAATGTAGTATATACCAAGTACTGGTACAAAATGTAGTATATACCTAGTACTGGTGAACAATGTAGTATATACCCAATACTGATGTGAAATGTCGTATATACCCAGTACTGATGTACAATGTAGTACATACCCAGTAATCTGCTTATTTAGTAGGATCTTGTTGTATAAGTGTGTATTTTAAGTAAGATATAAGCCTCAAACTGATCCAATATGTAATATATTGGTACTTTCTTCGGCGCTACACGCCTCACACAGTCCGATATTTTACACATTTGATCGTGTTCGGCCTATATGCTCGCTATACATAGAAGTGTGTCTCCAGGCAGGGTTATACAGAGAAGAAATATAATACATCGATTGCAATCATGTGACCAAATACCACGTGACATACAGCAGTGTAGTACATGTATATATTGTAATACTCACCCATACAGCGGTGTAGTACATGTATACATTGTAATACTCACCCATACAGCGGTGTAGTACATGTATACATTGTAATACTCACCCATACAGCGGTGTAGTACATGAATACATTGTAATACTCACCCCACATACAGCGGTGTAGTACATGTATATATTGTAATACTCACCCATACAGCGGTGTAGTACATGTATACATTGTAATACTCACCCATACAGCGGTGTAGTACATGTATACATTGTAATACTCACCCCACCATACAGCGGTGTAGTACATGTATACATTGTAATACTCACCCATACAGCGGTGTAGTACATGTATACATTGTAATACTCACCCATACAGCGGTGTAGTACATGTATATATTGTAATACTCACCCATACAGCGGTGTAGTACATGTATACATTGTAATACTCACCCCACCATACAGCGGTGTAGTACATGTATACATTGTAATACTCACCCATACAGCGGTGTAGTACATGTATACATTGTAATACTCACCCATACAGCGGTGTAGTACATGTATACATTGTAATACTCACCCACCCACCATACAGCGGTGTAGTACATGTATATATTGTAATACTCACCACCATACAGCGGTGTAGTACATGTATACATTGTAATACTCACCCCAATACAGCGGTGTAGTACATGTATACATTGTAATACTCACCCACCATACAGCGGTGTAGTACATGTATACATTGTAATACTCACCCCCACCATACAGCGGTGTAGTACATGTATACATTGTAATACTCACCCACCATACAGCGGTGTAGTACATGTATACATTGTAATACTCACCCCACCATACAGCGGTGTAGTACATGTATACATTGTAATACTCACCGACACCATACAGCGGTGTAGTACATGTATACATTGTAATACTCACCCATACAGCAGTGTAGTACATGTATACATTGTAATACTCACCCATACAGCGCTGTAGTACATGTATACATTGTAATACTCACCCATACAGCGGTGTAGTACATGCATACATTGTAATACTCACCCCCACCATACATCGGTGTAGTACATGTATACATTGTAATACTCACCCATACAGCGGTGTAGTACATGTATACATTGTAATACTCACCCATACAGCGGTGTAGTACATGTATACATTGTAATACTCACCCCCACCATAGAGCGGTGTAGTACATGTCTACATTGTAATACTCACCCATATAGCAGTGTAGTATATGTATACATTGTCATACTCACCCATATAGCAGTGTTGTACATGTATACATTGTAATACTCACCCATACAGCGGTGTAGTACATGTATACATTGTAATACTCACCCCCACCATACAGCGGTGTAGTACATGTATACATTGTAATACTCACACATACATCGGTGTAGTACATGCATACATTGTAATACCCACCCATACAGCAGTGTAGTACATGTATACATTGTCATACTCACCCATATAGCAGTGTAGTACATGTATACATGTTAATACTCACCCCACCATATAGCGGTGTAGTACATGTTTACATTGTAATACTCACCCACCATACAGCGGTGTAGTACATGTCTACATTGTAATACTCACCCATATAGCAGTGTAGTACATGTATACATTGTCATACTCACCCATATAGCAGTGTTGTACATGTCTACATTGTAATACCCACCCCACCATACAGCGTGGTAGTACATGTATAAATTGTAATACTCACCCCACCATACAGCGGTGTAGTACATGTATACATTGTAATACTCATCCATACAGCGGTGTAGTACAAGTATACATTGTAATGCTCACCCCACCATACAGCGGTGTAGTACATGTATATAGTGTAATACTCACCCCACCATACAGCGGTGTAGTACATGTATATAGTGCAATACTCACCCCACCATACAGCCGTGTAGTACATGAATACATTGTAATACTCACTCATACAGCGGTGAAGTACATGCATACATTGTAATACTCACCCCACCATACAGCGGTGTAGTACATATCTACATTGTAATACTCACCCCCACCATACAGCGGTGTAGAACATGTATATATTGTATTACTCACCCCCACCATACAGTGGTGTAGTACATGTCTACATTGTAATACTCACCCATATAGCAGTGTAGTATATGTATACATTGTCATACTCACCCATATAGCAGTGTTGTACATGTATACATTGTAATACTCACCCATATAGCGGTGTAGTACATGTATACATTGTAATACTCACCCCCACCATAAAGCGGTGTAGTACATGTATACATTGTAATACTCACACATACATCGGTGTAGTACATGCATACATTGTAATACTCACCCATACAGCAGTGTAGTACATGTATACATTGTCATACTCACCCATATAGCAGTGTAGTACATGTATACATTGTAATACTCACCCCACCATACAGCGGTGTAGTACATGTTTACATTGTAATACTCACCCACCATACAGCGGTGTAGTACATGTCTACATTGTAATACTCACCCATATAGCAGTGTAGTACATGTATACATTGTCATACTCACCCATATAGCAGTGTTGTACATGTCTACATTGTAATACTCACACATACATAGGTGTAGTACATGCATACATTGTAATACTCACCCATACAGCGGTGTAGTACATGTATAAATTGTAATACTCACCCCACCATACAGCGGTGTAGTACATGTATACATTGTAATACTCACCCCCACCATACAGCGGTGTAGTACATGTATACATTGTAATACTCACACATACATCGGTGTAGTACATGCATACATTGTAATACTCACCCATACAGCGGTGTAGTACATGTATAAATTGTAATACTCACCCCACCATACAGCGGTGTAGTACATGTATACATTGTAATACTCATCCATACAGCGGTGTAGTACAAGTATACATTGTAATGCTCACCCCACCATACAGCGGTGTAGTACATGTATATAGTGTAATACTCAACCCACCATACAGCGGTGTAGTACATGTATATATTGCAATACTCACCCCACCATACAGCCGTGTAGTACATGAATACATTGTAATACTCACTCATACAGCGGTGAAGTACATGCATACATTGTAATACTCACCCCACCATACAGCGGTGTAGTACATATCTACATTGTAATACTCATCCCCACCATACAGCGGTGTAGAACATGTATATATTGTATTACTCACCCCCACCATACAGTGGTGTAGTACATGTCTACATTGTAATACTCACCCCACCATACAGCGATGTAGTACACGTCTACATTGTAATACTCACCCCCACCATACAGCGGTGTAGTACATGTATATATTGTAATACTCACCCCCACCATACAGGGGTGTAGTACATGTCTACATTGTAATACTCACCCCCACCATACAGCAGTGTAGTACATGTCTACATTGTAATACTCACCCCACCATACAGTGGTGTAGTACATGTATACATTGTAATACTCACCCCACCATACAGCGGTGTAGTACATGTCTACATTGTAATACTCACCCCACCATACAGCGGTGTAGTACATGTCTACATTGTAATACTCACCCCACCATACAGCGGTGTAGTACATGTATATATTGTAATACTCACCCATATAGCAGTGTAGTATATGTATACAATGTCATACTCACCCATATAGCAGTGTTGTACATGTATACATTGTAATACTCACCCATATAGCGGTGTAGTACATGTATACATTGTAATACTCACCCCCACCATAAAGCGGTGTAGTACATGTATACATTGTAATACTCACACATACATCGGTGTAGTACATGCATACATTGTAATACTCACCGATACAGCAGTGTAGTACATGTATACATTGTCATACTCACCCATATAGCAGTGTAGTACATGTATACATTGTAATACCAACCCCACCATACAGCGGTGTAGTACATGTTTACATTGTAATACTCACCCACCATACAGCGGTGTAGTACATGTCTACATTGTAATACTCACCCATATAGCAGTGTAGTACATGTATACATTGTCATACTCACCCATATAGCAGTGTTGTACATGTCTACATTGTAATACTCACACATACATAGGTGTAGTACATGCATACATTGTAATACTCACCCATACAGCGGTGTAGTACATGTATAAATTGTAATACTCACCCCACCATACAGCGGTGTAGTACATGTATACATTGTAATACTCACCCCCACCATACAGCGGTGTAGTACATGTATACATTGTAATACTCACACATACATCGGTGTAATACATGCATACATTGTAATACTCACCCATACAGCGGTGTAGTACATGTATAAATTGTAATACTCACCCCACCATACAGCGTGTAGTACATGTATACATTGTAATACTCACCCATACAGCGGTGTAGTACATGTATACATTGTAATACTCACCCACCATACAGCGGTGTAGTACATGTATATATTGTAATACTCACCCATACAGCGGTGTAGTACATGTATATATTGTAATACTCACCCCACCATACAGCGGTGTAGTACATGTATACATTGTAATACTCACCCATACAGCGGTGTAGTACATGTATACATTGTAATACTCACCCATCAGCTGTAGTACAGTACATTTATCCCCCACCATACAGCGGTGTAGTACATGTATATATTGTAATACTCACCCATACAGCGGTGTAGTACATGTATACATTGTAATACTCACCCATACAGCGGTGTAGTACATGTATATATTGTAATACTCACCCCACCATACAGCGGTGTAGTACATGTATACATTGTAATACTCACCCATACAGCGGTGTAGTACATGTATATATTGTAATACTCACCCATACAGCGGTGTAGTACATGTATAATTGTAATTCACCCCACATACAGCGGTGTATACATGTATACATTGTAATACTCACCCATACAGCGGTGTAGTACATGTATACATTGTAATACTCACCCATACAGCGGTGTAGTACATGTATACATTGTAATACTCACCCCCACCATACAGCGGTGTAGTACATGTATATATTGTAATACTCACCCATACAGCGGTGTAGTACATGTATACATTGCAATACTCACCCACCACCATACAGCGGTGTAGTACATGTATACATTGTAATACTCACCCATATAGCAGTGTAGTACATGTATACATTGTAATACTCACCCATACAGCGGCGTAATACATGTGTACATTGCAATACTCACCCACCCCACCATACAGCGTTGTAGTACATGTATACATTGTAATACTCACCCATACAGCTGTGTAGTACATGTATATATTGTAATACTCGCCCCACCATACAGCGGTGTAGTACATGTATACATTGTAATACTCACCCATACAGCAGTGTAGTACATGTATACATTGTAATACTCACCCATACAGCGGTGTAGTACATGCATACATTGTAATACTCACCCACACCATACAGCGGTGTAGTACATGTATACATTGTAATACTCACCCATACAGCGGTGTAGTACATGTATACATTGTAATACTCACCCCACCATACAGCGGTGTAGTACATGTATACATTGTAATACTCACCCATACAGCGGTGTAGTACATGTATACATTGTAATACTCACCCCACCATACAGCGGTGTAGTACATGTATACATTGTAATACTCACCCATACAGCGGTGTAGTACATGTATATATTGTAATACTCACCCATACAGCGGTGTAGTACATGTATATATTGTAATACTCACCCCACCATACAGCGGTGTAGTACATGTATACATTGTAATACTCACCCATACAGCGGTGTAGTACATGTATACATTGTAATACTCACCCATACAGCGGTGTAGTACATGTATATATTGTAATACTCACCCCACCATACAGCGGTGTAGTACATGTATACATTGTAATACTCACCCATACAGCGGTGTAGTACATGTATACATTGTATACTCACACATACAGCGGTGTAGTACATGTATACATTGTAATACTCACCCATACAGCGGTGTAGTACATGTATACATTGTAATACTCACCCCACCATACAGCGGTGTAGTACATGTATACATTGTAATACTCACCCATACAGCGGTGTAGTACATGTATAATTGTAATACTCACCCATACAGCGGTGTAGTACATGTATACATTGTAATACTCACCCATACAGCGGTGTAGTACATGTATACATTGTAATACTCACCCCCACCATACAGCGGTGTAGTACATGTATACATTGTAATACTCACACATACAGCGGTGTAGTACATGTATACATTGTAATACTCACCCATACAGCAGTGTAGTACATGTATACATTGTCATACTCACCCATATAGCGGTGTAGTACATGTATACATTGTAATACTCACCCCACCATACAGCGGTGTAGTACATGTATACATTGTAATACTCACCCAACATACAGCGGTGTAGTACATGTCTACATTGTAATACTCACCCATACAGCGGTGTAGTACATGTATACATTGTCATACTCACCCATATAGCGGTGTAGTACATGTATACATTGTAATACTCACCCCACCATACAGCGGTGTAGTACATGTATACATTGTAATACTCACCCCACCATACAGCGGTGTAGTACATGTATACATTGTAATACTCACCCTACAGCGGTGTAGTACATGTATACATTGTAATACTCACCCATACAGCGGTGTAGTACATGTATACATTGTAATACTCACCCCACCATACAGCGGTGTAGTACATGTATACATTGTAATACTCACCCATACAGCGGTGTAGTACATGTATACATTGTAATACTCACCCATACAGCGGTGTAGTACATGTATACATTGTAATACTCACCCATACAGCGGTGTAGTACATGTATACATTGTAATACTCACCCCACCATACAGCGGTGTAGTACATGTATATATTGTAATACTCACCCATACAGCGGTGTAGTACATGTATACATTGTAATACTCACCCATACAGCGGTGTAGTACATGTATACATTGTAATACTCACCCCACCATACAGCGGTGTAGTACATGTATATATTGTAATACTCACCCCACCATACAGCGGTGTAGTACATGTATATATTGTAATACTCACCCCACCATACAGCGGTGTAGTACATGTATACATTGTAATACTCACCCCACATACAGCGGTGTAGTACATGTATATATTGTAATACTCACCCCACCATACAGCGGTGTAGTACATGTATATATTGTAATACTCACCCCACCATACAGCGGTGTAGTACATGTATACATTGTAATACTCACCCCACCATACAGCGGTGTAGTACATGTATATATTGTAATACTCACCCATACAGCGGTGTAGTACATGTATATATTGTAATACTCACCCATACAGCGGTGTAGTACATGTATATATTGTAATACTCACCCCACCATACAGCGGTGTAGTACATGTATATATTGTAATACTCACCCATACAGCGGTGTAGTACATGTATATATTGTAATACTCCCCCATACAGCGGTGTAGTACATGTATATATTGTAATACTCACCCATACAGCGGTGTAGTACATGTATATATTGTAATACTCACCCATACAGCGGTGTAGTACATGTATATATTGTAATACTCACCCATACAGCGGTGTAGTACATGTATATATTGTAATACTCACCCACCATACAGCGGTGTAGTACATGTATATATTGTAATACTCACCCCACCATACAGCGGTGTAGTACATGTATACATTGTAATACTCACCCCACCATACAGCGGTGTAGTACATGTATATATTGTAATACTCACCCCACCATACAGCGGTGTAGTACATGTATATATTGTAATACTCACCCATACAGCTGTGTACATGTATATATTGTAATACTCACCCCACCATACAGCGGTGTAGTACATGTATACATTGTAATACTCACCCATACAGCGGTGTAGTACATGTATACATTGTAATACTCACCCATACAGCAGTGTAGTACATGTATACATTGTAATACTCACCCACACCATACAGCGGTGTAGTACATGTATACATTGTAATACTCACCCATACAGCGGTGTAGTACATGTATACATTGTAATACTCACCCCACCATACAGCGGTGTAGTACATGTATACATTGTAATACTCACCCATACAGCGGTGTAGTACATGTATATATTGTAATACTCACCCCACCATACAGCGGTGTAGTACATGTATACATTGTAATACTCACCCATACAGCGGTGTAGTACATGTATATATTGTAATACTCACCCATACAGCGGTGTAGTACATGTATATATTGTAATACTCACCCCACCATACAGCGGTGTAGTACATGTATACATTGTAATACTCACCCATACAGCAGTGTAGTACATGTATACATTGTAATACTCACCCATACAGCGGTGTAGTACATGTATATATTGTAATACTCACCCCCACCATACAGCGGTGTAGTACATGTATACATTGTAATACTCACCCATACAGCGGTGTAGTACATGTATACATTGTCATACTCACACATACAGCGGTGTAGTACATGTATACATTGTAATACTCACCCATACAGCGGTGTAGTACATGTATACATTGTAATACTCACCCCACCATACAGCGGTGTAGTACATGTATACATTGTAATACTCACCCATACAGCAGTGTAATACATGTATACATTGTAATACTCACCCATACAGCGGTGTAGTACATGTATACATTGTAATACTCACCCATACAGCGGTGTAGTACATGTATACATTGTAATACTCACCCCCACCATACAGCGGTGTAGTACATGTATACATTGTAATACTCACACATACAGCGGTGTAGTACATGCATACATTGTAATACTCACCCATACAGCAGTGTAGTACATGTATACATTGTATACTCACCATACAGCGGTGTAGTACATGTATACATTGTAATACTCACCCCACCATACAGCGGTGTAGTACATGTTTACATTGTAATACTCACCCACCATACAGCGGTGTAGTACATGTCTACATTGTAATACTCACCCATATAGCAGTGTAGTACATGTATACATTGTCATACTCACCCATATAGCAGTGTTGTACATGTATACATTGTAATACTCACCCACCATACAGCGGTGTAGTACATGTCTACATTGTAATACTCACCCATACAGCAGTGTAGTACATGTATACATTGTAATACTCACCCATACAGCGGTGTAGTACATGTATACATTGTAATACTCACCCATACAGCGGTGTAGTACATGTATACATTGTAATACTCACCCCCACCATACAGCGGTGTAGTACATGTATACATTGTAATACTCACCCATACAGCGGTGTAGTACATGTATACATTGTAATACTCACCCATACAGCGGTGTAGTACATGTATACATTGTAATACTCACCCCCACCATACAGCGGTGTAGTACATGTCTACATTGTAATACTCACCCATATAGCAGTGTAGTACATGTATACATTGTCATACTCACCCATATAGCAGTGTTGTACATGTCTACATTGTAATACTCACCCCACCATACAGCGGTGTAGTACATGTATACATTGTAATCCTCACCCATACAGCAGTGTAGTACATGTATACATTGTAATACTCACCCCCACCATACAGCGGTTTAGTACATGTCTACATTGTAATACTCACCCATACAGCAGTGTAATACATGTCTACATTGTAATACTCACCCATATAGCAGTGTAGTACATGTATACATTGTCATACTCACCCATATAACAGTGTTGTACATGTCTACATTGTAATACTCACCCCACCATACAGCGGTGTAGTACATGTATATATTGTAATACTCACCCCACCATACAGCGGTGTAGTACATGTATATATTGTAATACTCACCAATACAGCGGTGTAGTACATGTATAAATTGTATTACTCACCCCACCATACAGCGGTGTAGTACATGTATACATTGTAATACCCATCCATACAGCGGTGTAGTACAAGTATACATTGTAATACTCACCTCACCATACAGCGGTGTAGTACATATCTACATTGTAATACTCACCCCCACCATACAGCGGTGTAGAACATGTATATATTGTATTACTCACCCCCACCATACAGTGGTGTAGTACATGTCTACATTGTAATACTCACCCCCACCATACAGCTGTGTAGTACATATATATTTTGTAATACTCACCCCCACCATACAGCGGTGTAGTACAATTCTACATTGTAATACTCACCCCCACCATACAGGGGTGTAGTACATGTCTACATTGTAATACTCACACCCACCATACAGCGGTGTAGTACATGTCTACATTGTAATACTCACCCCCACAATACAGCGGTGTAGTACATTTCTACATTGTAATACTCACCCCACCATACAGTGGTGTAGTACATGTATACATTGTAATACTCACCCCACCATACAGCGGTGTAGTACATGTATATATTGTAATACTCACCCCACCATACAGCGGTGTAGTACATGTCTACATTGTAATACTCACCCCACCATACAGCGGTGTAGTACATGTCTACATTGTAATACTCACCCCACCATACAGCGGTGTAGTACATGTATATATTGTAATACTCACCCCCTCCATACAGCGGTGTAGTACATGTCTACATTGTAATACTCACCCCCACCATACAGCGGTGTAGTACATATATATATTGCAATACTCACCCCACCGTACAACGGTGTAGTACATGGATACATTGTAATACTCACCCATACAGCGGTGGAGTACATGCATACATTGTAATACTCACCCCACCATACAGCGGTGTAGTACATGGATACATTGTAATACTCACCCCCACCATACAGCGGTGTAGTACATGTATATATTGTAATACTCACCCCCACCATACAGCGGTGTAGTACATGTCTACATTGTAATACTCACCCCACCATACAGCGGTGTGGTACATGTATATATTGTAATACTCACCCCCACCATACAGCGGTGTAGTACATGTATACATTGTAATACTCACCCATACAGCGGTGTAGTACATGTATACATTGTAATACTCACCCATACAGCGGTGTAGTACATGTATACATTGTAATACTCACCCCCACCATACAGCGGTGTAGTACATGTCTACATTGTAATACTCACCCATATAGCAGTGTAGTACATGTATACATTGTCATACTCACCCATATAGCAGTGTTGTACATGTCTACATTGTAATACTCACCCCACCATACAGCGGTGTAGTACATGTATACATTGTAATACTCACCCATACAGCAGTGTAGTACATGTATACATTGTAATACTCACCCCCACCATACAGCGGTTTAGTACATGTCTACATTGTAATACTCACCCATACAGCAGTGTAATACATGTCTACATTGTAATACTCACCCATATAGCAGTGTAGTACATGTATACATTGTCATACTCACCCCACCATACAGCGGTGTAGTACATGTCTACATTGTAATACTCACCCCACCATACAGCGGTGTAGTACATGTATACATTGTAATACTCACCCCACCATACAGCGGTGTAGTACATGTATATATTGTAATACTCACCCCCTCCATACAGCGGTGTAGTACATGTATACATTGTAATACTCACCCCACCATACAGCGGTGTAGTACATATATATATTGCAATACTCACCCCACCGTACAACGGTGTAGTACATGGATACATTGTAATACTCACCCATACAGCGGTGTAGTACATGCATACATTGTAATACTCACCCCACCATACAGCGGTGTAGTACATGTATACATTGTAATACTCACCCATACAGCGGTGTAGTACATGTATACATTGTAATACTCACCCATACAGCGGTGTAGTACATGTATATATTGTAATACTCACCCCACCATACAGCGGTGTAGTACATGTCTACATTGTAATACTCACCCCACCATACAGCGGTGTAGTACATGTCTACATTGTAATACTCACCCCACCATACAGCGGTGTAGTACATGTATATATTGTAATACTCACCCCCTCCATACAGCGGTGTAGTACATGTCTACATTGTAATACTCACCCCCACCATACAGCGGTGTAGTACATATATATATTGCAATACTCACCCCACCGTACAACGGTGTAGTACATGGATACATTGTAATACTCACCCATACAGCGGTGGAGTACATGCATACATTGTAATACTCACCCCACCATACAGCGGTGTAGTACATGGATATATTGTAATACTCACCCCCTCCATACAGCGGTGTAGTACATGTCTACATTGTAATACTCACCCCCACCATACAGCGGTGTAGTACATATATATATTGCAATACTCACCCCACCGTACAACGGTGTAGTACATGGATACATTGTAATACTCACCCATACAGCGGTGGAGTACATGCATACATTGTAATACTCACCCCACCATACAGCGGTGTAGTACATGGATACATTGTAATACTCACCCCCACCATACAGCGGTGTAGTACATGTATATATTGTAATACTCACCCCCACCATACAGCGGTGTAGTACATGTCTACATTGTAATACTCACCCCACCATACAGCGGTGTGGTACATGTATATATTGTAATACTCACCCCCACCATACAGCGGTGTAGTACATGTATATATTGTAATACTCACCAATACAGCGGTGTAGTACATGTATAAATTGTATTACTCACCCCACCATACAGCGGTGTAGTACATGTATACATTGTAATACTCATCCATACAGCGGTGTAGTACAAGTATACATTGTAATACTCACCCCACCATACAGCGGTGTAGTACATATCTACATTGTAATACTCACCCCCACCATACAGTGGTGTAGTACATGTCTACATTGTAATACTCACCCCCACCATACAGCTGTGTAGTAAATATATATTTTGTAATACTCACCCCCACCATACAGCGGTGTAGTACAATTCTACATTGTAATACTCACCCCCACCATACAGCGGTGTAGTACATGTCTACATTGTAATACTCACCCCACCATACAGCGGTGTAGTACATGTATACATTGTAATACTCACCCCACCATACAGCGGTGTAGTACATGTCTACATTGTAATACTCACCCCACCATACA
>CM026391.1:29053321-29182813 GCA_014843695.1 Archivesica marissinica | reverse complement strand
GTTCGGGAGAGATCTACCGATATAGGCCTAGAAAGTGATGCTAGATTTTTTTAGATAGTTTAGCTTTTCGAAATGGATTAAGTTTTCATGAATGTAAGAGTTACGTCCCGTATCGTTATAGTCTCCATTGATAGCGCATGGTTTACAGAATCGCTGAAATAAATAGTTAAAATTAATAGAGTTTATCTTCGAATATCGATCGAACAATTGATAGCGCATGGTTTACAGAATCGCTGACATAAATAGTTAAAATTAATAGAGTTTATCTTCGAATATCGATCGAACAATTGGTAGCAGAGCGAGGTTGAAGTATCGATGAATGAAGGCTCGCATTATCGGCGAGTGACAGTCTTCAGCGGGTCTGTAAACTGAGAGCGGAGAGCGGAGAAGGGAGCGGCGTATTTTCGGACATCGGATTTCGGACAAGAAGTTTATTTTGGCCGTTTACAGCGCTATTGTTGTCCCATATATAGATATTGACTGAATTTGATTGAATTATCGTCGTATACACCTACCCAGATACATATATGCATTGAGAAGGAACTATTAGGCAAGGTCACGAAATTCGGACGGAAATAAGTGTAGTTGAATTCGGACAGTCATTGAACTTCGGATAGAATAACGTGCCGTCGTAAATTCCCATAGTGCCAGATATATTGAATAAACTTGAAGAAATAGCTATAGACTTCCACTTTGAATCGTTGAGACAATGGCAGAGGCACAAAAGCGGCAGTTAGCGTTAGATTTATAGAAGCAGAAGGCTCATGTGAAAAGTCTTTTCACACGAGCTAGGAATAGACGTATGACAACTATTGATAGTGAAGTCATTGACAAGGATGATGTCAGGGAGGCACAGAATAACTTTGACTACCAGCAGGAAATAGCCATATCGGTTATGGCTAAACTATGTATGGCGCATAGAGAGTGTAATGACATTGACAGTGAGGAAAAAACTACAGACGAAATGGAAGTAATTGAAGAACAGTTTGCATCAACACACGCTAAAGTTTGTAAATCACTTGAAAAGTTAGCAGTGCAGAGTAACAGAAACAGTCGCATGGAAAATGAACACTCACAGCAGCTTGGGTCTGATATGTGGCGACAGATGAAACGGGTTTCGATCCCAACATTTCGTGGCGATAAAAAGCAGTATGAACCTTGGAAGGCGGCATTCATGGCATTGACAGTGTACCGGCTAGCGGAGAATACAAACTCTTGCAACTCCGCCAATATGTGGCAGGTGAAGCCCTTCATACAATCAACCAATTAGCCCACTCAGCAGCGGCATATGAGGCAGCTAAGGAAAGGTTAGACCGTAAGTTTGGCGGCGAGCGGCGTAGAATTGCTTCGTATTTAGAGGACTTGGACAATTTTCCTCCATTTCGCGTTGACAGTTCTGCGTGTATCGAGAAGTTTGCGGACTTACTAGATGTGGCGGTAATCAATATGAAAGAGGCCAACCGACTAGATGATTTAAGTGACGGAGCATTATATCATAAACTGCAGCAAAAAATGCCAGAATCAATGCTGACCAGATACCATCGCTGGATTTATGAAAATGACAAAACTGAATCTGTTGAAGTGTTGCGGGAATGGATTATTCTAGAATCCAGGTTCCAGATTATTGCATCAGAAACTGTAAAAGGTATCAATGTACAAGCTGAAAACAAAAGTGATAGAAATCGTGAGTACAAAGGTGACAAGAATCGTGACAGAAATCGTGAAAGAAATCGTGATCATAAAAATGACAGAAATCGTTCCTACACAGTACAGAAGGGTTACAGCTGTGCCCATTGTTCAGGGGACCATGGAATTTGGAACTGCCCATCATTTGCGGCATTGAGCACAGTAGGCAAATGGGATAAAGCCAAACAATTGAAAGTGTGCTATCGTTGTCTTGGTAGTAGCCACATGGGAAACAACTGTTATCGTACTAGAGAATGTGGAATAGACGATTGCAAGAAGAACCACCATAAGCTTCTTCATGAAACTGAACTCAATGACTCCAGTAGAAGTAGAGTGCAACTGGAAGTGGTAGACCTACAAACACTGAACAAAGAGTGCACACAGCTCACAGTAAACACAAGTACATAGCACTGAGACCTGTACCGGTTGTATTGAATAATGGTAATAGGCAAATTCGAGTGAATGCGCTGCTTGACGATGGCAGCACAAAAACATATGTCAACTCGGACGTAGTGGCCGAACTAGGAATTACAGGTCAAAAAGAGTTGGTCACGGTTAGTGTACTGAATGGCAAAAATGAGACATTTGAGACAATGCCGGTGAGAATAGGATTGAGAAATGTGAACGGACAAGTTAACATTACAATGGATGCAAATACAACCACAAATGTCACAGGAAATCTTAAAGCTATAGATTGGAACAAACATTCATCAAAGTGGCATCACCTGCAAGGAATTGACTTTCCATGCATTGAATCGACACCGAAAGTTGACATTCTAATTGGACTGGACTACGCAGACTTGCATTATTCGCTGCATGAAAAACAAGGGCAGCCAAGGCAACCCACTGCAAGATTGACACCTCTAGGATGGACGTGTATCGGTCCGATAGATGCAGAGGACACTCTAGATAGCAGCTTGTTCACATATCATAGTCATAACAGTGAAAATGAAGATATTAGTGATATTTTGAGGCAATTTTGGAATGTCGATAGTGCCGGAAGCCAGAAGTCGTGTGAGCATATCTCCAAAATAGATCGCCAAGTGTTAGAAAAAACACAATCACGAATAGATAGTGAAGACAATCGATATACAGTCGCTTTACCATGGAAATACACTGATAGTAAGTTACCAGACATTTTGGTATGGCTATGAAACGCTTGGAGAATACCGAGAGAAAACTAGAGAAAGACCCAAAAGTCAAAGACATGTATCATGAAACAATAGAAAAGTATGTCGACAAAGGCTACGTACGTCGTATACCTGCAGCAGAGTTGAAATCAGAGGAAGAGAAACCGGAAAAGGAAACAACGAAGGTGCGGATAGTATTCGACGCGTCAGCCAAGTACAACAGCGTATCGTTAAACGACGTCATACACCAGGGTCCGAAGCTACAGGCAGATTTGTTTGATGTACTTTTACGGTTTCGAAAGCTCTCTGTAGCTGTAGTATGTGATATCGCGGAAATATATCTTCGCATTGGGATAATCGAGAGCGATCGGCCATTTCATCGGTTTCTATGGCGATCGCAACCAGCAGTAGAACCAGACGTGATGGAATTCAACAGTTTAGTGTTCGGTGTAAACTGTTCGCCATTTTTGGCTCAGCTAGTGTCACAGAATCATGCCAGATTGTACAGCACTGAATATCCATTGGCATCAGAGACAGTGTTGAAATCCACTTACATGGATGACAGTATGGACTCGGTTGAAACAGAAATCAAAGGAATTGAACTATACCACCAATTATCAGAATTGTGGGGTAACGCCAACATGCATGCCAGAAAGTGGATCTCAAGTTCACCTGTAGTGTTGAATGAAATTCCAGTTGCGGATAGAGCCAAGGAAGTAAATCTAGACTCCGGTTACTTGCCGTCAACAAAGACACTCGGAGTGATGTGGATCGCTGATCAAGATGTATTTTCATTTCAAGTGAATAGTGAGAATGACAGTACAAAGTTAACCAAGCGCATTGTCCTGAGTAAACTTGCCAAGCAGTTTGATACAATCGGATTTCTATCGCCATTCATCATTACTGGCAAGATCGTGCTACAAGATATATGGGCAGCTGGATATGACTGGGATAGCCAGTTGGACAGTGAAATAGAGACAAAAATGAGAACATGGTTCGCGCAGTTACCAGAACTGAACGATGTAAAAATCAGCAGAAATTTGAATTTCGCCAGCAGCAATAAAGAATCGACCATACATACATTCGTAGACGCGTCGTCTGAAGCATACTGGGCTGTGGTCTATGCGCGACATGAATTAGACAATGGAGAAATAGACATTCGGTTTATAGCTAGCAAAACGCGAGTGGCACCTCTAAAATCGACATCGATACCGCGTCTCGAACTGATGGCTGCTATTCTCGGGCTGAGACTGGCAGACAACGTTGTGAAAGCTCGCGACTTGAATATAAATAGTGTCGTGTTCTGGTCGGACAGTACAAACGTTTTGTGGTGGATACATGGACAGAGTCGCACGTATAAGCCATTTGTCGCGAATCGCGTTGGTGATATTCAGGAAATCACTGAACCAGAACAGTGGCGATATGTACCAACAACTACCAACCCTGCAGACTTGGCAACCAAGGGAATTTCTGCTGCTGATTTAGTCAACAGCCGGCTGTGGTGGAATGGGCCAGACTTTCTGAAGGAAGACACGCAATGCTGGCCAGAGAGAAAAGTGGGAAATAGTTCAGCCGGTGAATCGCAGCATGGGGGAGACGAAGTGAAGAAATCGGCACAGTTTGTGCATCACGTCAATGACGATCCACCTACAGAAGTTGGCTGGAGGCTAGATCCCGATCGCTTCTCGGGTTGGTGCAGATTAGTGCGTGTTTCGGCGTGGGTATCCAGATTCATTACGAACTGTCGTACCAGCAAACAGAATCGAGTCGAAGGTCCACTACAGGTTCAAGAACTTAGTGATGCTGAAATGCAACTGATAGCACAAGCTCAATTTGACAGTTTCAGTGAAGAATAGAAGGCTCTACGAGCAGGTAGAAATGTGTCGAAGTCGAGTACACTGAGAGCTTTAAATCCAAAGATTGACAATGAAGGTGTAATCAGAAGTGATAGTAGGTTAAAGAATGCAGAATTTCTATCCTACGACTGCAGATATCCAGTCATACTACCAAGAGACAGTTGGCTGACAAAACTTATAGTGAGATACTATCACAACCGTGGAAACCATTGTGGGACTAATCATACGTTGTCAGAACTTTCAGCCCACTATTGGGTTATCCATGGAAGGGAGGTAATTCGTGAAGTAGAGAAGAGCTGCATGAAGTGTCGTCGACGCCAGGCAAGACCAGCTCAACAAATCATGGCGTCACTTCCAAACATCAGACTGAACATGACGCTACGAGCATTCGCGAGTTCATCTGTAGACTTCGCGGGGCCATTCATCACCGTACAGGGCAGGGGCAAACGTCGAGAAAAACGCTACTTGTGTCTGTTCACGTGTTTAGCCAGCTGAGCTGTTCATCTGGAAGTCGCATACGGGCTTGATACAAGTTCGTTCCTCAACGCGTTTTACAGAATGGTAAACAGAAGAGGCCTGCCAGAAAGAATGCTATCGGACAACGGTGGTAATTTCGTCGGAGCAAATCGAGAGCTCAAAGAACTAGTTAGTTCCATCGAAAAAGACTACGTTAAAACCAGCACAGCAGACAAGAGAATCGACTGGCAGTTCAATCCTCCATTAGCTCCACATTGGGGAGGTGTGCA
Source organism: Archivesica marissinica (assembly GCA_014843695.1). Classification (NCBI taxonomy): domain Eukaryota; kingdom Metazoa; phylum Mollusca; class Bivalvia; order Venerida; family Vesicomyidae; genus Archivesica; species Archivesica marissinica. The sequence continues at coordinate 29,177,395 of CM026391.1, read as the reverse complement.
CGAAAGCATGATTAAAGCAGCCAAGCGTGCCATATATGCCATATTAGATGGAGCAGACGTTACAGACGAGGAGCTTACAACTGCATTCACAGGGGCAGAAGCTTTGTTGAACTCCAGACCGCTAACGTACCAGTCGGCAAACCCAGGTGACAGCACGCCACTGACACCAAATCACTTTCTATTCGGCCAGGCGGGTGGAGAATTCGCGCCTTGCACTGTAGACACTACCGATTACAGTCCACAGAAGAGATGGCGGAGGGTCCAATAATTGGTTCGGCACTTCTGGCAACGCTGGATACGCGAGTGGATTCCAAGCCTTGGCACCAGGAAGAAGTGGCATCGAGATCAACCAGATGTTGCAGTCAATGATATTGTGATTGTCATGTCACCAGACACCTCACGGGGACAGTGGCCATTGGGTCGCATCACAGAGGTACATCCCGGACAAGATGGTCACGTGAGATCTGCAAATGTCTTCGTCGACCGGAAGGAGATCACCAGACCAATCACAAAATTGTGTCCGCTTGAACTAGATGTGTAATATCGCGTACCGTATATATATCTGATTGCTAGAAAAGCAGACTACAGAATACAAGTACCGACTATATGTGATTGCTAGAAAAAGCAGACTCTAACGAGAATACATATATTTGTGTATAAAAGTGTTAAGCTTATGAAGCTTTAAGAATGCACCGTGTGTAAAGGGCAGAATAAATCCCAGGGCATTCTTGTTTTGTATTCCTGAAAAGTTTAAGTTCAGAATGCACCGTGTTAAAGGGGCATAATAAACCCCTGGGCATTCTTTATTAGAGCAGCTTATAGAATATCGACAACTTACGAATCCAGTCAGAAGACTCGTCAACCATACCAGTGTCCAGTGATGTCTACTGGTATAGAACATTGATCGGCTGACATACTTTACTTTATTGTTGATAAAACTACATGTTTTCTATGAAATGCCATGACAATCTATGTATAACTTTCTGAATACATCGAATAGTCTTCAATACAGTTTTTATGCAGAACAATCATATGAGATATGGTAGATTCATAGACATTGTGTAAAATGACATACATTTTTTAATCGATTGGTATGAACTTTTGAATATCGATAGCAAGAACTATATTTGAATGTTGTAATAGAATATAATCGAGCTAAATCTAGAAATGAGTGTCACAATCTATTTTGGGGTTTAAAGTTTAGTTCACGTTATAGTATTGAAAAATTTATCTCTAAGTTTTTCAAGAAGGGGAGAATGTTCGGGAGAGATCTACCGATATAGGCCTAGAAAGTGATGCTAGCTTTTTTTAGATAGTTTAGCTTTTCGAAATGGATTCAGTTTTCATGAATGTAAGAGTTACGTCCCGTATCGTTATAGTCTCCATTGATAGCGCATGGTTTACAGAATCGCTGAAATAAATAGTTAAAATTAATAGAGTTTATCTTCGAATATCGATCGAACATACGTTTCGTGTGTATATTGATCCACTCAGTGCATTGGTTCCATGGTTATTTGCATTAGACCGCACATATTATACCCATTGGAAGCGGTTCATATCTGGAATAAGGTTAACAACAGAAAAAGCCTCATTGATGTCGGATGTGTATTTGAATATCAGGGAATTGGTAACCTTTGGTGAACTTCTTGTTCTGTACATGCTGGACATAGTGGACAAGAACGTCGACGAAGCTCTTAACGACTTGAGACAACAGAAAAGCCAATCACAGCTAAGAGCAAGCAAAATAGAGTTCCTCTCTGAAGGGTATATATCACCACCATATTCGACATTTATGATTCAATGTTAACTTTACTTTCACGTCGAAACGGTCATTGCGAGAACAGGATCTGCTGATTGCTACATTACTTGTAATACAACCCTCATATAATGAGTATATATTACTTCATCTGCTATATATTACTTTCTACATAACCCTCATATAAAGAGGATTTAAATTATCATCAGCTATTAATTAATTTCTACATAACCCTCATATAACGAGCATATCAGATTCCATCAGCTATTCATTACTTTCTACACAACCCTCATATAAAGTGTATATAAGATTTCATCATCACTTCTTTACTTTCTACATAACCCTCATATCAAGTGTGTATATGATTTCATCAGCTATTCGTTACTTTCTACATAACCCTCATATAAAGAATATATAATATTGTTCAGCTTTACATTACTTTCTATATAACCCTCATATAAAGAAAATATAATATTGCTCAACTTTCAATACTTTCTATATAACCTTCATATAAATAATATATAGTATTGCTCAGCTTTACCTTACTTTCTATATAACCCTCATATAAAGACTATATAATATTGCTCAGCTTTACAATACTTTCTATATAACCCTTATATAAAGACTATATAATATTGCTCAGCTTTACATTACTTTCTATATAACCCTCATACAAAGAATATATAATATTGCTCACCTTTACATTACTTTCTATATAACCCCCATATAAAGAATATATAATATTGTTCAGCTTTACATTACTTTCTATATAACCCTCATATAAAGACTATATAATATTTCTCAGCTTTACATTACTTTCTATATAACCCTCATATAAAGAATATATAATATTGTTCATCCAGATCAATTTCATTCTCTAATATGGTCGTGATTCTTATTCGTGTTTGAACTAATATGAAACAGACTATAGTGAATCATTCAGCGGAACAATTCATTTTGGTATTCATTATATTCAAGAACACTTACTACTCCAGTCAAGGTAGCTGGAATTGGCATCTATGTGCAAACTAATTGCAAAGGAATTTAGTTTAGCACTCTTACCTGCAGAAAAATAAATACTGTCTGTAATGAATGAATGGTGTTTTACGGCGCATCGACATCTAAGGTCATGTAGCGCGCATTAAAGTTATGTTTATTGTCGTAAATAAATACTGTCTGTTGGAGAACGAGGCCCATGTGAATAAAGTAATTCCACAAATATTCTGTTTTACTGGTATCCGATCACAACCCACTGCCAGTATTGCTAAAAGACAATACGCCGGTTTAGACAGCCATCTACAGTAGCCAGGATACAACGGTTGACACTACTCCTTACATGTTACGAGTAAATGTAAATAAAAAAAGGATGACCACGCTGGCTGGTTAACCGATGTCCACGTTAGAAACAATTAAAAGATTCACAAATACCTTGTGAAATAATAATTACCCTTGGACAATTAGAGGAGACACCAATAAATACTGCGCACAATAGATAGTGTTACTGTCTAAAGCGGAATTGCTTGTACATGGTTGGTCCAAAAGGTGTTCCGACAAGGATATATATTCACGATTGGCAAGCACTGCATTCAGTTAATATGGGTCAAACCATTATATCCGATATTGCAAGTAACCGATCTGAAATCCTACCTTGATAAGGGCCGGTACGGTTACGGTGCATCCCGGTATAGCCCGTATAGACGATCGTCTCGACGGTCATCGGCTCTCTCGATGTCCCCCGGTGTTGACACGGCGATGCAATACGATGCAATACAGTGTGACCGTGTTGTTGTCACGATGTGAACAGGATATAGTCTTGCATGTTCACTGCTGCCATGGCGTGCCGGGAAGGTCATATTAATGTTTAAACATGTTTAAAAAATATAATCTCCTTCCCGGCGCACCGCGGTCGGCCACGGTACGCCACGTAACATCCCGGCCTGACTACGGTGTCGACCCGGTGGGCCACGATACATCCCGGCCTGAATACGGTTTGTACCGTGGTCCCTATGTGACCTAGGCTTTAGCAAGCATGGATTAATAGTGAAACAAACGGGACCAGTATCATATGAGATTGAGTTGCAAAATGGCATGGTAGTGGAGTATATTGAATACGGTACAGAAGGGATGTTTCCCGACAGGAAGTGGTACCAGTACCAGTAACTGAAGCGGTGTACAATCAATTAACGAATTGAGAAGTAGCTGCACATGTCCCGGGGCTATCAGATATAGAAATAAGTCAACCGCAGCCGGTAAACCACCGAATACACAAGACATAGAAAGTGGGACCGGAACTAATTGATAAATCACAAAGGCCTCAACGGAACAGAAAGCAGCCAAATTCAAACTAACTGGTTGCTACTACATGTGGAATCCTGAACTAACTTGATACAGACTATAGTGAATCATTTGTGGAATAATACTTTATTTCATAGGGACATACATTTTGATATTCTTTAGCTGTTCAACTATAAATATCATGCATTGATTAGAGTTAGTACAAAGAAGTTGGAAACGTATTGATCTTTTCTTTGATGTTAAATTAAATAAGTTATTACAGTGTTTAAAATGTTTTTCTTGACAGTTATCTCTGCAATACTTGTGTTCACCTTAGTGAAAACGGAGGCATCTTTGGCTACCGAGCGAAAGTGCTCTAAATTCCACTATGAGGAGCAGACGCTATATAAAATTGTTCGCGTAGAGCATGACATGGAACTCTTGGACATTGAAGTTAAGGATATGGGTGAGAAGATGGAAGCATTTACTGAACGAATTGGTGCGAAGATGGAAGCATTTACTGAAAGCAACTTGGAACCGAGAGACAAGATTGAGAATAACATAAGAAATTATCGAATTGAATTAGAAGAAATAAAAGTGGAGATTGAGAAACAACGCGAAGATCTTGTCGCCCTCAAAGGTAAACGAATTACGAAATTCATAAATGCAGGTATCTATTGCACACAAACTGAGCACATATAGTGGATGCGAAAGTTATAATACAGTGCATATTGTCATGTACTAGTATACTATATCGTTCATTTGGCGCAACAAGTGGAATAGATGAAATGTTTTCCTAAATCACTTTATGCATGTTATTGTGGAAAACATAAACCCGCATATGCAACAACACATATAGCTGCACTTCTGCTACTTGGCAACTGTCAATGTTGGCGAAACAACTCATATAACTGCACATGTGCTACTTGGCAACTGTAATTACTGGCGAAATAACTCACATAACTGCATTGGTACTATTTGGCAACTGTCAATGTTGGCGAAACAACTCATATAACTGCACTTGTACTATTTGGCAACTGTCAATGTTGGTGAAACAACTCATATCACTGCACTGGTACTATTTGGCAACTGTTAATGTTGGTGAAACAACTCATATAACTGCACTGGTACTATTTGGCAACTGTTAATGTTGGTGAAACAACTCATATAACTGCACTGGTACTATATGGCAACTGTTAATGTTGGTGAAACAACTCATATAACTGCACTGGTACTATTTGATAACTGTTAATGTTGGCGAAACAACTCATATCACTGCACTGGTACTATTTGACAACTGTCAATGTTGGCGAAACAACTCATATCACTGCACTGGTACTATTTGGCAACTGTCAATGTTGGCGAAACAACTCATATCACTGCACTGGTACTATTTGGCAACTGTCAATGTTGGCGAACCAATTCATATCACTGCACTGGTACTATTTGGCAACTCTCTATGTTGGCGAAACAAAACTGCACTTATGTTATTCTGGAATGCACTAAATTCATACAACCGCTGAACCTCTGGAAGGGCCGTAACTAATGCTCCCCAACCCGATTGCCTTTCTTTAATGTGTCATGTTTGTATGCACATGTATATATGTAATATGAATCGAGCAATACAATATAAGATTAAGCTAACTGCTGAACATGTTATTTGGAAGATGTTAAGCCTAAGCCAAAACGTTTTCTTCCAGCTATCCGATATAGCTTACATTTTGAGCACGAATGGAAATAAACCTTTTTAAAGTCTAAACTGTAAACATTTACAGTATCATCCAATTAGAAATCAAGATTCGCCATATCACCTAATTAAACTGTTGTAGCGAAACCCCCAAAATAACACACTGATTGGAATTCAACAGACCTACACAATCTGTTTTGCAGGTGTAACCTTCAACATCTTTAGGTTTCAATGGATTTAGTTTTTGTATTGGTAGTATACCACAAATTGAGGATGATGAGGTGATATAGCCATTCAGTCTTGTGGATCAGTTGCGACCAGTTGTATTTTTTATTTTGAGGATGATGCATACATATAATGTATGATTTCATTATGAGTGTGTCTATAATGAAAAGGAATTCGATCATGCACAGTATACGGTGGCTGCCGATGGCTCCAAATGGCTTAAACCAGCAGATATGTAGTTGTGGCTATGTTGTTTCTGTTGAAGAATGGAAGATATATTAGGAGAAGGGAACGATTATACGATGACGGTATTACGATGACGGTATTAAGCCAACAGATATGTAGTTGTGGTTACGTTGTTTCTGTTGATGCATAAAAGAGATATTATGTCAAGGGAACGATTATACGATGACGGTATTACGATGACACGATGTTATTCCTAATACGCTGCACTCGTCGAATACAGTAAGGCGTCTAATTAGAAAATAATAAAAAAAAATAAGAATTCACCAAATTGAACGAAATAAGAAAAACGACAATCAACAGAAAGAAATAATAAATTATTCTCCCTTGCATTTTATCTCCCACAGGTTTTGGCTCTGGACAAATGGCTTAGGGGTTCAAACCTCAACTACATGTTTAACTACACTATGATACACTACATGCATTTGATTTGGCCATATCCAAGCAAGATTAAAAACAACCCGTCACCATAATGCCAGTAGCGCCTGTGGTATAAACGTATACTATATTAGCGAACATGGTCAATGATTTGTAATCGAATTTATCAATATCTAAAATAGTAGCACTTTAATCTTGTGCACGATACCAACAATGGCATGAGTTGCACAAGTAATATACTCCTATTATTGGTATTATATATATATATATAATATTATATATATATTTATTGTTCCTACTGGTATTGTAATTGAGCATGGAAGTCGGAAGGAGGTAGGGACGAAGGTTCCAAGCGAAAACGTGATTTATAACATGTTCGTGCAAAACAGATGACTGGCTCGTTCAAATAATTTATGTATGTTACGTAATTACTTTCAGAGAAACAGTTCATCCGGCCTCCAGCGTTCAACGTCCATAGTCCAACAGATCTCACTCTTGCTACTAACGAGGTCATCGTATACAAAGTAGAGCTGCTAAATGAAGGCGAATGCTATGATATAACTACTGGTGTATTCACTGCACCTACAGCTGGTCTCTACATGTTTGCTGAGCATATGTGTAATTATCCTAATCGATACATGTATTACGGTATTGTTGTTTAAGACACGTTGGTGGCCGCTAGCACACATACAGACAGCACTAACTATTCTTGTTCTTCTGTTAATGCTGTCGTAAGGGTAAACAACGGGGGACGTGTATTTGTTAAATGTACGTCTGGACGCTCGGTACAACAGCTTTACAATGCTAACAAATATTTGAATTCATTCAATGGCATTCTACTTCATGAATGATGCAATACACTTCTTATGCCAGTATGCTAGAGCCAAGTGAAGTAGCACATAGTTTTCATATCAAGCACTGTAGGATGATTATATGTCACAAATCACATACATCACACCTGTGGTAAATAGCCTTGTATTTGTCCCATATTTAGCGACAATCAAATCTCTTATAACTAAAACATGAGTGGTTTTGTACATTGTTTTAATATTACTGTTTAAATATGTTGTGTATGCTTGTACAAAAATGAGACGTAAATAAACATTTATCTATCTATAATTTATCTATATATACATCACACCGGTGTGTTAAATAGCCTTGTATTCGTCCCATATTTAGCGACAATCAAATCATATACATCACACCGGTGTGTTAAATAGCCTTGTATTTGTCCCATATTTAGCGACAATCAAATCATATACATCACACCGGTGTGGTAAATAGCCTTGTATTTGTCCCATATTTAGCGACAATCAAATCATATACATCACACCGGTGTGTTAAATAGCCTTGTATTTGTCCCATATTTAGCGACATTCAAATCATATACATCACACTGGTGTGGTAAATAGCCTTGTATTCGTCCAATATTTAGCGACAATCAAATCATATACATCACATCGGGGTGGTAAATACCCTTGTATTTGTCACATATTTAGCGACAATCAAATCATATACATCACACCGGTGTGGTAAATACCCTTGTATTCGTCCCATATTTAGCGACAATCAAATCATATACATCACAACGGTATGGTAAATACCCTTGTATTTGTCCCATATTTAGCGACAAACAAATCATATACATCACACCGGTGTGGTAAATAGCCTTGTATTTGTCCCATATTTAGCGACATTCAAATCATATACATCACACCGGTGTGGTAAATACCCTTGTATTTGTCCCATATTTAGCGACAATCAAATCATATACATCACACTGGTAAATACCCTTGTATTCGTATCATATTTAGCGACACATCACATTTAGTCACATCATATTTATCACACAATAGACGGATATGTAGTCCAGTGGTTAACACGTTTGACTGGTAATCCAGGGATCGCAGGTTCAATCCCCCGTCTGACCATAATAAAATTAACAGTCTTTCAGATTGGACTTTATGCCGAAGTCTCGTGTCGGTGCTGTACACCGTGCACGTAAAAGAACCAGAGGAGACTCTGGAATGTGTCTCTGTCTGTATCATTGCAATATCCTCCAAAAATCTAAAATGACTAATCTCTTCAGGAGGCGTCGCTCATATGGGCAACCGGTAGCGACGATAAATAAACGTAAAACACACACACATTTATCACACCAGCTATTGTTAAAGACACTGAAAAGCAAATGATCGCATGCACTTGTCATTGACTTGTGGTTGTAAAGCAACAAATACATTGCCTATTAAATACATAATAAAAAGTAAAACCATACAGTATGTTTGTTCATTTATATTTCCAATCTTTCATTTCTTCTGATACCACATCCATTGTGAAGAGGTATTCAAATCAACCTGGAACACAGCAAGAATATTAAAAATATAACGCTTCACATAGCCAGTGCTCACCTGTGAATAACGTCACTGTGTTTACACACTGTATTCCTCCGCCAACTAATACAGTATACCAACCTTCAGTTTGTAATGGCCCGAATTCGTATACCACATCTTTTCTACACATCAACTAGTCTGAAGTCTACTCAAGTCACATAATTTCTCAAAAAACACAAAAACTATACACTGCCTGAAGAAGGGTGACAGTAGGTTTCTTCACCAGCTTTAGTTTAGTTTAAGCGTAAATTTCATTTGAGAAATTATCATAATTACACTCTTCATTTGCAATGGATTTTTGCAGATTAAATGGAAAATCATAATTCAATGGATTAATAGCCAAGCGGCCTAGGGTGCTAGTACTCCCCACAGCGTTATAATACCACAGTTCCGTGCGAGTTCGAAACATTGCAACTGTGAGGACAATCACGAGTATACAGTTAGTTAACTATAATGTTCATTTTATTACGTAACATATTTGTCATCTAAAATGATATTTTTATTCGAGTTATTAATGAATAAAAGATATTTTCCAAATGTTTGTTGTTAAAAGGTTTTATATGTATTCATTTCTATTTACTTTATTGTTTATTTCATGCGTTTTATATCAGTTTATGAAGTCTATACATGTACTACTATTACTTTCATTTCACACCACTAGCTGCAAAAACCTTCAAATTGTTTGATACCTTCATTTTTGATCGAACCCTGTCCCTTCGACGCCACAAGCATTATATATTCCAAATTTATGGTTGTTAAAAAAGTTTTATATTTATTCATTTTTATTTACTTTATTGTTTTCACGCGTTTTATTTCAGTTTATGTAGTATATGCATGTACTACTATTACATTTTTTCCATTTCACACCACTACAAGCGAAAAGCTTCAAAACGTTTGATTTGTTTCCCGGGATAACGGGAATGTTAACAAAATCGTGAAAAGTAAGAATTTCATGAAGTTTCTTGCATATTGATATAAATTTTAAATATTAAAAAGATACAAAAAATATACCTTCATTGAGGTTCGAACCCTGTACCTTCGACACCACAATCATTCTATATTGCCACTCCACCAACGGGGCTGATTTCTACCTATAATTTCAAGGCTATTATTATTATACCTATTGTGACATTACTGTGACCTAAGTTCGACTGAATATGCATATTTCTCATGTAAATTCGAGCTAGTAATATTTTATTGCAAATAAATAGCAAATATGTCATACATAAAAAGATAATACTATAATCTCAATATTGATATGTACCCATGTGTAGCAAGATGGACCGACAAAGCCAGATCACAATACTCAATCAGACTCAATCAACACTCAGTACAATATTTACAAGTTTAGTAACAATAAGCCTATAAATTATTTGTATGAATGATGATGATGATGATGATGATGATAATATACTGTAATGTATGTTCACCCGAATATCTTGCTCTTAAACAGTTCCTCTCTAAGTCTATACCATCAATGCAATACTTGCTAATTGTCTTTGGTGAATGTTCGCTAACGTTACACCAATCTCGTATACTTGTGCGTTGTTAACGTTCTACAACGTTATGCACAACGCTCATGTGACGTAATCACATTTAAACCGTATACTATGCGTAGGTAACATAAACTAAAAATAGATTCACGTATCTATGTTTGACTCGATGATTCCAATCCTTGACGACGATGTTCCCGTTCTGGCTCCCAGTATAGTGTTGGCTTCCTTGAACTATCTCAAGTAGACCAAGAACATCGTAGTGAGTGTTGTGGCGACATACGCTGCGAGCCCCAAATTGTCTCGACTCCGGGGGATATACCACGTCCGTGCAAAACAGTAAACTCTGGCTCCGGGAACTCTATGTTTGGGTAAAACAGCAAATACGTTCCTGGTAATGTCCTTCCGGGCAACGATCCAATCTCATTCCACGCCGGGAATATACGTCCAGTGGATGAAGCTTAAATATATATAGCATATGGAAAATACTAGGTAAATTCCTATAATGTAACGTGCTACAAGTGCACCAATAGTATACTGGCTATACTATTTTCAGTCACGCTTCTTACTTCCCTTATAGTTACACATACTATCGTTCGTTTATGATTATCAACCATAGTAAATGATAATGATGATATGAATCACGTGTTACTGACCACGTGTGACTGACACGTGTTACCATTTCAAATAATACACGGTCATTATTATATATTAAAATACAATCTTCTGCCAGTAATAATACTTAATTATGGAGCCGTGAGTATAGAACCACATAAACATCATACCTCATTGGCGTTCCATAGCTAATATATTAACACAAAATCTTTCAACAAAACAGTTACGGACAGAAATACTCTAACTCTATACGGCATAATTTCGGCATAAATTATGAAACTATAGCTAAACAGAATGAACGTTTACATACACAATGTTCAAATTAGCTAATACAATTTTAACATAAAGTTCCACATACCTCGTTTTCCGAGCAAATATAAAAAATGTCCTGGAATATATTCACTCTATTCCAGGTCTGTCGTAACAGTCAAATGTGTGTGCGCCAAATAGCATGAAACTGGCGGCTTTTTTTACCACGGTGGTCTGCCTAGACCGGAAATATGTACGAGTTGTACACATTCCGTGAATTTGATATCAAGCTATTCGGCTGTATCTTTATCAACCGATGATGATTGAGTTTATTTATCCTCGCCTCCAGCGAACCATATGGGCGAGCCTACTAAGAAGATTATTCCTCTGTGGTGCTTATGTTGACATCCTCAGATGGCTCCTTCTTTCCGTGCCAGGGTGACAAGGCCTGGTCTGTACGTGGTCCTTTAGAGGACGACCCTCCTCACTGTTGGTCACCCCGCAGCAGCATTTATACGGATCTGGCAGTTAGACATCTGGTCGTCGATTGTCTCTCAGGGGAGCGTGGATGCCACGACCGTTGCCGCTCCCCCAGGTCCGCTGTCTCGTCTATCCGCCGGAGAAGTAAAAAGAGGAGAAAGATCGAAGAAGCAAGCCAGCGAAGATATAGTGTGTATTTAGCACTATCTAGAAGAGATGGTGGATCTGTCCTAATGTGCCATAGCCGTGGGTCCACATGCTGGCGAGCCTCCCCCTTCGCACGACCGACGACCAGAAAATACCAGAATCCTACACTGCTGCGGGATGTGCCCCGGTCACGACGTTATCAACCGAGGCCTGGCCTGGAGGTTATAAAACTTTTCTCCAATCTCAAAACTCAGTCTCAATCGTCTTATTGGTTCAGCTGACAATAACACTCAGAAACAACCAATCAGATCACTTAAGCTTGAGTTTGAGATATGAGAACAGTTTTATAACCTCGGGGCCTGACCTAGTGGTTTATAACTTTTTTACAATAAGTCTAAAGTTATGAAAATGATAACTTTGTCATTTCTGAACCGAATTGCATAAAAATTGCATGTACGTTTATGATTGCTAATGCCGAAACTAATGCACTAAGTTGTAAGCGAAAACTTTAAAGATTTATACATGAACGCAAAAAATTTACAAAAACCTGATGCAATCTTAGCATACAGATATGGCAAAATGGAGGCCCGTATCTCAACGTTGTGACACTGAGTCAAGGTTTATAATGCAACATTTCATATTCAAGTCATCGCAGAATCCAGTATGTCTTTCTGGAAAGATGGACAGATGGTCGTCCGTACCCACAAGTGTTTATTACGTGCCTTATGCTTCATTCTCTATAGCCACATAAACGACATTGATGGCCTCCTAATTTTCTATAGCCACATAACCTTTAACACTAGACCACTAGACAGTAAACATACTATTGTTCTCTTAGCCACGTAAGTCCCATTTTATGGGTGCGGAGAGACGGGGGATAAAAACATTGTCCCCTCTGATGAAACCAATTAAACTGTGACAGATATTCAGTAGATGCCACCAGTGGTGTTCAAGAGTAGCTCGTTGAAGTTGTAATTAACTAAAATACGTAGGCTATCGTCAGGATATTCTGTCAGGATATAACTGTCTCTATGACGCTTAAGACATACATCTATAACATAATTATGAGTATCTGAGAACATTTCGATACATTTTATGTTGTTTATAAAGATATGTGATATATATGATCGTATCCAAAAAAATGAGGCGTGACACATATGAGGCGTGACACATATGATTTCATGACCGTCCTTATTGTATACAGATAACAATATGTTGTTTGTCCGTCTGTCCTTATTTCATACATACATCAATAGCTTGTTTGTCCGTCTGTCCTTATTGCATACAGATAATAATAGGTTATTTGTCCGTCTGTCTTTATTGCATACAAATAACTATTAGTTGTTCGTCCTTCTGTCAATTTTGCATACATATAGCTACAGTTTGTTCGTCCGTCTGTCTGTCAATAATGCATAAATTATTGTTGCCATATATTTATGACATCTTCATCCACCATTTCTAATATCTCCCATATTAATCAAGATATCAGCACAATAATAGTGGGAGGACAGGGGAGTTCTGCCAAACCACACCCGATTGTTTGTACAATTACATAGGATGACTGGTGGCATAGGACTTGAATAGGGCACGAACAACTGCAAACAGTAATGAGATAGATACCACAGTTGGTTCGAGCATTGACAACATCCAGGAATACAATAGAGGCGATGCAAACAATCTGAACAGTGATCTGCAAGGCAGTCATACTGCTGAGCTTCCTGAAGCCCTGGATTCAGAATGAGAACAATCAATGCCGATTAGGTCTACCTATACGCCCATGTTGTGGAAGGATTCTCCAGATATGATGTCAGAAACAATTAACAATAAATATATGATGTCAATCATCAGCTTCAAATCTTGAACCAGATGGTGCCAACCATCGATGCTGAACCACATGTTTAGTTTAGATTGGTAATTGGCATTGGTCGGCTTCAAAGTTTGAACAAGATGATGCCAACCATCAATGCTGCACAACAAGATTGGGTTACATTGGTAGATGATCTTGGCTGCTTCAAAGCTTGACCATAATGATGCCAACCATCAATGCTGCACAACCAGATTGGGTTACATTGGTAATTGACAATGGGCAGCTTCAAAGCTTGAACATGATGATGCCAACCATCAATGATGCACAACAAGATTGGGTTACATCGGTAATTGACTTTGGTTAGCTTCAAAGCTTGAACCAGATAACATGTCCGGAACCACCTACTGTAGAAACATTACATAATTGTCTATGCAAGAGAATTATGAAGCTAGAACACCTAGATTCAACATATGAATTCCTTGTCCAGGTCTATTCCACTCTTCCATATGTGCCCTTAGGGTCATTCGATAGAAAGCAGTAGACCTGGCATACAGGTGGCATGTAAAATACAGAACAATACAGCTTTGTGGTAGCGTTTCATAGCATATATGTCAATCACTATACGTCCTTGCACATCAGATAACTCTACAGGCTCTATTGTGATCTGTCATCGATGTCAATCACTATACGTCATTGCACATCAGATAACTCTACATGCTCTATTGTGATCTTTCACGGATGTCAATCACTATACGTCCTTGCTCATCAGATAACTCTCCAGGCACTATTGTGATCTTTCGACGCAGGTGTCAATAATCAGTGGCTTCCCTGTCCGAGTGGCCAAGGTCGTTGACTTCAAATCACTTGCCTCTCGCCGCAGCTTGTTCGAATCCCACTGTGGTTCGACTTATTTCATTTGAGGAAGCTATCCAGCTGCCTTGTGGAATACCGGTGTCACGCGAGTGTCTGCCCAACCCTGAAATACTGCTCCGAAGGTCACCCGGGCTGTTCAACCACCAATCATATCTGGAAAGTTGATGGGAGAGAATGTTACGTGGATTGTTGATGGAAGAGCATGTTGCGTGGGTTGTTGATGGGAGAGCATGTTGCTTGGATTGTTGATGGAAGAGCATGTTGTGTGTGTTGTTGATGGGAGAGCATGTTGCTTGGGTTGTTGATTGGAGAGCATGTTGCTTGGGTTGTTGATGGAAGAGCATGTTGCGTGGATTGTTGATGGAAGAGCATGTTGCTTGGGTTGTTGATGGAAGAGCATGTTGCGTGGATTGTTGATGGAAGAGCATGTTGTTTGTGTTGTTGATAGGAGAGCATGTTGCTTGGGTTGTTGATTGGAGAGCATGTTGCTTGGGTTGTTGATGGAAGAGCATGTTGCGTGGATTGTTGATGGAAGAGCATGTTGCTTGTGTTGTTGATGGAAGAGCATGTTGTTTGTGTTGTTGATGGGAGAGCATGTTGCTTCGGTTGTTGATTGGAGAGCATGTTGCTCGGGTTGCTGATGGAAGAGCATGTTGCTTGGGTTGTTGATGGGATGGCATGTTGTTTGAGTTGTTGATGGGTGAGCCTGTGGCTTGGGATGTTGATGGAAGAGCATGTTGCTTGGGTTATTGATGGGAGAGCATTTTGCTTGGGTTGTTGATGGAAGAGCATGTTGATTGGGATGTTGATGGCTGAGCATGTTGCTTGAGTTGTTGATTGGAGATTATGTTGCTGGGGTTGCTGATGGAAGAGTATGTTGCTTGGATTGTTGATGGGAGAGCATGTTGCTTGAGTTACTGATGGGAGAGCATGTTGTGTGGAGTGTTGATGGGAGAGCATGTTGCTTGTGTCGTTGATGGGAGAGCATGTTGCTTGTGTTGTTGATGGGAGAGCATGTTGCTTGGGTTGTTGATAGAGGAGCATGTTGTTTGTGTTGTTGTGGGAGAGCATGTTGCGTGGATTGTTGATGGAAGAGCATGTTGTTTGTGTTGCTGATGGAAGAGCATGTTGCTTGGATTGTTGATGGGAGAGCATGTTGCTTGAGTTACTGATGGGAGAGCATGTTGCTTGGATTGTTGATGGGAGTGCATGTTGCTCGAGTTACTGATGGGAGAGCATGTTGTGTGGAGTGTTGATGGGAGAGCCTGTTGCTTGTGTCGTTAATGGGAGAGCATGTTGCTTGTGTTGTTGATGGGAGAGCATGTTGCGTGAGTTGTTGATAGAAGAGCATGTTGTTTGGGTTGTTGATGGGATAGCATGTTGTGTGGAGTGTTGATGGGAGAGCATGTTGCTTGGGTTGTTGATAGTCTGTGTTGTATAGCTCGGAATAAAATGTCATTGATTAAAATTCTTACAATTTCAGTATGTTGTGGCATCATGGGTTATACATTTAGTAGTTTTATTTAACATTCTGTTACAGAATATGGGAAACTGATTACTATAACCAATATGTGCAACAATTATACTGGTTATGCACTGTGGTGTATTGGAGTATATGTGATATATCAAAGTACTGGTTGCATCCGTGATTCTGGTCTGTTACAGAATATGGTACACTGATCACTATTAACAATGTGTGCAACAGTTATGCTGGTTAGGCACTGTGGTGTATTGGAGTATATGTGATCCATCAAAGTACTGGTTGCATCCGTGATTCTGATATGTTCATCTACTAGTTGTTCTAACCCCGGAGAACTGGTGTAAGTTGACAAGTCATTGAATAGATTACCATTAACAAATTGCGGTTAACATCACCTATTATTAGTACTTCTAGGTCTGCATATCATTGATAAATAGTATCTATTTCAAAACGATCATTCCATCGGATGGCGATAGACTTGGGAGGCAAGACAATATTTACTATGTTTGAGAAACAATCTAGGTATGTCCTGAGTTTCAACTCTATATTGTCTCGGATATACAAAAGAATGCCACCATCCCCGTTTCTCGTATCATTATCCTTTCTAAATGGAGTGTTTTAAAGCCCTAATGGCATCATTAGTTTGAACAGTTGAGATTATTTCATTGCTATTACCTATTAGTGCAGTTGTCCTATTATCATTATTGTCAATGTGTATCATATCACCATCTGTATAAGTTATACTATCAATAGACGATTCTATTTTAGTACTGTATGAATTATCTCCCCTGATAAATACTCCCCAACCGCCATGTCCGACATTACCGAAGTGAAAACTTAATGAAATAGTGATAATCCCTTTAAACAGTAAAATATCGTATACAATGCCGTATTAACGCGGTGGTGGCCGACAGTGTGCTGTGGTCAATTGCAATATTAATCAGAACATACTTTATGACTGGGAACATTCACCATGCCCGATTCACAATTATTTTAACGCCGAGGAGTGTGCATGTACCATTAACAGCAACATATGTCTTACTATTATTAATATTATACACAATATATCATTACTATCGGCAATTACATTGTTGTAATTATTATGTATTGCATAATTATCCCTGTGTGATTGTATGTGAAAGCAGGGTCGGTTACTAACTTTGTTGCAGCGCTCTAATTATGTGTGGGTGTCTGCAAAAATAACATGGTACGTTGGTCGCTAGATCGGACAGGTGGGTTTTCACCGGGTACTCCGGTTTCCTCCCACATGAATGTCCACATTTTACGCTTTCACCCTCGCCAAGGAGATTAATATAAGTTATTAAAAGTTGTTTTGTAATCGTTGTAAAATAAATAAAGTTTAAACAAAAACAACATCAAAAAATGTGTAATTAATTGTTTGTTTCAACTGTAACCTATTTTAACATGTACCAATGTTTATCCCCATTTTTGATTTTGTTTTGGGACATTGTTAAAATAGGCTACTGTTGAAACAAACAATTAATTACACATTTTTGATGTTGTTTTTGTTTATAGCATTATCACTAATTATGGCCTCAATTTTCAATTTTGTATTATAATGAATGAAAGTTTGTTCTTAGTAATGTCTATGTTTAAATTTCGTGCCTACATTCTTTTCATTCCAATAAAGAATGCGTTTTTGTAATTATACAATTACACGATTTAAATCATCCTCACATGATTTAGCTATTGAAGGTTATCGTTACATACACCTACCTAGCATGGGAACAGGCGTCGATATTGTTTGCCTGGACAGTCAAATACATATTTTTTAACACCGAGACTTGGGCCGTATTGAGTTTCTAATCATATCAATGTCATTTTGCCAGAAGTTAAAAAGTGAAATATCGACAGAATGGAACCCAGGCTAACACCAACCACGAACCGAGAGATTATGCATTTATTGTAATCATAGAATATCGCTTCATACTAATTTGCCCTCATTGCTCAACTTTAAGATCGAAATACATTAAACGATATAGAGGATATTTGTGTTTATTAGTGTAAGATATGATTTGATTTCATCGAGTGATCATCGGAATTTGTATTTCCGCTAGTGGCGTTAACCGGATATGCATATTTCGGTGATCACGAGATGACATCAAATCCTCTCTTACACTGATAAACACATATCTTCTTTTTCTGTTATGATTTCCAATGATTTTGGCTAATATAATAGTTGTTATCAAAGTTAATTTATTTTAATTGTCCCTGTCTGGAGCCACATTTCACTACATTCCACAATCGCACATCCACATATGTTAGTGTGAGAGAGAAATTATTTTATTATAGTGACATGTGCATTAAACATAAATAACAAACAAATATATACAAAATGTTGCACCCGACCCAGTGGGCCTATAAGTCACCTCATGTACAAAGTTACAGTTAATGACATTTAAGTGTGAACGTCCGTAATAAGAAAGAGTTCCGGTATAACTTTCATGTTAATTTCTGTTTGATGTCAAAATTAAAAACTACAGACAAAACAATAGGAATAATTTTGTTACTTTATAATTAATTGTCATGATAATAATAAAATAGATAAAATACAAACGTACATCTAACCGCGCAGGAATACGATACGCAACCAGTGGCAATGAGAACACCTTTATTATTCATTGGAAAACATAAAAGATATTACCATACTTGGCCGAATATACATAACTTTATTAATCTTGTGTCATTCGATTCCAGCACAATATCAACTGGTATTTCTAAAATAATATATTTTGCATATCAATAACACATTTCATATAATTGAATACTAATACCTCCTTTGTAAAGTTCCAAGTCACTTCCTATTGTTTCTGTTTAACTGCTATATTTATGCAATAATCTTACTACTGTATTGTATTATTGCATTGTGGGGCTAGGGAGACAACTCGTCCTACATTGTTTACTTCGAATTTGTAGCGGTTATTTACCTTGTACTAATTAGTGATAAATCCAGTTTGCAAGAGTGTTCACTTCTGAATAGAAGCAGCATACGTAGCATGTGGTAATAGTTGAATACCTGAAGATTATTTAACCATTTCCTTCATAGATATTTAGGTTAATATACTATAATATCTCCAGAGGGCCATTTAGCTATCATGTGGATAAGTAGTGGCCATATCTATCCCATCTCCATTGATATTGCTGGGACTAAATGAGATTCTGGTTATTATTATGAAGATTTGTTTGGCTACAACATTGGCAATGAATGTCGTATTTGTAATGGCGTCAATGGGTGTTTCTATGGGGTAAATGGTTAAGATCAACACCCGTCAATCAAATCAAGATGACGGCCACAATTCAAGATGGCCTCCATAATGCAAGATGGCTGTTAAAATTGCCATCAAAACAAAATAATTTTACGATTTAAATGCCTTATATAATTTCAAACGAGGGGGGGCGGATAATATATAGCTTAGGCCACAATTTCAGTAGTTTTGGTCCTTGGTATTGTAATTTGAGCAAACAATACTCATATTCATTAGATCTTTGAGGGAAAGGACGTTTCGTGTGTATATTGATCCACTCAGTGCATTGGTTCCATGTTTATTTGCATTAGACCGCACAAACGATACCCATTGGAAGCGGTTCATATCTGGAATAAGGTTAACAACAGAAGAAGCCTCATTGATGTCGGATGTGTATTTGAATATCCGGGAATTGGTAACCCGTTCTCAGAGACCTTTGTTGATCTTCTTGTTCTGTACATGCTGGACATAGTGGACAAGAACGTCGACGAAGCTCTTATCGACTTGAGACAACAGAAAAGCCAATCACAGCTAAGAGCAAGCAAAATAGAGTCCTCTCTGAAGGGTATATGCTCCTTGTTTGATCAAGTCATGTCATAAAAGGTTACCTTGGCCCGAAGTAGATGCACTATTGCTTGAAGGAGCAGCTGCTATAAATATGCTGAAACTACAGGACAACAAGACTTGTGGCGATGGATTCCACCAGGAATGAGGTCTCGTGAGTCCCATTGTAAGTTGTAAGAACTCTGTATAAAGTACATAGCAGCATTTCGGAAGATATACACTCAAAAGTAGACCATGGGTCTACTAATGCTGTCCATTGATAATAGCATTCTCAAGACTTTCAAACTAATTACAATTAATATCCTGGTAAGCCACGTTCGCCACGCCGGAATGCACCGGGTTGTACCGGAGTCCTATGTGACCTAGGCTTTAGCAAGCATGGATTAATAGTGAAACAAACGGGACCAGTATCATATGAGATTGAGTTGCAAAATGGCATGGTAGTGGAGTATATTGAATACGGTACAGAAGGGATGCTTCCCGACAGGAAGTGGTACCAGTACTAGTAACTGAAGCGATGTACAATCAATTAACGAATTGAGAAGTAGCTGAACATGTCCCGGGGCTATCAGCTATAGACATAAGTCAACCGCAGCCGGTAAACCACCGAATACACAAGACATAGAAAGTGGGACCGGAACTAATTGATAAATCACAAAGGCCTCAACGGAACAGAAAGCAGCCAAATTCAAACTAACTTGTTGATACTACATGTGGAATCCTGAACTAACTTGATACAGACTATAGTGAATCATTTGTGGAATAATACATTATTACATAGGGACATACATTTCGTTATACGTTTGGCTGTTCAACTATAAATATCATGCATTGATTATAGTTAGTACAAAGAAACGTATTGATATTTTCTTTATTGATAAATTAAATAAGTTATTACCGTGTTTAAAATGTTTTTCTTGACAGTTAGCTCTGCAATACTTGTGTTCACTTTAGTGAAAACTGAGGCATCTTTGGCTTCCGAGCCAAAGTGCTCTAAATTCCACTATGAAGAGCAGATGCTATATAAAATGGTTCGCGTAGAGCATGACATGGAACTCTTGGATATTGCGGTTAAGGAAATGGGTGACAAGATGGAAGCATTTACTGAACGAATGGGTGCAAAGATGGAAGCATTTACTGAAAGCAACTTGGAACTGAGAGACAAGAGTGAGAACAACATAGGAAACTATCGGATTGAATTAGAAGACATAGAAGTGGAGATTGAGAAACAACGCGTTAATATTGTCGCCCTCAAAGGAATTACGAAATTCATAAATGCATGTCTCTATTCCACACAAAGTGAGAACATATAGTGGATGCAAAAGTTGTAATACGGTGCATGTTTTCATGTACTAGTGCACTATATCGTTCATTTGGCGCAACAAGTTGAATAGATGAAATGGTTTCATAAATAACTTTATGCATGTTATTGTCGAAAACATAAACCCGTATGAGCAATAACACACATAGCTTCACGTGTGCTACTTGGCAACTAACAATATTGGCGAAACAACTCATATCACTGCACTGGTACTATTTTACCACTGTCAATGTTGGCGAAACAACTTATATAATTGCACTGGTACTATTTGGCAACTGTCAATGTTGGCGAAACAACTCATATCACTGCACTGGTACTATTTGGCAACTGTCAATGTTGGCGAAACAACTCATATCACTGCACTGGTACTATTTGGCAACTGTCAATGTTGGCGAACAACTCATATCACTGCACTGGTATTATTTGGCAACTGTCAATGTTGGCGAAACAACTCATATAACTGTACTGGTATTATTTGGCAATTGTCAATGCTGGCGAAACAACTCATATAACTGCACTGGTATCATTTGGCAACTGTCAATGTTGGCGAAACAACTCGTATAACTGCACTGGTACTATTTGGCAACTGTCAATGTTGGCGAAACAACTCGTATAACTGCACTGGTACTATTTGGCAACTGTCAATGTTGGCGAAACAACTCATATAACTGCACTGGTACTATTTGGCAATTGTCAATGTTGGCGAAACAACTCATATAACTGCACTGGTATTATTTGGCAACTGTGAATGTTGGCGAAACAACTCATATAACTGCACTGGTACTATTTGGCAATTGTCAATGTTGGCGAAACAACTCATATAACTGCACTGGTATTATTTGGCAACTGTGAATGTTGGCGAAACAACTCATATAACTGCACTGGTACTATTTGGCAATTGTCAATGTTGGCGAAACAACTCATATAACTGCACTGGTATTATTTGGCAACTGTGAATGTTGGCGAAACAACTCATATAACTGCACTGGTACTATTTGGCAATTGTCAATGTTGGCGAAACAACTCATATAACTGCACTGGTATTATTTGGCAACTGTGAATGTTGGCGAAACAACTCATATAACTGCACTGGTACTATTTGGCAACTGTCAATGTTGGCAAAACAACTCATATAACTGCACTAATGCTATTCTGGGATGCACCAAATGCATACAACCACTGGTCTTCGGGAAGGGCTGTAACTAATATTCCCCAACCCGTTTGCCTTTCATTAATGTGATATGTTTTTGTATGCACATATATATGTAAAATGAATCGAGCAATAGAATATATGATTAAGCTAACTGCTGAACATGTTATTTGGAAGATGTTAAGCCTAAACCAAAAGGTTTTCTTCCAGATATCCGATAGAGCTTACATTTTGAGCACGACGGGAAATAAACCTCTTTAAAGTCTAATCTGTAAACATTTACAGTACCATCCAATTAGAAATCAAGATTCGCCATATGACCTAATTAAGCTGTTGTAGCGAAACCCCCAAAATAGCACACTAATTGGAATTCAACAGACCTACACAATCTGTTTTGCAGGTGTAACCTTCAACATGTTTAGGTTTCAATGGTTTTAGTTTTTGTATTGGCAGTATACCACAAATTGAGGATGATGAGGTGATAATGTGCAGGATACATTACGTGAATGTACGATTGTATAGCCATTCAGTCTTGTGGATCAGTTGCGACCAGTTGTATTTTTTATTTGAGGATGATGCATTACATTTAATGTATGTTTTCATTATGAGTTTGTCTATATAATGAAATGGAATTCGATCATGCACAGTATACGATGGCTGACGATGACTCCAAATGCCTTAAACCAGCAGATATGTAGTTGTGGTTATGTTGTTACTGTTGAAGAATGGAAGATATATTAGGAGAAGGGAACGATTATACGATGACGGTATTACGATGACGGTATTAAACCAGCAGATATGTAGTTGTGGTTATGTTGTTTGTGTTGAAGAATGGAAGATATATTAGGAGAAGGGAACGATTATACGATGATGGTATTACAATGACGGTATTAAACCAACAGCTATGTAGTTGTGGTTATGTTGTTTCTGTTGAAGAATAGAAGAGATATTAGGTCAAGGGAACCATTATACGATGACGGTATTACGATGGCACGATGTTATTCCTAATACGCTGCACTCGTGGAATACAGTAAGGCGTCTAATTAGAAAATAAACAAAATAATAAGAATTCACCAAATTGAACGAAATAAGAAAAATGACAATCAACAGAAAGAAATAATAAATTATTCTCCCTTGCATTTTATCTCCCACAGGTTTTGGCTCTGGACAAATGGTTTAGGGGTTCAAACCCCAAATACATGTTTAACTACACAATGATACACTACATGCATTTGTTTAGGCCATATCCAAGCAAGATTAAAAACAACCCGTCACCATAATGCCAGTAGCGCCTGTGGTATAAACGTATACTATATTAGCGAACATGGTCAATGATTTGTGATCGAATTTATCAATATCTAAAATAGTAGCACTTTAATCTTTTGCACGATACCAACAATTGCATGAGTTGCACAAGTAATATACTCGTATTATTGGTATTATATATATATATAATATTATATATATATTTATTGTTCCTACTGGTATTGCAATTGAGCAGGGAAGTCGGAAGGAGGTAGGGACGAAGGTTCCAAGCGAAAACGTGATTTATAACATGTTCGTGCAAACCAGATGACTGGCTTGTTCAAATAATTTATGCATGTTACGTATTTACTTTCAGAGAAACAGTTCGTCCGGCCTCCAGCGTTCAACGTCCATAGTCCAACAGATCTCACTCTTGCTACTAACAAGGTCCTCATATACATAGTAGAGCTGCTAAATGAAGGCGACGGCTATGATATAACTACTGGTGTATTCACTGCACCTAGAGCTGGTCTCTACATGTTTGCTGTGCATATGTGTAATTATCCTGATCGATACATGCATTACAGTATTGTTGTTGAAGACAACCTGGTGGCCTCTAGCTCACAGGGTGACAGCACTGACGCTTCTTGTTCTTCTGTTAATGCTGTTGTAAGGGTAAACAAAGGGGGACGTGTCTATGTTAAATGTACGAGTGGAAGATCCGCACAACAGATTCACAGTGATAGCTATCGTTGGAATTCATTCATTGGCAATCTACTTCATGAATGATGCAATATACTTCTCATGCCAGTATGCTAGAGCCAAGTGTAGTAGCACATAGTTTGCATATCAAGCACTGTAGGATGATTATATGTCACAAATCATATACATCACACCGGTGTGGTAAATAGCCTTGTATTTGTCCCATATTTAGCGACAATCAAATCTCTTATAACTCAAACATGAGTGGTTTTGTACATTGTTTTAATATTACTGTTTAAATATGTTGTGTATGCTTGTACAAAAATGAGACGTAAATAAACATGTATCTATCTATCATTTATCTATCTATACATCACACCGGTGTGTTAAATAGCCTTGTATTCGTTCCATATTTAGCGACAATCAAATCATATACATCACACCGGTGTGGTAAATAGCCTTGTATTCGTCCCATATTTAGCGACAATCAAATCATATACATCACACCGGTGTGGTAAATAGCCTTATATTCGTCCCATATTTAGCGACAATCAAATCATATACATCACCGGTGTGGTAAATACCCTTGTATTCGTCCCATATTTAGCGACAATCAAATCATATACATCACACTGGTGTGGTAAATACCCTTGTATTTGTCCCATATTTAGCGACAATCAAATCATATACATCACACCGGTGTGGTAAATAGCCTTGTATTCGTCCCATATTTAGCGACACATCACATTTCGTCACATCATATTTATCACACCATAGACGGATATGTAGTCCAGTGTTTAACACGTTTGACTGGTAATCCAGGGATCGCAGGTTCAATCCCCAGTCTGACCATAATACAATTAACAGTCTTTCAGATTGGACTTTATGCCGAAGTCTCGTGTCGGTGCTGTACACCGTGCACGTAAAAGAACCAGAGGAGACTCTGGAATGTGGCTCTGTCTGTATCATTGCAATATCTTCCAACAATCTAAAATGACTAATCTCTTCAGGGGGCGTCGCTCATATGGGCAACCGGTAGCGACGATAAATAAACGTAAAACACACACACATTTATCACACCAGCAATTGTTAAAGACACTGAAAAGCAAATGATCGCATGCACTTGTCATGGATTTGTGGTTGTAAAGCAACAAATAAATTGCCTATTTATTTACATAATAAAAACTAAAACCATACAGTGTGTTCATTTATATTTCCAATCTTTCATTTCTTCTGATACCACATCCACTGTGAAGAGGTATTCAAATCAATCTGGAACACAGCATGAATATTCAAAATATAACGCTTCATATAGCCAGTGCTCACCTGTGAATAACGCCACTGTATTTACACACTGTATTCCTCCGCCAAATAATACAGTATACCAACCTTCAGTTTGTAATGGCCCGCATTCGTATACCACATCTTTTCTACACATCAACTAGTCTGAAGTCTACTCAGGTCACATAATTTCTCAAAAAAACACAAAATCTATACACTGTCTGAAGAAGGGTGACATTAGTTTTTTTCACAAGCTTTGGTTTAGTTTCATCATATCACAAGCGTAAATTTACTTAAGACATTATCATAATTACACGTTTCATTTGCAATGGAATTGTGCAGATTAAATGGAGAATTCATAATTCAATGGATTAATAGCCAAGCGGTCTAGGGTGCTAGTCCTCCCCACATCATTATAATACAACAGTTCCGTGCGAGTTCGAAACATTATAAAATGAGGACAATCATGAGTCTACAGTTATTTAACTATAATGTTCATTTCATTGTATTAGGTACAACATGTGTTTGTCATCTAAAATGATACTTTTATTCGTGTTATTAATGAATAAAAGATAAATTCCAAATTTGTGGTTGTTAAAAATGTTTTATATTTATTCATTTCTATTTACTTTATTGTTTATTTCATGCATTTTATTTCAGTTTATGAAGTCTATACATGTACTACTATTACTTTCAATTCACACCACTAGCAGCGAAAACCTTCAACATGTTTTATACATGTTCTCCTTTTCTGGCGATGTATAGCGGGAATGTTAACAAAATCGTGAAAAGTAAGAATATCATGAAGTGTGATGCATATTGATATAAATGTTAAATATTAAAAAAGATAAAATAAAATACCTTCATTGAGGATCGAACCCTGTCCCTTCGACGCCACAAGCATTCTATATTACCACATCATCAACGAGGCTGGTTTCTACCTATAATAACAAGGCTATATAATACCTATTGTGACTTTGCTGTGACCTAAGGTCGACTGAATATGCAGATGTCTCAAGTAAATTCAAGCTAGTAATATTTTATTGAAAATAAATAGTAAATATGTCATACACAAAAAGATAATAATATAATCTCCATATTGTAACACCCTAGGCTTACCCTACGTTCACGATGTGCGTTTCCATGGAGTGTGGTGATGCATGTTTACTGGCAGCGCTATAGGAATTTGACCGTTGCTCTATGAAACAAACAGAACAACAGACCGCCTTCGAATATCACTCCAGTTGTAATCTACGGTCTGAATTACACGACGTCCAGTTTCGTGTATTCTCGCTGGTTCTGATATGATAATCCTCAAGTATTGGTCTGCTTAGGAACATCCCTGGTGTAGTTAATCCTATCTGTGTTACTGAATATTCCTGTTAAGTGATCGATGTATGTAAATGGGTGTAATTTACCGTTTAGATAATCTGTATTTTGTTTAGCATGTAGGCCGCCATATTGAATGCAGCCTGTGTATTCGACGCTACGCGGCGATGTTCCATACACTGCTTTTGTAAACAAAGAGTATCGCTTGTATGTGGTATTCGTAAAGGGCGAACTTGTTTAATCATAAGCTTGTGGTGTTTTTTATAAGTATATGTATATTATTGGTATGTATGCAGTGCTTAGTTGGCGCAATAGTCTTATTTTAGTTGTGAGTACCTGTTGTACTACACATTTGTGTGTGACGTAATGCGACATGTGGGGCACGTGCATGTACTGCGACGTCGCATTGTGTGTTAGCATAAATACCGAGCAGAATGTCATTCTTGGCCTCCAACACTCTGAAATAGCCGGAAATCATTGCCTGTTTGTATGAAATAGCAGACGACGTGTTAAACATTGGTGCGTTTTTAGTGTCATTTCATGATATAATTCGGGTTTCTTGGCCAGTTTGTAATATTAAAAATTGTATAGTGATCGTTAACAGTCACACTTATTAACAGCAGTTGCTAAATAGTAAAGGAAAATACATCGCATCGTTGTCGTCACTTTGTTAATTGTCCGCTGTGATCAGCCTACGTCCGTTCTCCCGTCTGTCCACTAGATTGACCCCGGTTGGAGCGTAACACTATTGATATGTACCCATGTGTAGCAAGATGGACCGACAAAGCTAGATCACAATACTCAATCAGACTCAATCAACACTCAGTACAATATTTACAAGTTACAATAAGACGATGAATTATTTGTATGAATGATGATGCTTGTGCAAAACAATGTATGTTCATCCGAAGTTCTAAGATCTTGCTCTTAAACAGTTCCTCTCTGTCTATGCCATCACTGCAATACTTGCTAACTGTCCTTGGTGAACGTTCGCTAACGTTACACCAATCCCATATGAGTGTGCCTGTTAACGTTCTATAACGCAATGCACAACGCTCATGTGACGTAATCACACTTAAACCGTCTGCTATGAGTAGGTAACATAAACTAAAAATAGATTCACGTATTTATGTTTGTCTCGATGATTCCAATCCTTGACGACCATGTTCCCGTTCTGGCTGCCAGTATAGTGTTGGCTTCCTTGAGATATATCCAGTAGACCAAGAACATCGTAGTGAGTGTTGTGGCGAGACACGCTGCGAGCCCCAAATTCTCTCGACTCCGGGGAATATACCACGTCCGGGTAAAACAGTAAACTCTGGCTCCGGGAACTCTATGGCCGGGCAAAACATCAAATACGTTCCGGGTAATGTACTTCCGGGCAACGACGCAATCTCATTCCACGCCGGTACGTCCGGTGGATGAAGCTTAAATATATATAGCATATGGAAAATACTAGGTAAATTCCTATAATGTAGCGTGCTACAAGTGCACCAATAGTATACTGGATATACTATTTTCAGTCACGATACGTCACATGTCTTACTTCCATTATCGTTCGTTTATGATGATCAACCATAGTAAATAATAATGATGATATGAATCACGTGTGACTCACCACGTGTTACTAACCACGTGCTGACATTTCAATGAATACACGGCAATAATTATATAACAACTGCAATCATTAAAATACAATCTTTTGCCGGTAAT
The DNA here is from genome assembly GCA_014843695.1 of Archivesica marissinica. Taxonomy (NCBI): domain Eukaryota; kingdom Metazoa; phylum Mollusca; class Bivalvia; order Venerida; family Vesicomyidae; genus Archivesica; species Archivesica marissinica. Next base: position 29,148,727 of record CM026391.1, on the reverse strand, counting down.
AATACTTCATTATGGAGCCGTGAGTATAGAACCACATAAACCTCATACCTCATTGGCGTTCCATAGCTAATATATTAACACAAACTCTTTCAACAAAACAGTTACGGACAGAAATACTCAGCATGGCGTAGCTCTATACGGCATAATTTCGGCATAAATTATGAAATAATAACTAAACAGAATGAACGTTTAAATACACAATGTTCAAATTAGCTAATACAATTTTAGCATAAATGTTCATAGCAAAATTAAAAATGTCTGTCGTAACAGTCAAATGTGTGTGCGCCAAATAGCATGAAACCGGCGGCTTTTATTACCACAGTGGTCTAGATAGGAAATGTGCACGAGATAAGTACACATTCCGTGAATTTGATATAACGCTATGCGGCTGTATCGTTATCAACGGAGGCCTCACCTAGGGGTTTATAACTGTTTAACAATAAGTATAATGTTATGAAAATGATAACTTTGTCATTTCTGAACCGAATTGGATAAAAATTGCATGTACGTTCATGATTTCTAATGCCGAAACTAATGCACTAACAAAAACCTGATGCAATCTTAGCATACAAATATGGCATAATTGAAGCCCGTATCTCAATATTGTGACACCATGTGTGACGGTTTATAATGCAACATTTCATATTCAAGTCATCGCAGGATCCAGTATGTCTTTCCGGAAAGATGGACGGACGGACGCCCATACCCACAAGTGTTTATTACGTGCCTTATCATTTATTCTATATAGCTGCACAAATTGAATTGATGGCTTCCAAATTTTCTATAGCCACATAACCTTTAATACTAGACCAGCAAACAGTAAACATAATATTTGTTCTCTTAGGCAGGTAAGTCCATTTTATGGGTGAGGACAGACGGAGGATACACACATTGTCCCCTCCTCCGGTGACACCAATTAAGCTGTGACAATTATTCAGTATATGACGCCAGTGGTGTTAAAGAGTAGGTCTTTGAAGCATAAATTAAATAAAATACGTAGACTATCGTCAGGATATTCTGTCAGGAAATAACTGTCTCTATGAAGCTTAAGACATACATCTATAACACATGAGTATCTAAGAATATTCCGATACATTTTATGTTGTCTATAAAGATATGTGATATGAGGCGTGATACATATGATTCCATGTCACCTACAAATGCAAACCGATGACATATCAGGTACAAGGTAGTATATATCCAGTACTGATGTGCAATGCAGTATATACCGAGTACTATTACACAATGCAGTATATACCCAGTACTGATATACAATGTAGTATATACCCAGTACTGATGTACAATGTAGTATATACCCAGTACTGATGTACAATGTAGTATATGCCCAGTACTGATGTACAATGTAGTATATACCCAGTACTGATGTACAGTGTAGTATATACCCAGTACTGATGTACAATGTAGAATATACCCAGTACTGATGTACAATGTAGTATATACCCAGTACTGGTACACAATGTAGTATATACCCAGTACTGATGTACAATGTAATATAGACCCAGTACTGATGTACAATGTAGTATATACCCAGTACTGATGTACAATGTAGTATATACCCAGTATTGCATACAGATAACTATAGGTCGTTCATCTGTCTGTCCATATTGCATACATATAACTATAGGCTGTTTGTCCCTCTGTCCATATTGCATACAGATAACTATAGATTGTGTGTCCGTCTGCCCATATTGCATACAGATAACTATAGGTTGTTCATCCGTCTGTCCATATTGCATACAGATAACTATAGATTGTTTGTCCGTCTGTCCATATTGCATAAAGATAACTATAGGTTGTTCATCCGTCTGTCCATACTGCATACAGATAAAAATAGATTGTTCGTCCGTCCATACTGCATACAGATAACAATAGATTGTTTGTCCGTCTGTCCATATTGCATACAGATAACTATATATTGTTTGTCCGTCTGTCCATATTGCATACAGATAACTATATATTGTTTGTCCGTCTGTCCATATTGCATACAGATAACAATAGGTTGTTTGTCCGTCTGTAAATAGTGCATACCGATAACTATAGATTGTTTGTCCGTCTGTCCATATTGCATACATAACTATAGGCTGTTATTCCGTCTGTCCTTATTGCATACAGATAACTATAGATTGTTTGTCCGTCTGTCCATATTGCATATAGATAACTATAGATTGTTTGTCCGTCTGTCCATATTGCATACCGATAACTATAGGTTATTAGTCCGTATGTCCATATTGCATACAGATAACTATAGGATGTTGGTCAGTCTGTCCATATTGCATACAGATAACTATAGATTGTTTGTCTGTCTGTCCATTTTGCATACCGATAACTATAGATTGTGTGTCCGTCTGTCCATATTGCATACAGAACTATAGGTTGTTAGTCCGTCTGTTCATATTGCATACAGATAACTATAGGCTGTTAGTCCGTCTGTCCATATTGCATACATATAGCTATAGGTTGTTTGTCCGTCTGTCCATATTGCATACAGATAACTATAGGTTGTTTGTCCGTCTGTCCATATTGCATACATATAGCTATAGAATGTCTGTCCGTCTGTCCATATTGCATACAGAACTATAGGCTGTTCGTCCGTCTGTCCATATTGCATACAGATAACTACAGATTGTTAGTCCGTCTGTCCATATTGCATACAGAACCATAGGCTGTTCGTCCGTCTGTCAATATTGCATACAGATAACAATAGATTGTTTGTCCGTCTGTCCATATTGCACACAGATAACTATCGAGTGTGTGTCCGTCTGTCCATATTACACACAGATAACTATAGGTTGTTGTCCGTCTGTCCATATTGCCTACAGATAACTATAGGCTGTTTGTCCGTCTGTCCATATTGCATACAGATTGCTATAGATTGTTAGTGCGTCTGTCAATATTGCACACTGATAACTATAGGTTGTTAGTCCGTCTGTCCATATTGTACACAGATAACAATAGGTTGTTTGTCAGTCTGTCCATATTGCATTCAGATAATTATAGGTTGTTAGTCCGTCTGTCCATATTGCATACAGATAACTATAGGCTGTTAGTCCGTCTGTCCATATTGCATACAGATAACTATAGAGTGTTAGTCCGTCTGTTCATATTGCATACATATAGTTATATGTTGTTAGTCCGTCTCTCCATATTGCATACAGATAACTATTGGTTGTTAGTCCGTCTGTCCATATTGCATACAGATAACTATTGGTTGTTTGTCCGTCTGTCCACATTGCATACAGATAACTATATATTGTGTGTGCGTCTGTCCATATTGCATACAGATAACTATAGATTGTTTGTCCGTCTGTCCATATTGCATACAGAAAACTATAGATTGTTTGTGCGTCTGTCCATATTGCATACAGATAACTATAGGTTGTTCATCCGTCTGTCCATATTGCATACCGATAACTATAGATTGTTCATCCGTCTGTCCATATTGCATACATATAACAATAGATTGTTCGTCCGTCCATACTGCATACAGATAACTACAGATTGTTAGTCCGTCTGTCCATATTGCATACAGAACCATAGGCTGTTCGTCCGTCTGTCCATTTTACACACAGATAACAATAGGTTGTTTGTCCGTCTGTCCATATTGCCTACAGATAACTATAGGCTGTTTGTCCGTCTGTCCATATTGCATACAGATAGCTATAGATTGTTAGTGCGTCTGTCAATATTGCACACAGATAACTATAGGTTGTTAGTCCGTCTGTCCATATTGTACACAGATAACTATAGGTTGTTTGTCCGTCTGTCCATATTGCCTACATATAACTATAGGCTGTTTGTCCGTCTGTCCATATTGCATACAGATAGCTATAGATTGTTAGTGCGTCTGTCAATATTGCACACAGATAACTATAGGTTGTTAGTCCGTCTGTCCATATTGTACACAGATAACTATAGGTTGTTTGTCCGTCTGTCCATATTGCATTCAGATAATTATAGGTTGTTAGTCCGTCTGTCCATATTGCATACAGCTAACTATAGATTGTTTGTCCGTCTGTCCATACTGCATACAGATAAAATAGATTGTTCGTCCGTCCATACTGCATACAGATAACAATAGATTGTTTGTCCGTCTGTCCATATTGCATACAGGTAACTATATATTGTGTGTCCGTCTGTCCATATTGCATACAGATAACTATAGGTTGTTTGTCCGTCTGTAAATAGTGCATACCGATAACTATAGATTGTTTGTCAGTCTGTCTATATTGCATATAGATAACTATAGATTGTTTGTCCGTCTGTCCATATTGCATACCGATAACTATAGGTTATTAGTCCGTCTGTCCATATTGCATACTGATAACTATAGGATGTTGGTCAGTCTGTCCATATTGCATACAGATAACTATAGATTGTTTGTCCGTCTGTCCATATTGCATACCGATAACTATAGATTGTGTGTCCGTCTGTCCATATTGCATACAGAACTATAGGTTGTTAGTCCGTCTGTCCATATTGCATACAGATAACTATAGGCTGTTAGTCCGTCTGTCAATATTGCATACATATAGCTATAGGTTGTTTGTCCGTCTGTCAATATTGCATAGAGATAACTATAGGTTGTTTGTCCGTCTGTCCATATTGCATACATATAGCTATAGAGTGTATGTCCGTCTGTCCATATTGCATACAGAACTATAGGCTGTTCGTCCGTCTGTCCATATTGCATACAGTTAACTACAGATTGTTAGTCCGTCTGTCCATATTGCATACAGAACCATAGGCTGTTCGTCCGTCTGTCCATATTGCACACAGATAACTATCGAGTGTGTGTCCGTCTGTCCATATTACGCACAGATAACTATATGTTGTTTGTCCGTCTGACCATATTGCCTACAGATAACTATAGGCTGTTTGTCCGTCTGTCCATATTGCATACAGATAGCTATAGATTGTTAGTGCGTCTGTCAATATTGCACACAGATAACTATAGGTTGTTACTCCGTCTGTCCATATTGTACACAGATAACTATAGGTTGTTTGTCCGTCTGTCCATATTGCATTCAGATAATTATAGGTTGTTAGTCCGTCTGTCCATATTGCATACAGATAACTATAGGTTGTTAGTCCGTCTGTCCATATTGCATACATATAGCTATAGGTTGTTAGTCCGTCTGTCCATATTGCATACAGATAACTATAGGCTGTTAGTCCGTCTGTCCATATTGCATACAGATAACTATAGAGTGTTAGTCCGTCTGTTCATATTGCATACATATAGTTATATGCTGTTAGTCCGTCTGTCCATATTGCATACATATAGCTATAGGTTGTTAGTCCGTCTGTCCATATTGCATACAGATAACTATTGGCTGTTAGTCCGTCTGTCCATATTGCATACATATAGCTATAGGTTGTTAGTGCGTCTCTCCATATTGCATACAGATAACTATTGGTTGTTAGTCCGTCTCTCCATATTGTACACAGATAACTATAGGTTGTTTGTCCGTCTGTCCATATTGCCTACAGATAACTATAGGCTGTGTGTCCGTCTGTCTATATTGCATACAGATAGCTATAGATTGTTAGTGCGTCTGTCAATATTGCACACAGATAACTATAGGTTGTTAGTCCGTCTGTCCATATTGTACACAGATAACTATAGGTGGTTTGTCCGTCTGTCCATATTGCATTCAGATAATTATAGGTTGTTAGTCCGTCTGTCCATATTGCATACAGATAACTATAGATTGTTTGTCCGTCTGTCCATACTGCATACAGATAAAATAGATTGTTCGTCCGTCCATACTGCATACAGATAACAATAGATTGTTTGTCCGTCTGTCCATATTGCATACAGGTAACTATATATTGTGTGTCCGTCTGTCCATATTGCATACAGATAACTATTGTTTTTTTCTCCGTCTGACCATATTGCATACAGATAACTATAGGTTGTTTGTCCGTCTGTAAATAGTTCATACCGATAACTATAGATTGTTTGTCAGTCTGTCTATATTGCATATAGATAACTATAGATTGTTTGTCCGTCTGTCCATATTGCATACCGATAACTATAGGTTATTAGTCCGTCTGTCCATATTGCATACTGATAACTATAGGATGTTGGTCAGTCTGTCCATATTGCATACAGATAACTATAGATTGTTTGTCCGTCTGTCCATATTGCATACCGATAACTATAGATTGTGTGTCCGTCTGTCCATATTGCATACAGAACTATAGGTTGTTAGTCCGTCTGTCCATATTGCATACAGATAACTATAGGCTGTTAGTCCGTCTGTCAATATTGCATACATATAGCTATAGGTTGTTTGTCCGTCTGTCCATATTGCATAGAGATAACTATAGGTTGTTTGTCCGTCTGTCCATATTGCAAAAATATAGCTATAGAGTGTCTGTCCGTCTGTCCATATTGCATACAGAACTATAGGCTGTTCGTCCGTCTGTCCATATTGCATAAAGTTAACTACAGATTGTTAGTCCGTCTGTCCATATTGCATACAGAACCATAGGCTGTTCGTCCGTCTGTCCATATTGCACACAGATAACTATCGAGTGTGTGTCCGTCTGTCCATATTACACACAGATAACTAAAGGTTGTTTATCCGTCTGACCATATTGCCTACAGATAACTATAGGCTGTTTGTCCGTCTGTCCATATTGCATACAGATAGCTATAGATTGTTAGTGCGTCTGTCAATATTGCACACAGATAACTATAGGTTGTTAGTCCGTCTGTACATATTGTACACAGATAACTATAGGTTGTTTGTCCGTCTGTCCATATTGCATTCAGATAATTATAGGTTGTTAGTCCGTCTGTCCATATTGCATACAGATAACTATAGGTTGTTAGTCCGTCTGTCCATATTGCATACATATAGCTATAGGTTGTTAGTCCGTCTGTCCATATTGCATACAGATAACTATAGGCTGTTAGTCCGTCTGTCCATATTGCATACAGATAACTATAGAGTGTTAGTCCGTCTGTTCATATTGCATACATATAGTTATATGCTGTTAGTCCGTCTGTCCATATTGCATACATATAGCTATAGGTTGTTAGTCCGTCTGTCCATATTGCATACAGATAACTATTGGCTGTTAGTCCGTCTGTCCATATTGCATACATATAGCTATAGGTTGTTAGTCCGTCTCTCCATATTGCATACAGATAACTATTGGTTGTTAGTCCGTCTGTCCATATTGCATACAGATAACTATTGGTTGTTAGTCTGTCTGTCCATATTGCATACATATAACTATTGGTTGCTTGTCCGTCTGTCCATATTGCATACAGATAACTATATATTGTGTGTGCTTCTGTCCATATTGCATACAGATAACTATAGATTGTTTGTCCGTCTGTCCATATTGCATACAGAAAACTATAGATTGTTTGTGCGTCTGTCCATATTGCATACAGATAACTATAGGTTGTTCATCCGTCTGTCCATATTGCATACAGATAACTATAGGTTGTTCATCCGTCTGTCCATATTGCATACAGATAACAATAGATTGTTCGTCCGTCCATACTGCATACAGATAACTACAGATTGTTAGTCCGTCTGTCCATATTGCATACAGAACCATATTGTTTTTTTCTCCGTCTGTCCATATTGCATACAGATAACAATAGATTGTTTGTCCGTCTGTCCATATTGCACACAGATATCTATCGAGTGTGTGTTCGTCTGTCCATATTACACACAGATAACTATAGTATGTTTGTCCGTTTGTCCATATTGCCTACAGATAACTATAGGCTGTTTGTCCGTCTGTCCATATTGTACACAGATAACTATAGGTTGTTTGTCCGTCTGTCCATATTGCATTCAGATAATTATAGGTTGTTAGTCCGTCTGTCCATATTGCATACATATAACTATAGGTTGTTCATCCGTCTGTCCATATTGCATACAGATAACTATAGATTGTTTGTCCGTCTGTCCATATTGCATACAGATAACTATAGGTTGTTCATCCGTCTGTCCGTACTGCATACAGATAAAAATAGATTGTTCGTCCGTCCATACTGCATACAGATAACAATAGATTGTTTGTCCGTCTGTCCATATTGCATACAGATAACTATAGGTTGTTTGTCCGTCTGTCCATATTGCATACAGATAACTATAGGTTGTTTGTCCGTCTGTAAATAGTGCATACCGATAACTATAGATTGTTTGTCCGTCTGTCCATATTGCATATAGATAACTATAGATTGTTTGTCCGTCTGTCCATATTGCATATAGATAACTATAGATTGTTTGTCCGTCTGTCCATATTGCATATAGATAACTATAGAGTGTGTGTCCTTCTGTCCATATTGCATACAGAACTATAGGTTGTTAGTCCGTCTGTCCATATTGCATACAGATAACTATAGGCTGTTAGTCCGTCTGTCCATATTGCATACATATAGCTATAGGTTGTTTGTCCGTCTGTCCATATTGCATACATATAACTATAGGTTGTTTGTCCGTCTGTCCATATTGCATACATATAGCTATAGAGTGTCTGTCCGTCTGTCCATATTGCATACAGAACTATAGGCTGTTCGTCCGTCTGTCCATATTGCATACAGTTAACTACAGATTGTTAGTCCGTCTGTCCATATTGCATACAGAACCATAGGCTGTTCGTCCGTCTGTCCATATTGCACACAGATAACTATCGAGTGTGTGTTCGTCTGTCCATATTACACACAGATAACTATAGGTTGTTTGTCCGTCTGTCCATATTGCCTACAGATAACTATAGGCTGTTTGTCCGTCTGTCCATATTGCATACAGATAGCTATAGATTGTTAGTGCGTCTGTCAATATTGCACACAGATAACTATAGGTTGTTAGTCCGTCTGTCCATATTGTACACAGATAACTATAGGTTGTTTGTCCGTCTGTCCATATTGTACACAGATAACTATAGGTTGTTTGTCCGTCTGTCCATATTGCATTAAGATAATTATAGGTTGTTAGTCCGTCTGTCCATATTGCATACAGATAACTATAGGTTGTTAGTCCGTCTGTCCATATTGCATACATATAGCTATAGGTTGTTAGTCCGTCTGTCCATATTGCATACAGATATCTATAGGCTGTTAGTCCGTCTGTCCATATTGCATACAGATAACTATAGAGTGTTAGTCCGTCTGTTCATATTGCATACATATAGTTATATGCTGTTAGTCCGTCTGTCCATATTGCATACATATAGCTATAGGTTGTTAGTCCGTCTGTCCATATTGCATACAGATAACTATTGGATGTTAGTCCGTCCGTCCATATTGCATACATATAGCTATAGGTTGTTAGTCCGTCTGTCCATATTGCATACAGATAACTATAGGCTGTTAGTCCGTCTGTCCATATTGCATACAGATAACCATAGAGTATTAGTCCGTCTGTTCATATTGCATACATATAGTTATATGCTGTTAGTCCGTCTGTCCATATTGCATACATATAGCTATAGGTTGTTAGTCCGTCTGTCCATATTGCATACAGATAACTATTGGCTGTTAGTCCGTCTGTCCATATTGCATACATATAGCTATAGGTTGTTAGTCCGTCTCTCCATATTGCATACAGATAACTATTAGTTGTTAGTCCGTCTGTCCATATTGCATACAGATAACTATTGGTTGTTAGTCCGTCTGTCCATATTGCATACAGATAACTATTGGTTGTTTGTCCGTCTGTCCATATTGCATACAGATAACTATATATTGTGTGTGCGTCTGTCCATATTGCATACAGATAACTATAGATTGTTTGTCCGTCTGTCCATATTGCATACAGAAAACTATAGATTGTTTGTGCGTCTGTCCATATTGCATACAGATAACTATTGGTTGTTCATCCGCCTGTCCATATTGCATACAGATAACTATAGGTTGTTCATCCGTCTGTCCATATTGCATACAGATAACAATAGATTGTTCGTCCGTCCATACTGCATACAGATAACTACTGATTGTTAGTCCGTCTGTCCATATTGCATACAGAACCATAGGCTGTTCGTCCGTCTGTCCATATTGCATACAGATAACAATAGATCGTTTGTCCGTCTGTCCATATTGCCCACAGATAACTATCGAGTGTGTGTCCGTCTGTCCATATTACACACAGATAACTATAGGTTGTTTGTCCCTCTGTCCATATTGCCTACAGATAACTATAGGCTGTTTGTCCGTCTGTCCATATTGTACACAGATAACTATAGGTTGTTTGTCCGTCTGTCCATATTGCATTCAGATAATTATAGGTTGTTAGTCCGTCTGTCCATATTGCATACAGATAACTATAGGTTGTTCATCCGTCTGTCCATATTGCATACAGATAACTATAGATTGTTTGTCCGTCTGTCCATATTGCATACAGATAACTATAGGTTGTTCATCCGTCTGTCCATACTGCATACAGATAAAAATAGATTGTTCGTCCGTCCATACTGCATACAGATAACAAAAGATAGTTTGTCCGTCTGTCCATATTGCATACAGATAACAATAGGTTGTTTGTCCGTCTGTCCATATTGCATACAGATAACTATTGTTTTTTTCTCCGTCTGTCCATATTGCATACAGATAACTATAGGTTGTTTGTCCGTCTGTAAATAGTGCATACCGATAACTATAGATTGTTTGTCCGTCTGTCCATATTGCATACAGATAACTTTAGGATGTTGGTCAGTCTGTCCATATTGCATACAGATAACTATAGATTGTTTGTCCGTCTGTCCATATTGCATACCAATAACTATAGATTGTGTGTCCGTCTGTCCATATTGCATACAGAAATACAGAACTATAAGTTGTTAGTCCGTCTGTCCATATTGCATACAGATAACTATAGGATGTTAGTCCGTCTGTCCATATTGCATACATATAGCTATAGGTTGTTCGTCCGTCTGTCCATATTGCATACAGTTAACTACAGATTGTTAGTCCGTCTGTCCATATTGCATACAGAACCATAGGCTGTTCGTCCGTCTGTCCATATTGCATACAGATAACAATAGAGTGTTTGTCCGTCTGTCCATATTGCAAACAGATAACTATCGAGTGTGTGTCCGTCTGTCCATATTACACACAGATAACTATAGGTTGTTTGTCCGTCTGTCCATATTGCATACAGATAACTATAGGCTGTTTGTCCGTCTGTCCATATTGCATACAGATAGCTATAGATTGTTAGTGCGTCTGTCAATATTGCACACAGATAACTATATGTTGTTAGTCCGTCTGTCCATATTGTACACAGATAACTATAGGTTGTTTGTCCGTCTGTCCATATTGCATTCAGATAATTATAGGTTGTTAGTCCGTCTGTCCATATTGCATACAGCTAACTATAGGTTGTTAGTCCGTCTGACCATATTGCTTACATAGAGCTATAGGTTGTTAGTCCGTCTGTCCATATTGCATACAGATAACTATAGGCTGTTAGTCCGTCTGTCCATATTGCAAACAGATAACCATAGAGTATTAGTCCGTCTGTTCATATTGCATACATATAGTTATATGCTGTTAGTCCGTCTGTCCATATTGCATACATATAGCTATAGGTTGTTAGTCCGTCTGTCCATATTGCATACAGATAACTATTGGCTGTTAGTCCGTCTGTCCATATTGCATACATATAGCTATAGGTTGTTAGTCCGTCTCTCCATATTGCATACAGATAACTATTAGTTGTTAGTCCGTCTGTCCATATTGCATACAGATAACTATTGGTTGTTAGTCTGTCTGTCCATATTGCATACAGATAACTATTGGTTGTTTGTCCGTCTGTCCATATTGCATACATATAACTATATATTGTGTGTGCGTCTGTCCATATTGCATACAGATAACTATAGATTGTTTGTCCGTCTGTCCATATTGCATACAGATAACTATAGATTGTTTGTGCGTCTGTCCATATTGCATACAGATAACTATTGGTTGTTCATCCGTGTGTCCATATTGCATACAGATAACTATAGGTTGTTCATCCGTCTGTCCATATTGCATACAGATAACAATAGATTGTTAGTCCGTCTGTCCATATTGCATACAGAACCATAGGCTGTTCGTCCGTCTGTCCATATTGCATACAGATAACAATATATTGTTTGTCCGTCTGTCCATATTGCACACAGATAACTATAGATTGTTCGTCCGTCCATACTGCATACAGATAACTACTGATTGTTTGTCCGTCTGTCCATATTGCATACAGAACCATAGGCTGTTCGTCCGTCTGTCCATATTGCATACAGATAACAATATATTGTTTGTCCGTCTGTCCATATTTCACCCAATAACTATCGAGTGTGTGTCCGTCTGTCCATATTACACACAGATAACTATAGATTGTTTGTCCGTCTGTCCATATTGCCTACATATAACTATAGGCTGTTTGTCCGTCTGTCCATATTGCATACAGATAGCTATAGATTGTTAGTGCGTCTGTCAATATTGCACACAGATAACTATAGGTTGTTCATCCGTCTGTCCATATTGCATACAGATAACTATAGGTTGTTCATCCGTCTGTCCATATTGCATACAGATAACAATAGATTGTTCGTCCGTCCATACTGCATACAGATAACAATAGAGTGTTTGTCCGTCTGTCCATATTGTATACAGATAACTATATATTGTTTGTCCGTCTGTCCATAATGCATAAAGATAACTATTGTTTTTTTCTCCGTCTGTCCATATTGCATACAGATAACTATAGGTTGTTTGTCCGTCTGTAAATAGTGCATACCGATAACTATAGATTGTTTGTCCGTCTGTCCATATTGCATACATAACTATAGGCTGTTATTCCGTCTGTCCTTATTGCATACAGATAACTATAGATTGTTTGTCCGTCTGTCCATATTGCATATAGATAACTATAGATTGTTTGTCCGTCTGTCCATATTGCATACCGATAACTATAGGTTATTAGTCCGTCTGTCCATATTGCATACAGATAACTATAGGTTGTTGGTCAGTCTGTCCATATTGCATACAGATAACTATAGATTGTTTGTCCGTCTGTCCATATTGCATACCGATAACTATAGATTGTGTGTCCGTCTGTCCATATTTCATACAGAACTATAGGCTGTTCGTCCGTCTGTCCATATTGCATACAGATAACTATAGATTTTTAGTCCGTCTGTCCATATTGCATACAGAACCATAGGCTGTTCGTCCGTCTGTCCATATTGCATACAGATAACAATAGATTGTTTGTCCGTCTGTCCATATTGCACACAGATAACTATCGATTGTGTGTCCGTCTGTCCATATTGTACACAGATAACAATAGGTTGTTTGTCCGTCTGTCCATATTGCATACAGATACCTATAGGCTGTTTGTCCGTCTGTCCATATTGCATACAGATAGCTATAGATTGTTAGTGCGTCTGTCCATATTGCACACAGATAACTATAGGTTGTTAGTCCGTCTGTCCATATTTTACACAGATAACTATAGGTTGTTTGTCCGTCTGTCCATATTGCATACAGATAACTATAGATTGTTTGTCCGTCTGTCCATATTGCATTCAGATAATTATAGGTTGTTAGTCCGTCTGTCCATATTGCATACAGATAACTATAGATTGTTTGTGCGTCTGTCCATATTGCATACAGATAACTATAGAGTGTTTGTCCGTCTGTCCATATTGCATTCAGATAACTATATGTTGTTAGTCCGTCTGTCCATATTGCATACAGATAACTATAGATTGTTTGTCCGTCTGTCCATATTGCATACATATAGCTATAGGTTGTTAGTCCGTCTGTCCATATTGCCTACAGAGAACTATTGGCTGTTCATTCCTCTGTCCATATTGCATACAGATAACTATAGGTTGTTAGTCCGTCTGTCCATATTGCATACAGATAACTATAGGCTGTTCGTCTGTATGTCCATATTGCATACAGATAACCATAGGATGTTTGTCCGTCTGTCCTTATTGCATACAGATAACAATAGATTGTTCGTCCGTCCATATTGCATACATATAGCTATTGATTGTTAGTCCGTCTGTCTATATTGCATTCAGATAACTATAGGCTGTTTGTCCATCTGTCCATATTGCATACAGATAACTATAGGTTGTTGGTCCGTCTGTCCATATTGCATACAGATAACTATTGATTGTTAGTCCGTCTGTCCATATTGCATTCAGATAACTATAGGTTGTTAGTCCGTCTGTCCATATTGCATACAGATAACTATTGATTGTTAGTCCGTCTGTCCATATTGCATACAGATAACTATTGATTGTTAGTCCGTCTGTCCATATTGCATTCAGATAACTATAGGTTGTTAGTCCGTCTGTCCATAATGCATACAGAACTATAGGCTGTTCGTCCGTCTGTCCATATTGCATACAGATAACTATAGGCTGTTTGTCCGTCTGTCCATATTGCATACATATAACTATAGATTGTTTGTCCGTCTGTCCATATTACATACAGATAACTATAGATTGTTTGTCCGTCTGTCCATATTGCCTACATATAACTATAGATTGTGTGTCCGTCTGTCCATATTGCATACGTATAGCTATAGGTTGTTAGTCAGTCTATCCTTGTTGCATACCGCTAACTATAGGTTGTATGTCCGTCTGTCAATAGTGCATAAATTACTGTTGACAAATATTCATGAGATCTTCATCCATAATTTCAGACATATTTTGGTTAATATCTCCCATATTAATCAAGATATCAGCTCAATAATAGTGTCATTACCTACGTTTATGGGGTCATAAAAGAAAATGGTGACAATACAATTTCAGCTGGATGGCCGCAATCTTTATAGTTTCAAGATAGTCACCATTGTAATGTTTGTTTTAATCAGGTTTAAATATAAATTTCCTGTTAGTGTTTTCTTAGTCATATTTACTTACATTCTTAGATACTGGTTAGGAGATGAGTATGATGGGTGGACAGGAAGTAGGAGGACAGGGACGTTCTACCAGAATACACCCGACTGTTTGTGCTATTGTGAAACTTGAGATTTGTGGTTAGAATTAATTACGACAGCAGTTTAAATCGATTGCCATGTTCTTTATGCTGGGTAGGGAAATTGTTTGTACAAATAATCAATCTAGGTTTACAGGATTTGTGAGTTGTAGTGGAATCTTTTTGGTTTAGACAAGAAGATTGATAATATCTTTAAAGAAAACAATACCTTTTCGAAGCTGTCATCGATCTTTTATCCAGAGAGTATTGTTCTAGATGTGTGTATTGTGTTCCACGTCATCAAGTGTGGGTTTCAGGTGAGCGTTGTATATGTCGCACAATAGGTAATTGATGTATTATGGATTGAAGTCTTGATCGATGCTAATATTCATGTATCTTACATTCAATATTCTGCTATTGCGGCGGGATTTTGCAGGAATTCTGCGGAATTACGTTGGCACAACTTGCCATTTTCCGCGAGATGCGGGATTTCTGCGCGTGGAGGAATTCTTGTGTGATCTGGAAAATTTTACTATATAAGCACTTGTTTGTTTCATTATGAGAGAACGAAGGGAAGAACTAAGGGAGGAACTAGGGGAGGACTTGAGAGAACTGGGGAGAACTAGGGTAGAACTAACGGAGAACGAAAGTTTCATTGCGAGAGAACGAAGAGAAGAACTAAGGGAGGATCTAGGGGAGAACTGGAGAGTACTAGGGTAGAACTAACGTAGAACGAAAGGGGAACTGACCATGGAATATCAATTAGGGTCGGTATTTGAGTGTATTATTTATTGATTTTGAAGGGAATATTAGCATCAAATGAATACTTTTGACGTGATATGCTTTTGATGATAAACCAAGTGATATTATTGTGTTGAACATTAGAAAAGAAAGAGTAAATTTATATGAGTTTTGGAGTTGAAAAACTGAGCTTATTTTTATTTATTCCGATGACATCTGGAATGTCAATTTAAAGGTTATCAGTTCTCACAAGTCTGTCCACGACTGAACGCCTAACCACGCTACCAGCATAGTCGTGAAACTATTACATAGGATGATTGGTGGCATAATATTAGAGAACGAACAGCTGCCAAAAGTAATGAGATAGATCCCACAGTTGGTTACGGCATTGACAACATCCAGGAATACAATAGAGGCGATGCAAACAATCTGGACAGTGATCTGCAAGGCAGTCATACCGCTGACCTTCCTGAAGCCCTGTATTCAGAATGAGAACAATCAATGCCGATTTGGTCTCCCTACACGCCAATGTTTAGGAAGGATTCTCCAGAAATGGTGTCTGAAATATTTAACAATACATATATGACGTCAATCATCAGCTTCAAAGCTTGAACGAGAAATTGTCAACCATCGATGCTGAACCACATGTTTGGCTTAGATTGGTAATTGGCATTGGTCGGCTTCAAAGTTTGAACAAGATTATGCCAACCATCAATGCTGCACAACAAGATTGGGTTACATTGGTAATTGACCATGGTCAGCTTCAAATCTTGACCATAATGATGCCAACCATCAATGCTGCACAACACGATTGGGTTACATTGGTAATTGACCATGGGCAGCTTCAAAACTTGAACCAGACAACATGTCCGGAACCACTTACTGTAGAAACATTACATAAGTGTCTATACAAGAGAATTATGAAGCTAGAACACCTAGATTCAACATATGAATTCCTTGTGCATGTCTATTCCACTCTTCCATATGTGCCCTTAGTGTCATTCGGTAGAACGCAGTAGACCTGACATACATGTGGCATGTAGGATACAGAACAATACAGCTTTGTGATAGTGTTTCATAGCATATATGTAAATCACAATACGTCCTTGCACATCAGATAACTCTCTTTCGACGCAGGTGTCAATAATCAGTGGCTTCCCTGTCCGAGTGACTAAGGTCGTTGACTTCAAATCACATGCCTATCTGCTTGATCGAATCCCACTGTGGTTCGACTTATTTCATTTGAGGAAGCTAACCAGCTGCCTTACGGAATACCGGTGGCTCTACGCGAGTGTCTGCCCAAGCCTGAAATATGTGTTGTTGATGGGAGAGCATGTTGCTTGGGTTGTTGATGGAAGAGCATGTTGCGTGGGTTGTTGATAGAAGAGCATGTTGCTTGGATTGTTGATGGGAGAGCATGTTGTTTGGGTTGTTGATGGAAGAGCATGTTGCTTGGGTTGTTGATGAAAGAGCATGTTGCTTGGGTTGTTGATGGGAGAGCATGTTGCTTGGATTGTTGATGGAAGAGCATGTTGATTGGGTTGTTGGTGGAAGAACATGTTGTTTGTGTTGTTGATGGAAGAGCATGTTGCTTGGGTTGTTGATGGAAGAGCATGTTGCTTGGGTTGTTGATGGGAGAGCATGTTGCTCGGGGTTTTGATATGAGAGCATGTTGCTTGGGTTGTTGATGTTAGAGCATGCTGCTTGGGTTGTTGATGGGAGAACATGTTGCGTGGGTTGTTGATGGAAGAGCATGTTGCTTGGGTTGTTGATGGGAGAACATGTTGCTTGGATTGTTGATGGAAGAGCCTGGTGCTTGGGTTGTTGATGGAAGAGCATGTATGCATGGGTTGTTGATGAGAACAGGCGGTTTTGTGTGAACTGAGACATATCAATAATGGCTTTCTAGTCTGTGTTGAATAGCTGGGAATAAAATGTGCTTGATTAAAATTCTTGCAATTTCAATATGTTGTGGCATCATGGGTTATACATTTAGTAGTTTTATTTAACTTTCTGTTTCAGAATATGGGAAACTGATTACTATATTACCAATGTCTGCAACCGTTATACTTGTTATGCACTGTGGTGTATTGGAGTATATGTGATATATCAAAGTACTGGTTGCATCCGTGATTCTGCTCTGTTCATCTACTAGTTGTTCTAACCCCGGAGAGCTGGGGTAAGTTGACAAGTCATTGAATAGATTATCATTAACAAATTGCGGTTAAAATCACCTAGTATTAGTACTTATAGGTCTGCATATCATTTATAAATATTGTCTACAAAGTTTTCAAACGATCATTCCATCGGATGGCGATATACTTGGGGAAACAAACACATATTTACTATTCTTGAGAAACACTCTAGGTCTGTCCTGGGTTGCATGTCTATATTGGCTCGGATATACACCAGCATATCACCATCCCCGTTTCTCGTATCATTATACTTTGTAAAAGGAGTGTTTTAAAACCCTAATTTTAAGACAACTATCCAACATATCTGAAATACAAACAAATATCTATTATTGTGTGTGGTGATGTGAGCATTAATTGTAGTTCATTGAATTTCTCTATATTGATTAAGCCCTGTATATGTTGATGTCCTATATTGAACCATTTTGTTTTAGACCTAAATCCAAAGCAAGAGCACGAGTTGTGGCATCATTAGTGTGAACAGTTGAGATTATTTCATTGCTATTACATGTAGGTTCAGTAGTCCTATTATCATTATTGTCAATGTATACCGTATCATCATCTGTATAAGTTATACTATGCATAGACGATTCTATTGTTAGTACTGTATGAATTATCTCCCCTGATATATACTCTTCAACCTCAATGTCCGCCATTACGGAAGTGAACAATTAATGAAATAGTGATAATCCCGTTAAGCAGTAAAATATCGTATAAAATGCCGTATAAACCCGGTGGTGGCCGACAGTGTGCTGTGGTCAATTGTAATACTAATCAGAAAATACTTTATGACTGGGAACATTCACCATGCCCGATTCGCAATTATTTTAACGGCGAGGATTGTGCATGTACCATTAACAGCAACATATGTCTTACTATTATTAATATTATACACAATAATTATATCATTACTATCGGCAATTACATTATTGTAATTATTATGCATTGCATAATTATCCCTGTGTGGTTGTATGTGAAAGCCGGGTCGGTTATTAACTTTGTCGCAGCGGCTAATTAATAATTTATGTGTGGGCGTCTGCAAATGATATGGCGCTCTGATTGAGTTGTATGTTTAGATTGGCTTAGCCTTTACACACAAAACACGAATCAACCCACATCACTTGTATATCCAGATTTCCCTTTGGAAAACGGACAGAATTATATAGATTGGCTATGATTTCAGAGCAACGGTTAGTTAGTGTATACAGATTCGAGAGAGTCACTGTTCAAATGGTCTAAACGAGTAGTTGCTAGTATTGATGGGGCAGGCACTGCTCTTATTTCGTCGGGTATTGTATTGTGTGGCATTCGATTGGCTCTTTCCGTTTTATATTGGAAATAATTGCTATTGTACGCGGAAAAGCTGGCGTCTGTATGAAACTTGTTAAAGGTAAGCTACGCGAAACAGCACAAAACATAACCAAATAAGAACTGTATCAGAGACAGAGTTAAACAAACAGCTTAATTTCAGAAGTATTACAAGATGGACAAAAAGTAAATACGTGTCCAATATGGTTATTGGTGAACTGACCTAATATAATAAATCAAAAGACAAATTTCGGTTTAAACAATCAGAAGGCATGGGTCAGGATCTCTAAACAAAAACTTATACAAGAAGGCAAAACGAAATCATTCATGAAAAGTCATCCAAAAACAACATCCGACTGTCCGATTATTGAAGTGGTTACCGCGCTCGCTTCTCACCAATGCAACCCTGGTTCGATCCTCGGACAGGGAAGTATATGAGATGGTACGGTGGTCGCTAGATCGAACAGGTGGGTTTTCTCCGGGTATTCCGGTTTCCTCCCACATGAATGACCACATTTTACGCTTTCACACTCGCCAAGGAGAGTGATTAATATAAGTTGTTAAACGTTGCTTTGCAATCATTGTAAAATAAATAAAGTTTAAACAAAAACAACATAAAAAAATGTGTAATTAATTGTTTGTTTCATCTGTAGCCTATTTTAACATGTACCAATGATTATCCCCAGCATATAATGAACGAAAGATTGTTCTTAGTAATGTAGTAGATAAGGACCATGAATGTTCAGAGGGTGTAAAAAGCACCAAATTTGGCATGGTGGTAGTTTAGAACAAGCTTGTAAATAATAGGCCGGAAGACAATCCTGAAAGGCCCTATGTCCCCCGTGAGATGGGGCCCAAAAGGGGCACAGGTATATAATTAATTTATTACAGTCACAAATAGTATATAACTTTTGCAAATGAGGTATGTTATCAGGATAAAAGGCTACACGAGTATAAAAATGACTTTTGTTAAATACAAAATTGAAAATTGAGGCCATAATTAGTGATAATGCTATAAACAAAAACATCAAAAATGGGGATAATCATTGGTACATGTTAAAATAGGCTTCAGTTGGAACAAACAATTAATTACACATTTTTAATGTTGTTTTTGTTTATAGCATTATCACTAATTATGGCCTCAATTTTCAATTTTGGTATTATAATGAAAGAAAGTTTGGTCTTAGTAGATAGATATATAGATATTCTTTATTATCCTCCAATTGAAGAGACATTGAACATATTAATACAATGTTATACATAAAAATCAAAGTAAATATGTACATGTAATTAAGCAATAGATGATATGTACATGTACAAGTAGTACAACATATAAGATATAATGCATAGTATACAATGTAGTGGTAAACAATATCACAATGCAATGCAAGTCCGCAGACCCATGGTCACACAATAATGGTGTTTCTTGCGATGCGTGCAAGGAATACCAGGACGTCGGCAATATAGTTAGCAGGTATTATAGTGACTATTGTCAAGCAGCATTGTTTCAGCGAAAGCAAAATGAAACGATGACTGAAGCACTAAAATATTTAAATAAAATTACACAACATCAGTGCAATGCCAATGAATTTGCAGATTTGCACAGCATTGGGTCACTTTAGGTCAACATGAATCAAACTGTAGTTATTATACTACAGGTGATGAATACCCCCAATACAGAGCTATGATTGAGGAGGGTGACACGATTGTCCAAAGTTGCTGATGTGTTAGTATTTGACCTCGAAATGGTCACGGTCACTCATCTATATAACTGTTACGAGTAGGCATGGTAGCAGGCATCTGCATAAAGTTATTTGAAAATCCAATCAGCAGTTCGTGAGATATTGCGGAGGACCTACGGACCGAACGACAGACCGACTTACAGACGTGACTCCCTTATAGCCCTCTGATAATAAGTATCCGGGGGTATAACAAGATGTGACTTTCAATTTCGTCAGTCATATAGACAAGTTACAGTACTCTTAGTATACTCGCAAGGTAATTAATATACCTCAGACTTGTTTTAGTACATATCACTCTATGCGTGTCTTCAAGTTCTATTATAGGAAAGCCAGTCGCTAACTGAACTAACTGATCTTCCGGACTCAATGAGCAAATAACCATAAAGTTATCATGACCCAAACACTTGTCAATATTTCGCCACATTATGGATCTAATATAGTCTTGTGTTGTGCAGAACATTACAACGTGAACTGCAACATATTCTAGTTAACCCGCAGTTTGGGCATAATTAGCAATAGATTCTGGAAAACATTTTACAAATGACATAAACAGCAGTTATACAATATTGTAACTGGTCTCTATACAGTTGACTAAAGTACCACAAACTACACGGTATATAGTCATTATGTAACAAGCTAAAGTTTTGTAACGCTTTATCACATGCTAATCTGTTTTTAAAGTTAAATGACACACATTGTTTTACAGATTGTTTCAGTTGCTTTTTCCAGATATTCAGCTCTGGAAACGTTGCATTATTCAGATAGTTATTTAACACACTAGTGAGACTGTATTTGCCAAGTATACGATAAATGTCCGGTATAAAACCTGTTACTTTGCTGGGAAAAGACATGTATGAAGTTAAACTGTTTGCAAATATGACTTTAAATCTCTTTGAAGAGTCACCTTTGCACAATTGGCCGAATAACAGTAATTTGCGTATGTCTATAAGTGACTCGATTGGCATTATACCTAGAAAGCTTAGAGCAATATATGTTCTTGTATATATTGACATGCATTGCATATGTTTAACACACTGTCTATGGGATCTTTCAAGACAAAGGATTTGTGTATCTGTTAAACCTTTCCACAATTCACTGCCGTAAAGAGCTTTGGACAGGACAACCGACTCGTAAATACGTTTAAGAGTTATTGGATGTAGAATGCTGCTCTGGATACCACAGCCTGTAAGGCTGAAGAATGTTTGCCGCAATTTCGAGCACCCTTCCTTTACAACAGTATCAAGCTTCAAATATGTGTCACCTGGGCAGGTGCATATAGCAATCACTTTCTAGTACAGTCACTGTCCCAAGCATCCATGTTCTTGTTTTATTTACGTATTCACCTGGTGATTCGTTGTATACGATAACACTGCTTTTATTTGCATTATAGAAATATCTTTCTTTAGTAGAGTTGATATAACATTCATCGAGAAGAGATTGCAATCCACGTTTGGTAAACGACAAGAGAACCATGTCGTCGGCCGAGGTTGGACAAGCATAACTCGTGTTGTTTATCTTCAAACTGTGATGGCTGGAATCAATATTGTTCATTAAGTCGTCGATGAAGAGTAAATATAAGTAGGGACTGAGCACTTGTCCTTGTCTTACACCCTTGAGTATTGGGAACCAGTCTGAGGTTTGACCTTGTGATCTAACACAACTGTATATATTACTAAGCAGAGTTTCGATTATTCTAAATAAGTTAATATCGATACCAGTTCTAAATAGTTTTAACAAAATCAATGTATGGTTAACGTTATCAAACGCCTGTCAAACAGTTAATACACTCACGTACCATAAATGAGGTCACCAAACAGCTTATTCCTTTCTGGAAGCCACGTTGTAGTTGATTGATTTCAATACACTGACTATTTTCAATAACGTTTAGGATAACTTTTTCATATAGCTTTAATACTGTAGAACACAGAGAAATAGCTCGATAATTGTTTGGATCTGCTTTTTTCTTGTTACCACCTTTAAACAATGTTGTAATGATTCCCCGTTTTAAGTCGATTGGAGAGTAAGCTAAACAAGCCATATATTGAAACAGTTTCGTGATAACTTTAATTAGTAAATCACCTCCATATATTATATTTTCGTAGTACACTTGATCATATCCGCAAAGTTTATTCTTTTTACATGTTCGCAATGCATCATACACCATTTTCTCAGTGATTATTAAAGGACGTCCTTCAGTATTAGTATTGTTTAACAGGATTTGGCACAGCTCGGTTTCCGCAGAATTTATATAGTTACTACAAAACATGTCACTCTGGGTCGGTGCGTAAAGGGTGCTAAAATAAGACTTCCATCCAATGTTAATTTCTTTTGGAGTTTTACACATTGATCCATTAACATCCATTTCTAAAGTCTGCAAGTTCTTGTTACGTTTGCGTTTTCTGTTAACAAGTTTCCAGAATTCTACACTGTCCATTTCTGCCGCAGTGTCGATCTCCTCTTCAGTATGTGTAATAAACTCCAATACTGCGTCTCTGTGGAACTTCCGAAATAAACATTTCGCAGCCTTGTAGTCAATGTAACTTTGATGTTCATTACCACGTGGACGATTTTCATTTATCCATATTGTATTGTTCGTTTTTTATTCATATCATCATGTAAGCCTTGTGAGGGTAGTATTCCAATATGGTTTTATGTATAGCTTAAACTTTTGGGGATATGCGATTCGCTGGCATTTTTTATAATCTGCACCAAAGAAGAATACAACCGATCTACTTCACAGTTTGATGTTACTTCGCATGCCAATATATTTAACAAGTCATTGTTTTCAGTTAACGCATGTGTGCATTTCTCAATATACTTCTGTTTCACATTTTTCCAATTAATTAAACGAGATGGACTATGATGTGTATGTACTGTTATAATATAATTTTCTACGTTTGAAGTATGAATAAGGACAAAATTATTTCCCCTTCTACTGGTAAAGTCTCCGATAGAGGGCGTAAGAGGATTAAGTTGCACGGGATTATGACGACTTGAAAGTATCATTATCGTATCTTAAAAAGGGCTTTTATATGATTAAATTTGACATTACCAGCGCTTATCATTTTATTGATATTTTTGAAACACACATTTCTAGGTTTTTGTTGGACAAATGAGAAAGGGGAGACAACTTTTTACAAATTCATAGTCCTTCCATTTGGGATTTCCACAGCTCCATATATTTATGTTAAAGTAACAAAGTGTCTCGTTAAAAAATGGAGGGGAGAAGGTAAATTAGTACTGATGTTTTTAGACGACGGCTTTGGGTGCGAGTCTGATTTTGAGACTACAGGTAAAATTGCAGCAGAAATAAAGCAAGACTTACTTAAATCGGGTTTTGTTCCAAAAGCTGAAAAATCATGTTGGGTTCCTGTTCAACAGTTAACATTTTTGGGAGCTGATCTCAATTCCTTAGATGGTGTAATCAGTGTACCAGACTACAGAATAGATAAAGTTAAACGCACTATTTTCGGAATTGCGAATAGTCTTAAGATACACAGGAGAGTTTCTGTCAGAAAAACGGCAAATTTAGTTGGGCAGATTATTTCTATGGGGATAGTAATAGGGGACATCACTCTGAAAATGACTAAACATTTGAGTATAGACATTTTGAATGCAATATCGTGGGATAGCTACATTAAATTGTCTGCAGATTCTTTACAGCAGATTCAGTTTTGGAAAACGAACATAGATATTCTGAAAGTAAAGAAACTTTTAGAAATCTGTAGTTTTTCACGCATAGTTTACAGTGATGCCAGTTTGAGTGGGTATGCAGGCTATGAAATTAGTACTGTTAATGGGATTGCACAGGGATCATGGTATCCGGACGAAAGTTTAAAATCTTCAACATGGAGAGAGTTGGTGGCTGTGTACAGGGTCTTAGGCTCTATGGTTCATATGTTAGCACAGCACTCAGTAAAATGGTTTACAGATAACCAGGCAGTGACCAGTATTGTTCGAAAGGGATCTATGAAGCATGAGTTGCAAAACATTGCAGTTGAAATTTTCAAGATATGTATGCAACATTCTATTTCTTTGAAATTAGAGTGGATTCCACGTTCTGAAAATGAAAAAGCGGACTACCTTTCTAAAATTATAGAAACAGATGAAATGGGTATATCTGTAGACGTATACAATATGATTATCGCTAGGTGGGTGTGTTTAGATGTAGATTGGTTTGCTTCCGAACATAATGCGAAAGTATCCATTTTTTATTCAGGATTTTGGAACAGAGGCTGCACAGGGGTAGACGCATTTTCGTATAACTGGTTAAATCAGTATGGGTTATTTGTAACACCAATTTGTATTGTGCATACTGTTTTAGAAAAGATGAGATTAGAGAAGGCGGGTGGTGTACTTGTGGTTGATTATGTGTTATAGTACCAACACAGGATGTGTTTAGTCCTGGGGTGTTTTAATATAATCCACGCAGACAGCTTAGTCTGGATCCAACGCAGGTTGAGATTTTCTCTTCCTGGTAGCATTATACGGTGTAAGAAATGTAACTCTTTGTATACCCAAACAGGTAAAACAAGGGAGTTGTTTCCCTTGAATTAATGTATATATTGCTCCATTTAATAGTATGTTTTCACGATTATTTTTTCAGAGTCACAGAGATGATATTGACGAGTTGCCGGAGGTTCTGGTGGACAAAGTGACCCTGCTTCCGGAATTGTTACAGACATCTAGAGCGGACAGTACATGTATAAAATACAACAACGCTTTTTCGCGTTGGAGAAGTTGGGCTCTTAGTAATGATTTTGGGAGTGGGGACATTTTACCCGCCAAGAATTTGCCGGTGGCTTTATACTTAGTTTCATTGATTCAAAGTGCAAACTCACCAAGTCCAGTTATTACTGCTTTTTATAGTATCAAATGGTACCACGATATTAGTGGGTTTTCGTCTCCCACAGATTCATCTTTAGTAAAAATAAATTTGTTGGAAGCTGCAAAAAGAAAATTATCCAAATTAACTGTTAAAAAAGAACCAGTAACCATTGAAATTTTAAAACGTTTATATGATAGTTTATACAAGGAAGATAATTTGATGAGTCAGAGAAACATTTGCGCATGTTTAATAGCTTTTGCCGGGTTTTTACGTAGTTCAGAATTATTAAAAATTAGACGTTCTGATGTTAATTTTGAGAGTACACATATGAAGATATTTATAGAAAGCAGTAAAACTGACAAATATCGAGATGGTGCTTGGATAGTCATTGCTAGAAGTGGAACTAGTTTATGTCCTGTGGTGAATTTAGAGAAATACATTCGTTGGGGTAACTTTCAAGAAGCGGATTATTTGTTTTGCAATATAAGTGCTACTTCAAGTGGCTACAAAGTGAGAGATAAGAACAAGGCAATGTCATATTCTATAAATATTGTTTACATTCTTTGAGATCGGGAGGGGCTTCAGCGGCTGCAAACAGTGGGATTAAAGATAGACTGTTCAAGCGGCATGGCCGTTGGGCATCAGACAATGCTAAAGATGGATACGTGAAAGATAAATTGTCAGAAAGATTATTAGTATCACAATCTCTAGGTTTATAATAGCTTGGATAATATGTATATAGCAGTCAATTTGAAAAAGAGTTTCATTTTTGATATTTATATGTTTGAAGTTTGCAAACAAGTGAAAACATCTCTCCCGTTCTTTTAGTTCAGCTCTCTCAAACGCTATTAGCAAATTAAAAGCATTAATTTGATATTAGTATTTTGTTGTGTTTGCAGTTTAGGTTAAGGAGATGATAGAGGTACAAGGGAAATATAATTTTCTACGTTTGAAGTATGAATAAGGACACAATT
Source organism: Archivesica marissinica (assembly GCA_014843695.1). NCBI lineage: Eukaryota > Metazoa > Mollusca > Bivalvia > Venerida > Vesicomyidae > Archivesica > Archivesica marissinica. The sequence goes on along the minus strand of CM026391.1, from coordinate 29,121,971 downwards.
ATTTTCCCTTCTACTGGTAAAGTCTCCGATAGAGGGCGTAAGAGGATTAAGTTGCACGGGATTATTAAATGTTTAGCGCGGTGTTATCATTCAGAGTTGAGAGAGCGACCCACACAGACGTGTTTATTTAGTTGGTGAAATATGATAAACAGATAAATACTCGAAAGGCTAGATGTTGTAAAATGTTTGACGAAATAGATGACAATATTCTATAGATTCATAAAGGTTACTTACTTTATGAACAGATTGAACGGATATAGAGATCTGAAAAAGACTCCATGAAAGTGTATAGTGACAATTATATAGGTTTAAATATGAGCATCGGTTGTGATCAGTTGTACAAGAGTATATTATTGGATGTTGTATGTATAATGATAACGTTGTCAAATTTACGATATATTTATATATGTATACATGTACAGGTAAATAATTGGTGGTGAGCTCTCTCAAGCGCTATTAGCAAATTAAAAGCATTAATTTGATATTAGTATGTTGTGGTATTTGCAGTTTAGGTTAAGGAGATGATAGAGGTACAAGGGAACTCTTATACTCGATATAGTTTGCCTGGACAGTCAAATAAATATTTTTTAACACCGACTCTATTAATTGGGTCCTATTGAGTTTCTAAATCATATCGATGTCAGGTGCTAAAAAGTCAAAAATCGACAGAATGGAACCCAGGCTAATACCAACTACGAACCGAGAGATTATGTATTTATTGTAATTATAGACTTTTGGAAAATGAGTATCGATTCATACTAATTTGCCCTCATTGCTCAACTTTAAGATCGAAATTCATTGAAAGATATAGAGGATATGTGTGTTTATTAGTGTAAGATAGGATTTGATTTCATCGAGTGATCATCGCAATTTGTATTTCCACAAGCGACGTTAACCTGATTTGCATATTTCGGTGATCACGAGATGACATCAAATCCCATCTTACACATATCTCCTTTTTCTGTTATGATTTCCAATGATTTTGGCTAATATAATAGTTGTTATCAAAGTTAATTTATTTTAATTGTCCCTGTCTGGAGCCTCATTTCACTACATTCCACAATCGCACATCCACATATGTTAGTGTGAACGTCCGTAATAAGAAATAGTTCCGGTATATCTTTCAAGTTAATTTCTGTTTGATGTCAAAATTAAAAACTACAGACAAAACAACAGGAATATATTACTTTATAATTAATTGTCATGATAATAATAGAATATATCAAATACAAACGTACATCTAACCACACAGGAATACGAAACGCAACTAATGGCATAGAAAATGTCACCTTTCACTAATTCACAGTAGCGGAAAGAGTGTTTGTTCAATACTCTTACTGTACTGTATTGTATTGTTGTATTGTATTGTGAGACTGGGGAGACCAATCTTCCTACCTTTTTTAAGTCGAATTTGTAATGGTTATTTACCTTGTACTAATTAGTGATCAATCCAGTTTGCAATATTGTTCACTACTGAATAGAAGCAACAAACGTAGCATGTTGTAATAGTTGAATACCTGAAGATTATTTAACCATTTCCTTCATAGAGATTTAGGTTAATATACTATAATATCTTAATACAACCATTTAGCTATCATGTGGATATTGATATTGCTGGGACTAAATGAGATTCTTGTTATTATTATGAACATTGGTTTGGCTACTACATTGTCAATGTATGTCGTATTGGTAATGGCGTCAAGGGGTGTTTCTATGAGGGAAATGGTTAAGTTCCCACACCCGTCAATGAAATCAAGATGGCGGCCACAATTCAAGATAGCCTCCATAATGCAAGATGGCTGTCAACATTGCCATCAAAACAAAATAATTTTACGATTTAAATGCCTTATATAATTTCAAACGGGGGGGGGGGATTATATATAGCTCAGTACAAAATTTCATTAGTTTTGGTCTTGGGTATTGCAATTTGAGCAGACAATACTCATATCCATTAGATCATTGAGGGAAAGGACGTTTTGTGTGTATGTTGATCCACTCATTGCATTGGTTCCATGGTTATTTGCATTAGATCGCACATAGTATACTCATTGGAAGCTGTTTATATCTGGAATAAGGTTAACAATAGAAGAGAATAACTTTAAAAATCAGGCTAATTAGTTATGTTCAGTAATACGGGACATTGGTAACCCGTTCTCAGAGACCTTTGGTGATCGTCTTGTTCTGTACATACTGGACATAGTGGACAAGAACGTCTACGACGAATGAGCAGAAAAAGCCAATCACAGCTAAGAGCAAGCAAAGTAGAGTTCCTCTCTGAAGGGTATATGCTCCTTCTTTGATCAGGTCATGTCATAAAAGGTTACATTGGCCCGAAGTAGATGCACTATTGCTTGAAGGAGCAGCTGCTATAAATATGCTGAAACCACAGGACAACAACACTCTCAATGCATGTAAATTCCACATGCATCTCCACTCTCCTCGTGGCGATGGATTCCACCAGGAATGAGGTATCGTGAGGTGATTATTGTAAGTTGTAAGAACTCTGTATAAACTACAAAGCCGCATTTCGGAAGATTTACACTCAATAGTAGACCATGGGGTATACTAATGTTGTCCATTGATAATAACATATTCAAGACTTTCATACTAATTGCAATTAATATCCTGGTGAATAGTCACATACTATATTTACATATGGTATATATATATACCACAGAGTCACACTTCGATATCTAATGCCAGAAATGGTTTATCTAGTGTAATCCATTATATCGTATCAACGTGATTTCTAACCATTTCTATACCGGTTGCAGAATTATCTCCAAGAAATGCAACATAGCTATGTTTTGTCACACCATGATTCAAGCAGAAATATTATATTAGTGACGACAGAGAACACACAAAAATAACTTTACAAGGAAGGTCGTAACTATTAACAAATAGTGCTACACGTGCAGGATGCCAGATTAATGTCTATTTTTCTACATTTCGGGAGACATATTCGTCTTGAGAAATTGAAATTATCACCACTATATTCGACATTTATGATTCAATGTTAACTTCACGTTCACGTCGAAAATGTCATTGCGAGAACAGGATCCCGTAGCTATCAACTGTGACACAGCATAGTATATAAAAAGAAACCGCTATGTGATTGATACATTGCTTGTAATACAACCCTCATATAATGAGTATATATTACGTTATCAGCTATATATTACTTTCTACATAACCCTCATATCAAATGTGTGTATGATTTCATCAGCTATTCGTTACTTTCTACATAACCCTCATATAAAGAATATATAATATTGTTCAGCTTTACATTACTTTCTATATAACCCTCATATAAAGAATATATAATATTGCTCAACTTTACAATACTTTCTATATAACCTTCATATAAATAATATATAGTATTGCTCAGAGTGTCATTACTTTCTATATAACCCTCATATAAAGAATATATAATATTTCTCAGCTTTACATTACTTTCTATATAATCCTCATATGAAGAATATATAATAGTGCTCACCTTTACATTACTTTCTATATAACCCTCATATAAAGAATATATAATATTGCTCAGCTTTACATTTCTTTCTATATAACCCTCATATAAAGAATATATAATATTGTTCAGCTTTACATTACTTTCTATATAACCCTCATATAAAGAATATATAATATTTCTCAGCTTTACATTACTTTCTATATAACCCTCATACAAAGAATATATAATATTGCTCACCTTTATATTACTTTCTATATAACACTCATATAAAGAATATAGAATATTGTTCAGCTTTACATTACTTTCTATATAACCCTCATATGAAGAATATATAATATTGTTCAGCTTTACATTACTTTCTATATAACCCTCATATAAAGAATATATAATATTGTTCAGCTTTACATTACTTTCTATATAACCCTCATACAAAGAATATATAATATTGCTCACCTTTATATTACTTTCTATATAACCCTCATATAAAGAATATAGAATATTGTTCAGCTTTACATTACTTTCTATATAACCCTCATATAAAGAATATATAATATTGCTCAGCTTTACATTACTTTCTATATAACCCTCATATGAAGAATATATAATATTGTTCATCTTCATATTACTTTCTATATAACCATCATATAAAGAATATATAATATTTCTCAACTTTGCACTACTTTCTATATAACCCTCATATAAAGAATATAAAATATTGTTCATCCAGATCAATTTCATTCTCTAATATAGTCGTGATTCTTATTCGTGTTTGAACTAACATGAAACAGACTATAGTGAATCATTCGGCGGAACAATTCATTTTGCTATTCATTATATTCAAGAACACTCTTACTACTCCAGTCAAGGTAGCTGGAATTGGCATCTATGTGCAAACTAATTGCAGAGGAATTTATTTTAGCACTCTACAGAAAAATAAATTCCTTTGTGCAGAAAAATAAATACTGTCTGTTGGAGAACGAGGCCCATGTGAATAAAGTAATTCCACAAATATTCGGAACATTCTGTTTTACTGGTATCCGATCACAACCCACTGCCAGTATAGCTAAAAGACAATACGCCGGTTTAGACAGCCATCTACAGTAGCCAGGATACAACGGTTGGCACTACTCCTTACATGTTACGAGTAAATGTAAATAAAAAAAAGGATGACCAAACATAGGTCATGCTGGCTGGTTAACCGATGTCCACGTCAGAACAAATTAAAAGATTCACAAATACCTTGTGAAATAATAATTACCCTTGGACAATTAGAGGAGACACCAATAAATACTGCGCACAATAGATAGTGTTACTGTCTAAAGCGGAACTGCTTGTACATGGTTGGTTCAAAAGGTGTTCCGACAAGGATATACATTCACGATTGGCAAGTACTGCATTCAGTTTATATGAGTCAAACCATTATATCCGATATTGCAAGTAACCGATCTGAAATCCTACCTTGATAAGGGGCCGGTGTCTTAACAGAATTGACATCCCCGTAAGAACTGAAAGTTGCGCATGCGCATAATGATCTATAATGGTACATCTTAGTGGCCGTGAGGAATGAGAGACATTCGCTTTATTTTCAATAGTTGTGCTAATTATCAGTATTATGTGACATTTATGAACCTATAGATATTTATAAAGTGTGTCTGTGAAGGGTATTTTCCAATTTCTATATAGATTACTCTAGGTGTATGCTTTATCCTTGCTTACCGGATACGAATACCCGCGGTCAATTGATGGAACAGCCTACTTTATTGACATTTAGCTAAATGAAGTAAATAATTATATTAGAAATCTACTGTTTGGTTTTATTTTTTTTATTAATTGAAGCAGTTATCACATTCCATTATTCAGTAATGATGTTAGTGACTTGTTTGTAACGGTTATCACTGTGTTATCAGTTGTAATTTGACTGTAAATGTTTCGAAACTCCGAAACCACACACTGGCTCATTTTTCAACCCAATTTAACCCAAATCTACATGAGCTTTGTACAGGTAAAGTTTTATCCCAAATTAATGTGACAATTAACACACACTATGTCATTTTCAGTTTTGTTTTGTACAAATAACTGAATAATGCACACTATTTTATGATCAAATGACACGGTCCCTAGAACAGGTTGGAGAACAGTCCAGAACAAGCTATAATAGCTCGATCAAGCTATAATAGCTCGATCGAGCAATAATCTAATGAATAGAAACGTTAAAAATCATATATATTTTCACATTTATCCGAAATATCGAACGAGGACGGAAAGTATGCTACTTACATTTTTTGTAGAAATAGACTGTTCTCCAACATATAGAAATACCGAAATACACCGGAAAAAAGTATATAACAACAATATAAGAACGAGGCAATAATGTCAAACCCCTTGCGAGGAACTACGCTTGTTTTCCTGGACACGCTTAGCCGACCTGACTAAGCAGGCTTAGCCGACCTGACTAGGCAGGCTTAGCGGACCTGACTGGGCAGTCTTAGACGACCTAAGCGGTTAACAGTACTAAGCAATGTGTGTGAGACGCCTACCTCGACGACACTACATAGGTGGCCTGACCGAGTATTGAACCTGGTGTTATAGAATATTGACCCCCCTCAAAATAATGTCTCTCGGGTTATTAGTCGGTCATGGAATATTGACCCCCTTGCGGAACAATTACTCCCCTTGCGAATGGTAATATACAGTGATATATAGTGGGAAAATATTAAATTTATTATAATTAAATGTTAATTAACACTGTTTAAGGCCTAGCAACATTTATTTTGAATCAATGATGTACAGATTAACATAAATATATTGAATATGAAAATATAAGTACACAGATAATTTGTCTCTATCAATTTCTAACGATGATATGGTGGGTGCTGTATAACTAGGAGGTTCACATAATGTATATGCATAATATTTACACAGACAAGCATACAACAAATAATAACAATGACCCCTACCCCTATGTATACACTGAACAAGTGAGGGCAGGTCACTTTTCGATGCCATAGAATAATGACCCCTCTATGTGTAGACTATACATGTATGAAAGAGAGGGTCACTTTTTGATGCCATGGATTAATGACTACCCTATGATTTAGGGTGACAGGTGGACTGTAGTCCAGCGGTTAACTATTGGACTGGTAATCCATGGATCGCAGGTTCGATCCCCCGTCTGACATAACAAAATTAACAGTCTTTCAGATGGGACTTTAAACCGAGGTCTCGTGTCGGTGCTTTACACCGTGCATGTAAAAGACCCAGAGCAGATTCTGGAATGGGTCTCTATCTGTATCATTGCAGATTTGTCATATTTCAAATATCACACTAAACCTTTATTCTCATATGTCATAAACAATACCTCTATGTAAAGCTGTGATGACCTGCCAAAGCTCCAAGAATTACTGTCTTGTATATTCCAGGTCAATAACCAGTGAGGTGTAGTCTGATTATGGGATTTGCTGGCAGGTGTGAAACGGAACTTAACTAGGAGACAACTAAGGTCAGAAAAATTTGATATATAATTATAATAAATGATATTGACAACTGAAAAAGGTTACATTTTTGTCCTAATTTTTTATTCTTGCGCCAAATTATTACACTGACACCCCAATTCCCAAAAAATTCATAATACCAAGCTTATATTGGTAAATTTAGACTTGTCATAATGTTTTCATGCTGTTCAGGTGAGATAGATATCTCACCACTTCATATGATGCCTGTGGGTCACTTTAGAAAGGTCCCTGGCTGGAACTTTCAATTCTCACAGCTTCAGAATTTTCCCCCAAGCCGTGAGAATTGAAAGTCATCTCAGAAAATGCATAATACCGAGCTAATATTAGCAAATTTAGACTTGACATAATGTTTTCATGCTGGTCAATTGAGACAGATATCTCACAACTTCATATGATGCCTGTGGGTCACTTTAGATAGGTCCCTGGTCGGAACTTTCAATTCTCACAGCTTCAACATTTTCCCCCAAGCCGTGAGAATTGAAAGTCACCTCAGAAAATGCATAATACTGAGCTAATATTGGTAAATTTAGACTTGGCATAATGTTTTCATGCTGGTCAGGTGAGATAGATATCTCACCACTTCATATGATGCCTGTGGGTCACTTTAGAAAGGTCCCTGACTGGAACTTTCAATTCTCACAGCTTCAGCATTTTTCTGCAAGCTGTGAGAATTAGTCACCTCAGAAAATGCATAATACCGAGCTAATATTAGTAAATTTAGACTTGACATTGTTTTCATGCTGGTCAATTGAGACAGATATCTCACCACTTCATATGATGCCTGTGGGTCACTTTAGAAAGGTCCCTGGCTGGAACTTTCAATTCTCACAGCTTCAGAATTTTCCCCCAAGCCGTGAGAATTGAAAGTCACCTCAGAAAATGCATAATACCGAGCTAATATTAGCAAATTTAGACTTGACATAATGTTTTCATGCTGGTCAATTGAGACAGATATCTCACCACTTCATATGATGCCTGTGGGTCACTTTAGATAGGTCCCTGGCCGGAACTTTCAATTCTCACAGCTTCAACATTTTCCCCCAAGCCGTGAGAATTGAAAGTCACCTCAGAAAATGCATAATACTGAGCTAATATTGGTAAATTTAGACTTGGCATAATGTTTTCATGCTGGTCAGGTGAGATAGATATCTCACCACTTCATATGATGCCTGTGGGTCACTTTAGAAAGGTCCCTGACTGGAACTTTCAATTCTCACAGCTTCAGCATTTTCTCCAAGCCGTGAGAATTGAAAGTCACCTCAGAAAATGCATAATACCGAGCTAATATTAGCAAATTTAGACTTGACATAATGTTTTCATGCTGGTCAATTGAGACAGATATCTCACAACTTCATATGATGCCTGTGGGTCACTTTAGATATGTCCCTGGCCGGAACTTTCAATTCTCACAGCTTCAACATTTTCCTCCCAAGCCGTGAAAATTGAAAGTCACCTCAGAAAATGCATAATACTGAGCTAATATTGGTAAATTTAGACTTGGCATAATGTTTTCATGCTGGTCAGGTGAGATAGATATCTAACCACTTCATATGATGCCTGTGGGTCACTTTAGATAGGTCCCTGACGGGAACTTTCAATTCTCACAGCTTCAGAATTTTCCCCCAAGCCTTGAGAATTGAAAGTCACCTCAGAAAATGCATAATACCGAGCTACTATTAGTAAATTTAGACTTGATATAATGTTTTCATGCTGGCCCGGTGAGATAGATATCTCACCACTTCATTTGATGCCTGTGGGTCACTTTATATACGTCCGTCTCCTGAACTTTTAAGCACTGAGAATTGAAAGTCTCATCCGAAAATGCATACCGGTAATTAATACCAAACTAATATTAGTCAATTTAGACTTCACATATATGATTTCATGCTGGTCTGTTGATATACAGTCAAACCTGTCTTAAGCAGCCAGTCAAAGGAGTCAGAGAAAGTGGCTGCTTAACACAGGTGGCTGCTTAATAGAGGTAAACTATATAATAAAACAACTGATTGGGAATCTGGAAACTTGCTGCTTAATACAGGTTTGGCTGCTTAATGGAGATGACCACTAACACAGGTTTGACTGTAGATATCTCACCACTTCACATGTTGCCTGTGGGTCACTTTGATAGGTCTCTCATTGGAACTTTCAATTATCACAGGATTAACATTTTTAGAAAATATGTATCGGAATATATATATATATGTGTATCATAATGTATATATGAATGTATCGGAATGTATATATATATATATTGGAATGTGTGTTTATGAGTGTGGCTACATATGAGTGTCCTCCATGTGGTGTCCTCCATGTTGCTTAGACTGGAAATGTCGCTTTTACAAATATGTAATGTAAATGTGACGGCCCACTGTATATATGATTGTAATACAACATTGATATTAGTATGTATTGCTTACAGCACACAATTTTCAACAGGACAGCGATCCTAAGCAAGCGTCCAATGCATTCATAGAAGAACACAGGATAAACTGGGTACCATGACCAACTGGTAAGTTAGATAATCAATCAAAAGGATCCTGGTTAGATATTGTAGGCTTGATCCACGTCTGATCTTAATAATATTAATAGACTTTCTGACGAGGTCTGGTGTCGGTGCCTAAGCTGGACACTAAAAGAACCAGCGAAACCTGGTATAAACATATTTATTCATTCATAATGTTCAGTACATAAATATGTAATGGTCAGAATTTCAATAAAATTCATTAGTTACATAATTATTATTTTATTTCATTCCTATAATTTCAATCATTTAGTTTCTTTGCATAATGGTGACTTTTACATTATATTTTATATAAAGGACATCACTAATGCATTTTTTTAAGCAGATGTTATCTGATATTATTATCCATAACATGTCTTAGAAGAGTTGTCATAGTTGACATTATTTAGAATGTATGGTTTCTTTGATATAAATACCTTTAGTAGCATAAAGCAGCTACTGTTAATACAATGTATCATTTAGTGGCATAATGCTAGCCACATTAAGTCTGCTACAGGACTTATGTTAATTTGTAACTAATAGTCTATGAACTATATATGGACACCATTAAAACCCATGCTAGACTGGTAATCCAGGTATCGCAGGTTCTATCCACCATCTGACCCTAGATGGGACTAGGTCTCGTGTCGGTGTTGTACACCGTGCACGTAAAAGAACCACAGGAGACTGGAATGGTCTCTGTCTGTATCATTGCACTATCCTCCAAACGTCTAAGAGGACTAATTTCTTCAGGAGGCGTCGCTCATATGGGCAACCGGTAGCCACGATAAATACACATAAAACACACACACACATTAAAACCACCTACATAATTAACGTGAACTTCAATCTGTGTTAATTATCGTTATTGCTGGACAATTATATATATATTAAATTAGTAACTGGAATCGTCATTGGTTTAATTCAAATTGACCATACACCGTGGACTGACCCCTTCATATGCCACCACTTTGTGTACGATACTCTGCTGTACCACACTAATTCCCCATTTAGAGTTAACCTGCACACAAGTTCAAACCCTGTGAACTCGAGTCGGTGACATATTGTAAACAAAATGAAAATGGATTAAATCGAAAGCTTATAGCTTATTGAGATTATCTCCATTAAATATATAAATGTGTGCACTATCAGCGATTAAGAGATAAACGTATTATGTAGTAATACCAAAATATATAATACGTGTATGAAAATATAGTTTTATATCAAGTGAAAAACTAACAAAATGGGGATTGGGTGGGGATTGAAAGCGATGAAATAACAATTCTCAAAGTGAATCACTCTGCCAATGCATCAGTCCCTCAAAGACTATTGAATGGGTCTCTCTGCCTGTACCATTGCACTATCCTCCAAAATCTAAAATGACTCTTCAGGTGTCGCTCACTTATGCAACCTGAGTAGCGACGATTACAAAAAGTAATGCATGTTAGTATTTATAAACATATAACATAGCGAAATACACTGGACCCGCTACACTCTAGCATGGTAGCTTGGGCAGGAGCTCGGATTTTATTCATATTCCTGTCTGGCCTCTATACCGTGCAATCGTGGGACAAACCGTCCGTGTGTCGAGTACCTAGTCAGTATGTATTTATGTACACAGTCATGCACAAAACCACACCCACAGGCAGGCACACACACAATCTTATCTTTATATAAGATAATTATTCAAACTTAAAGCGAGTCGGGTGGGGGGGTGTACGTTTATATATCGTCGTTACCGGTTGCCCATATGAGCGACGCCTCCTGAAGAGATTAGTCATTATAGATTTTTGGAGGATAGTGCAATGATACAGATAAAGACCCATTCCAGAGTCTCTTCTGGCTCTTTTACGTGCACGGTTTAAAGTCCCATCTGAAAGACGGTTAATTTTATTAGTGTCAGACGGGGGGATCGAACTTGCGATCGCTGGATTACCAGTCCAGCGTGTTAACCGCTAGACTACATATCCGTCTGTAAAAGCGAGTTTCTAGTGGCCTTGTTTATCTTTTATATTTAAAATATTGATCTCGTGGCATTGACATTGTGGAAGTCGTGATAGTGCAGTTGTATAGCATTCGCTTCAGGTACAAAAGGACCGAGTTCGCGCCCAGCTGTAGTTGTTATGATTGTGTCCCTTAGCAAGGGACTTAAATTGCTTCTTCTCTCCTTTATCGAGATGGATTCTACCAGAAATGAGGCCTCGAGGACGATTAATATAATGTAGTAAACACTTGTTCTGCAATCTAGTTAAGTTAAATTTGTATAAACTAAACTACAAAAAGCTATCTTGATTTATCTAACTTTAAATTATTTATGACAGTCAAAAGGGTCATAAACAATATACAGATGCCCAATATTCACATTGTAATAGAACATGTAGGGGTGTCGCATCAACAGCTTAGGTCATAAGACTCCAGACTTTCATACAAATATTACGACAACACACTATTTCTACTTAGTAGTTGTGGCCTAACTAATACAGTTTCGGTAATGACAACGGCAGTCATATTGTATGATAAAATCTAGATTAATAATCCATAATCGATTTCATAGTTGCATTTAAATTAGCTGGCTAATCTTACAATCAACTTAAAACTGCAGTATTGGGATACACAAGCTTACTTGAGGATGTGTGAAATATCGATAGCTGATTGGATTATCCATTATAGTTTGATTGACAGGTGTCGTGATCGATAACAATAAGCTGTTCCATCAATTGACCGCGTATTCTGTAAGTCATGATTATACACAAACACGAGCGTTTTAAACCTCATACACTGGAAATTGGAGTCTCATTAGTAGCTTTTATCTACTATCATTTATCTCTGTAAATAATTGAGAAATAAAATCTTTAAACTAAAGTGGAGGAAAGATATTGTTATTGACTTTCAATTCTCACAACTTACGTTTCTTATACCCGTAGCGTGAGCCCCGTAAGCCGCAACTAGCGAACTTACAATCCTCACGGACTTACGGGGCTCACACTACACCTGTACGGTTACGGTGCATCCCGGTATAGCCCGCATAGACGATCGTCTCGACGGTCATCAGCTCTCACGATGTCCCTCGGTGTTGACACGGCTGTGCAATACGGTGCATTACAGTGTGACCGTGGCGTTGTCACGGTGTGAACAGGATACAGTCTGACATGTTCACTGCTGCCATGGCGTGCCGGGAAGGTCATATTAATGTTTAAACATGTTTAAAAAATATAATCTCCTTCCCGGCGCACCGCGGTCGGCCACGGTACGCCACGTAACATCCCGGCCTGACTACGGTATCGACCCGGTGGGCCACGATACATCCCGGCCTGAATACGGTTTGTACCGGGGTCCCTATGTGACCTAGGCTTTAGCAAGCATGGATTAATAGTGAAACAAACGGGACCAGTATCATATGAGATTGAGTTGCAAAATGGCATGGTAGTGGAGTATATTGAATACGGTACAGAAGGGATGTTTCCCGACAGGAAGTGGTACCAATACCAGTAACTGAAGCGGTGTACAATCAATTAACGAATTGAGAAGTAGCTGCACATGTCCCGGGGCTATCAGCTATAGAAATAAGTCAACCACAGCCGGTAAACCACGGAATACACAAGACATAGAAAGTGGGACCGGAACTAATTGATAAATCACAAAGGCCTCAACGGAACAGAAAGCAGCCAAATTCAAACTAACTAGTTGCTACTACATGTGGAATCCTGAACTAACTTGATACATACTATAGTGAATCATTTGTGGAATAATACATTATTTCATAGGGACATACATTTCGATATACTTTGGGTGTTCAACTATAAATATCATGCATTGATTAGAGTTAGTACAAAGAAGTTGGAAACGTATTAATCGTTTCTTTGATGTTAAATTAAATAAGTTGTTGCAGTGTTTAAAATGTTTTTCTTGACAGTTAGCTCTGCAATACTTGTGTTCACTTTAGTGAAAGCGGAGGCATCTTTGGCTACCGAGCCAAAGTGCTCTAAATTCCACTATGAGGAGCAGACGCTATATAAAATGGTTCGCGTAGAGCATGACATGGTACTCTTGGACATTGAAGTTAAGGATATGGGTGAGAAGATGGAAGCATTTACTGAACGAATGGGTGCGAAGATGGAAGCATTTACTGAAAGCAACTTGGAACTGAGAGAAAAGATTGAGAATAACACAGGAACATATCGGATTGAATTAGAAGACATAGAAGTGGAGATTGAGAAACAATGCGATAATATTGTCGCCCTCAAAGGTAAACGAATTACGAAATTCATAAATGCATGTCTCTATTGCACACATAGTGAGAACATATAGTGGATGCAAAAGTTGTAATACGGTGCATGTTTTCATGTGCTAGTAAACTATATCGTTCATTTGGCGCAACAGGTTTAACACTTTATGCATGTTATTTTGGAAAACATAAACCCGCATATGCAGCAACACATATATCTGCACGTGTGCTACTTGGCAACTTACAATATTGGCGAAACAACTCATATAAATGCACTGGTACTATTTGGCAACTGTCAATGTTGGCGAAACAACTCATATAAATGCATTGGTACTATTTGGCAACTGTCAATGTTGGCGAACCAATTCATATCACTGCCCTGGTACTATTTGGCAACTGTCAATGTTGGCGAAACAACTCATATAACTGCACTTATACTATTTGGCAACTGTCAATGTTGGCGAAACAACTCATACAACTGCACTTATGCTATTCTGGGATGCACCAAATGCATACAACCACTGATCTTCGGGAAGGGTCGTAACTAATATTCCCCAACCCGTTTGCTTTTCTTTAATGTGTCATGTTTGTATGCACATATATATGTAAAATGAATCGAGCAATACAATATAAGATTAAGCTAACTGCTGAACATATTATTTGGAAGATGTTAAGCCTAAACCAAAACGTTTTGTTCCAGCTATCCGATAGAGCTTACATTTTGAGCACGACTGGAAATAAACCTTTTAAAGTCTAAACTGTAAACATTTACAGTACCATCCAATTAGAAATCAAGATTCGCCATATGACCTAATTAAGCTGTTGTAGCGAAATCCCCAAAATAACAAACTAATTGGAACTCAACAGAACTACACAATCTGTTTAACCTGTGCAGGTATAACATTCAACATCTTTAGGTTTCAATGGTGTTAGTGTTTGTACTGGCAGTATACCACACATTGAGGATGATGAGGTGATAATGTGCACGATTCGGTTCGTGCATGTTCGATTGCATAGCCATTCAGTCTTGTGGATCAGTTGCGACCAGTTGTATATTTTATTTTGAGGATGATGCATTACATGTAATGTATGTTTTCATTAAAAGTGTGTCTATATAATGAAATGGAATTCGATCATGCACAGTATACGGTGGCTGCCGATGGCTCCAAATGGCCTAAACCAGCAGATATGTAGTTGTGGTTATGTTGTTTCTGTTGAAGAATGGAAGTGATATTAGGAGAAGGGAACGATTATACGATGACGGTATTACGATGACGGTATTAAGCCAACAGATATGTAGTTGTGGTTATGTTGTTTCTGTTGAAGAATAGAAGAGATATTAGGTCAAGGGAACGATTATACGATGACGGTATTACGATGACACGATGTTATTCCTAATACGCTGCACTCGTGGAATACAGTAAGGCGTCTAATTAGAAAATAAACAACATAATAAGAATTCACCAAATTGAACGAAATAAGAAAAACAACAATCAACAGAAAGAAATAATAAATTATTCTCCCTTGCATTTTATCTCCCACAGGTTTTGGCTCTGGACAAATGGTTTAGGGGTTCAATCCCCAACTACATGTTTAACTACACTATGATACACTACAGGCTTGGTACTATACATGCATTTGTTTAGGCCATATCCAAGCAAGATTAAAAACAACCCTCACCATAATGCCAGTAGTACATGTTCGTGCAAAACAGATGAATAGCTCGTTCAAATAATGTATGTATGTTACGTAATTACTTTCAGAGAAACAGTTCGTCCGGCCTCCAGCGTTCAACGTCTATAGTCCAACAGATCTCACTCTTGCTACTAACGAGATCCTCGTATACAAAGTAGAGCTGCTAAATGAAGGCGAGGGCTATGATATAACTACTGGTGTATTTACTGCACCTACAGCTGGTCTCTACATGTTTACTGCGCATATGTGTAATTATAGTGGTCGATACATGCATTACGGTATTGTTGTTGAAGACAACCTGGTGGCCTCTAGCTCACAGGGTGACACCGGTAGCTATTCCTGTTCTCCAGTTAATGCTGTCGTAAGGATGAACAAAGGAGGACGTGTCTATGTTAAATGTACGAATGGAAAATCAGTTCAACAGATTTACAATGATCGCACTCATTGGAATTCATTCATTGGCATTCTACTTCATGAATGATGCAATACACTTCTTATGCCAGTATGCTAGAGCCAAGTGAAGTAGCACATAGTTTGCATATCAAGCACTGTATGATGATTATATGTCACAAATCATATACATCACACCGGTGTGGTAAATAGCCTTGTATTCGTCCCATATTTAGCGACAATCAAATCGTATACATCACACCGGTGTGGTAAATACCCTTGTATTTGTCCCATATTTAGCGACCTTTAAATCATATACATCACACCGGTGTGGTAAATACCCTTGTATACGTCCCATATTTAGCGACAATCAAATCATATACATCACACCGGTGTGGTAAATACCCTTGTATTTTTCCAATATTTAGCGACAATCAACTCATTACATCACACCGGTGTGGTAAATAGTCTTGTATTTGTCCCATATTTAGCGACAATCAAATCATATACGTCACACCGGTGTGGTAAATACCCCTATATTCGTCCCATATTTAGCGACAATCAAATCATATACATCACACCGGTGTGGTAAATACCTTTGTATTTGTCCCATATTTAGCGACAATCAAATCATATACATCACACCGGTGTGGTAAATACCCTTGTATTTGTCCCATATTTAGCGACAATCAAATCGTATACATCACATCGGTGTGGTAAATAGCCTTGTATTTGTGCCATATTTAGCGACAATCAAATCATATACATCACACCGGTGTGGTAAATACCCTTGTATTTGTCCCATATTTAGCGACAATCAAATCATATACATCACACTGGTGTGGTAAATAGCCTTGTATTCGTCCCATATTTAGCGACACATCACATTTAGTCACATCATATTTATCACACCATAGACGGATATGTAGTCCAGTGGTTAACACGTTTGACTGGTAATCCAGGGATCGCAGGTTCAATCCCCCGTCTGACCATAATAAAATTAACAGTCGTTCAGATTGGACTTTATGCCGAAGTCTCGTGTCGGTGCTGTACACCGTGCACGTAAAAGAACCAGAGGAGACTCTGGAATGCGTCTCTGTCTGTATCATTGCAATATCCTCCAACAATCTAAAATGACTAATCTCTTCAGGAGGCGTCGCTCATATGGGCAACCGGTAGCAACGATAAATAAACGTAAAGCACACACACACATTTATCACACCAGCTATTGTTAAAGACACTGAAAAGCAAATGATCGCATGCACTTGTCATGGACTTGTGGTTGTAAAGCAACAAATAAATTGCCTATTAAATACATAATAAAAAGTAAAACCATACAGTATGTTCATTTATATTTCCAATCTTTCATTTCTTCTGATACCACATCCACTGTGAAGAGGTATTCAAATCAATCTGGAATACAGCATGAATATTCAAAATATAACGCTTAACATAGCCAGTGCTCACTTGTAAATAACGCCACTGTGTTTACACACTGTATTCCTCCGCCAAATAATAAAGTATACCAACCTTCAGTTTGCAATGGCCCGAATTCGTATACCACATCTTTTCTACACATCAACTAGTCTGAAGTCTACTCAAGTCACATAATTGCTCAAAAAACACAAAAACTATACACTGTCTGAAGAAGGTTGATATTAATTTTCTTCACAAGCTTTAGTTTAGTTTAATCATATCACAAGCGTAAATTTACTTAAGACATTATCATAATTACACGTTTCATTTGCAATGGATTTTTGCAGATTAAATGGAGAATTCATAATTCAATGGATTAATAGCCAAGCGGTCTAGGGTGCTAGTACTCCCCACAGCGTTATAATACCACAGTTCCGTGGGAGTTCGAAACATTATACAATGAGGACAATCATGAGTCTACAGTTATTTAACTTCATTTCATTGTATTAGGTACAACATGTGTATGTCATCTAAAATGATACTTTTATTCGAGTTATTAATGAATAAAAGATAATTTCCAAATTTGTGGTTGCTTAAATATTTTATATTTACTTTATTGTTTATTTCATGCATTTTATTTCAGTTTGTGAAGTCTACACATGTACTACTATTACTTTCATTTCACACCACTAGCTTGGAAGTCGTGATAGCTCAGTGGTAGCGCGTTCGCTTTACGTGCGAAAGGCCCGGAGTTCGAGCCCCGCTGGAGCCGTTACGATTGTGTCCTTAGGCAAGGCATTTAAATTCCACATGCCTCTTCTCTCTCCCTCGTGGCGATGGATTCCATCAGGAATGAGGTCTCGAGAGTGACTAGTATAAGTTATAAGAACTTGTTTCGCAATCGACCTAAAATAAATTTGTATAAACCACTAGCAGCGAAAACCTTCAAAATGTTTTATACATGTTCTCCTTTTCTGGCGATGTATAGCGGGAATGTTAACAAAATCGTGAAAAGTAAGAATTTCATGAAGTGTGATGCATATTGATATAAATGGTAAATATTAAAAAAGATAAAATAAAATATACCTTCATTGAGGATCGAACCCTGTCCCTTCGACGCCGCAAGCATTCTATATTACCACATCATCAACGAGGCTGGTTTCTACCTATACTTGCAAGGCTAAATAATACCTATTGTGACTTTGCTGTGACCTAAGGTCGACTGAATATGCAGATGTCTCAAGTAAATTCAAGCTAGTAATATTTTATTGCAAATAAATAGTAAATATGTCATACACAAAAAGATAATAATATAATATCCATATTGTAACACCCTATGCTTACCCTACGTTCACCATGTGCGTTTCCATGGAGTGTGGTGATGCATGTTTACTGGCAGCGCTATAGGAATTTGACTGTTGCTCTATGAAACAAACACTCCAGTTGTAATCTACGGTCTGAGTTACACGAGGTCCAGTTTCGTGTATTCTCGCTGGTTCTGATATGATATTCCTCAAGTATTGTTCTGTTTAGGAACATCACTGGTGTAGTTAATCCTATCTGTGTTACTGACTATTCCTGTTAAGTGATCGATGTATGTAAATGGGTGTAATTTACTCTTTAGACCAACTGTATATTGTTTAGCATGTAGGCCGCCATATTGAATGCACCCTGTGTATTAGATGCTACACGGTGGTGTTCAATACATTGCTTTTGTAAACAAAGAGTATCACTTATATGTGGTATTCGTAAAGGGCGAAAATGTCATTCTTGGCCTCCTCACGCCTGTTTTGATAAATAGTAGACGACGTGTTAAGCTTTGGTGCGTTTTTAGTGTCATTTAATGATATAATTCGTGTTTCTTGGCCAGTTTGTAATATTAACAATTGCATAGTGATCGTTAACAGTCACACTTATTAATAGCAGTTGCTATATAGTAAAAGACAATATATCACATCGTTGTCGTCACTTTGTTATTTGTCCGCTGTGATCAGCCTACGTCCGTTCTCCCGTCTGTCCACTAGATTGACCCCGGTTGGCGCGTAACACTATTGATATGTACCCATGTGTAGCAAGATGGACCGACAAAGCTAGATCACAATACTCAATCAGACTCAATCAACACTCAGTATAATATTTACAAGTTACAATAGGACGATGAATTATTTGTATGAATGATGATGATGATGCTTGTACAAAACAATGTATGTTTACCCGAAGTTCTAAGATCTTGCTCTTAAACAGTTCCTCTCTTAGTCTATGCCATCACTGCAATACTTGCTAACTGTCCTTGGTGAACGTTCGCTACCGTTACACCAATCTCATATGCTTGTGCGTTTTTAACGTTCTATAACGCTATGCACAACGCTCATGTGACGTAATCACATTTAAACCGTCTACTATGAGTAGGTAACATAAACAAAAAATAGATTCACGTATTTATGTTTGTCTCGATGATTCCCATCATTGACGACGATGTTCAAGTTCTGGCTGCCAGTATAGTGTTGGCTTCCTTGAGCTATCTCAAGTAGACCAAGAACATCTTAGTGAGTGTTGTGGCGACACACGCTGCGAGCCCCAAATTCTCTCCACACCGGGGAATATACCACGTCCGGGTAAAACAGTAAACTCTGGCTCCGGGAACTCTATGTCCGGGTAAAACAGCAAATACGTTCCGGGTAATGTACTTCCGGGCAACGATGCAATCTCATTCCACGCCGGTAATATACGTCCGGTGGATGAAGCTTAAATATTTATAGCATATGGAAAATACTAGGTAAATTCCTATAATGCAACGTACTACAAGTGCACCAATAGTATACTGGCTATACTATTTTCAGTCACGATACGTCACATTTCTTACTTCCCTTATCGTTCGTTTATGATGATCAACCATAGTAAATAATAATGATGATATGAATCACGTGTGACTGACCACGTGTTACTAACCACGTGCTGACATTTCAATGAATACACGACCATAATTAAATAACAACTGCAATCATTAAAATACAATCTGTTGCCGGTAATAATACTTCATTATGGAGCCGTGAGTATAGAACCACATAAACCTCATACCTCATTGGCGTTCCATAGCTAATATATTAACACAAACTCTTTCAACAACACAGTTACGGACAGAAATACTCAGCATGGCGTAAATCTATACGGCATAATTTCGGCATAAATTATGAAACTATGACTAAACAGAATGAACGTTTAAATACACAATGTTCAAATTAGCTAATACAATTTTAACATAAATGTTCATGGCAAAATTAAAAATGTCCTGGAATATATTCACTCTATTCCAGGTCTGTCGTAACAGTCAAATGTGTGTGCGCCAAATAGCATGAAACTGGCGGCTTATATTACCACAGTGGTCTAGATAGGAAATCTGCACGAGATAAGTACACATTCCGTGAATTTGATATCACGATATGCGGCTGTATCTTTATCAACGGAGGCCTCACCTAGGGGTTTATAACTGTTTAACAATAAGTCTAAAGTTATGAAATGATAACTTTGTCATTTCTGAACCGAATTGGATAAAAATTGCATGTACGTTCATGATTTATAATGCCGAAACTAATGCACTAACAAAAACCTGATGCAATCTTAGCATACACATATGGCATAATTGAAGCCCGTATCTCAACTTTGTGACACCATGTGTGACGGTTTATAATGCAACATTTCATATTCAAGTCATCGCAGGATCCAGTATGTCTTTACGGAAAGATGGACGGGCGGACGTCCATACCCACAAGTGTTTATTACGTGCCTTATCCGTTATTCTATATAGCCGCACAAATTGAATTGATGGCCTCCTTATTTTCTATAGTCACATAACCTGTAATACTAGACCACTAAACAGTAAACATAATATTGTTCTCTTAGGCACGTACGTCCATTTTATGGGTGAGGACAGACGGAGGATAAACACATTGTCCCCTCCTCCGGTGACACCAATTAAGCTGTGACAAATATTCAGTATATGATGTCAGTGGTGTTAAAGAGTAGGTCTTTGAAGTATAAATTAAATACGTAGACTATCGTCAGGTTATTCTGTCAGGATATAACTGTCTCTATGAAGCTTAAGATATACATCTATAACAAATGAGTATCTAAGAATATTCCGATACATTTTATGTTGTATATAAAGATATGTGATATGAGGCGTGACATATATGATTTCATGTCACCTACAAATGCAACCCGAAGACATATCAGGTACAAGGTAGTATATATCCAGTACTGATGTGCAATGTAGTATATACCCAGTACAGATGTACAATGTAGGATATACCCAGTACTGATGTACAATGTAGTATATACCCAGTACTGATGTACATTGTAGTATATACCCAGTACTTGTACACAATGTAGTATATACCCAGTACCGATGTACAATGTAGTATATACCCAGTACTGGTACACAATGTAGTATATACCCAGTACTGATGTACAATGTAGTATATAGTATATACCCAGTAATGATGAACAATGTAGTATATACCCAGTAATGGAATACAATGTAGTATATACCCAGTACTGGTACACAATGTAGTATATACCCAGTACTGGTATACAATATAGTATATACCCAGTACTGATGTACACTGTAGTATATACCCAGTATTGATGTACAATGTAGTATATACCCAGTACTGGTACACAATGTAGTATATACCCAGTACTGATGTACAATGTAGTATATACCCAGTTCTGGTACACAATGTAGTATATACCCAGTACTGATGTACAATGTAGTATATACCCAGTACTGATGTACAATGTAGTATATACCCAGTACTCATGTATAATGTAGTATATACCCAGTACTGATGTACACTGTAGTATATACCCAGTACTGATGTATAATGTAGTATATACCCAGTACTGATGTACATTGTAGTATATACCCAGTACTGATGTACAATGTAGTATATACCCAGTACTGATGTACACTGTAGTATATACCCAGTACTGATGTATAATGTAGCATATACCCAACCCAGTACTGATGTACAATGTAGCATATACCCAGTACTTATGTACAATGTAGTATATACCCAGTACTGATGTGCAATGTAGTATATATCCAGTACTGATGTACAATGTAGTATATACCCAGTACTGATGTACAATGTAGTATATGCCCAGTACTGATGTACAATGTAGTATATACCCAGTACTGATGTACAATGTAGTATATACCCAGTACTGATGTGCAATGTAGTATATATCCAGTACTGATGTACAATGTAGTATACACCCAGTACTGATGTACACTGTAGTATATGCCCAGTACTGATGTACAATGTAGTATATACCCAGTACTGATGTACAATGTAGTATAAACCCAGTACTGATGTACAATGTAGTATATACCCAGTACTGATGTACAATGTAGTATATACCCAGTACTGAAGTTCACTATAGTATATACCCAGTACTGGTACACAATGTAGTATATACCCAGTACTGATGTATAATATAGCATATACCCAGTACTGATGTGCAATGTAGTATATACCCAGTACAGATGTACAATGTAGCATATACCCAGTACTGATGTACAATGTAGTATATAACCAGTACTGATGTACAATGTAGTATAAACCCAGTACTGATGTACAATGTAGTATATACCCAGTACTGATGTACAATGTAGTATATACCCAGTACTGATGTTCACTATAGTATATACCCAGTACTGGTACACAATGTAGTATATACCCAGTACTGATGTATAATGTAGCATATACCCAGTACTGATGTGCAATGTAGTATATACCCAGTACAGATGTACAATGTAGCATATACCCAGTACTGATGTACAATGTAGTATATACCCAGTACTGATGTACATTGTAGTATATACCCAGTACTTGTACACAATGTAGTATATACCCAGTACCGATGTACAATGTAGTATATACCCAGTACTGGTACAAAATGTAGTATATACCCAGTACTGATGTACAATGTAGTATATAGTATATACCCAGTAATGATGAACAATGTAGTATATACCCAGTACTGGAACACAATGTAGTATATACCCAATACTGGTACACAATGTAGTATATACCCAGTACTGGTACACAATATAGTATATACCCAGTACTGATGTACACTGTAGTATATACCCAGTATTGATGTACAATGTAGTATATACCCAGTACTGGTACACAATGTAGTATATACCCAGTACTGATGTACAATGTAGTATATACCCAGTTCTGGTACACAATGTAGTATATACCCAGTACTGATGTACAATGTAGTATATACCCAGTACTGATGTACAATGTAGTATATACCCAGTACTCATGTATAATGTAGTATATACCCAGTACTGATGTACACTGTAGTATATACCCAGTACTGATGTATAATGTAGTATATACCCAGTACTGATGTACATTGTAGTATATACCCAGTACTGATGTACAATGTAGTATATACCCAGTACTGATGTACACTGTAGTATATACCCAGTACTGATGTATAATGTAGCATATACCCAACCCAGTACTGATGTACAATGTAGCATATACCCAGTACTTATGTACAATGTAGTATATACCCAGTACTGATGTGCAATGTAGTATATATCCAGTACTGATGTACAATGTAGTATATACCCAGTACTGATGTACAATGTAGTATATGCCCAGTACTGATGTACAATGTAGTATATACCCAGTACTGATGTACAATGTAGTATATACCCAGTACTGATGTGCAATGTAGTATATATCCAGTACTGATGTACAATGTAGTATACACCCAGTACTGATGTACACTGTAGTATATGCCCAGTACTGATGTACAATGTAGTATATACCCAGTACTGATGTACAATGTAGTATAAACCCAGTACTGATGTACAATGTAGTATATACCCAATACTGATGTACAATGTAGTATATACCCAGTACTGATGTACACTGTAGTATATACCCAGTACTGGTACACAATGTAGTATATACCCAGTACTGATGTATAATGTAGCATATACCCAGTACTGATGTGCAATGTAGTATATACCCAGTGCAGATGTACAATGTAGCATATACCCAGTACTGATGTACAATGTAGTATATACCCAGTACTGATGTACATTGTAGTATATACCCAGTACTTGTACACAATGTAGTATATACCCAGTACCGATGTACAATGTAGTATATACCCAGTACTGGTACACAATGTAGTATATACCCAGTACTGATGTACAATGTAGTATATAGTATATACCCAGTAATGATGAACAATGTAGTATATACCCAGTACTGGAACACAATATAGTATATACCCAGTACTGGTACACAATGTAGTATATACCCAGTACTGGTACACAATATAGTATATACCCAGTACTGATGTACACTGTAGTATATACCCAGTATTGATGTACAATGTAGTATATACCCAGTACTGGTACACAATATAGTATATACCCAGTACTGATGTACAATGTAGTATATACCCAGTTCTGGTACACAATGTAGTATATACCCAGTACTGATGTACAATGTAGTATATACCCAGTACTGATATACAATGTAGTATATACCCAGTACTCATGTATAATGTAGTATATACCCAGTACTGATGTACATTGTAGTATATACCCAGTACTGATGTACAATGTAGTATATACCCAGTACTGATGTACACTGTAGTATATACCCAGTACTGATGTATAATGTAGCATATACCCAGTACTGATGTACAATGTAGCATATACCCAGTACTTATGTACAATGTAGTATATACTCAGTACTGATGTGCAATGTAGTATATATCCAGTACTGATGTACAATGTAGTATATACCCAGTACTGATGTACAATGTAGTATATGCCCAGTACTGATGTACAATGTAGTATATACCCAGTACTGATGTACAATGTAGTATATACCCAGTACTGATGTACACTGTAGTATATACCCAGTACTGATGTATAATGTAGTATACCACCCAGTACTGATGTACAATGTAGTATATACCCAGTACTTATGTACAATGTAGTATATACCCAGTACTGATGTGCAATGTAGTATATATCCAGTACTGATGTACAATGTAGTATATACCCAGTACTGATGTACAATGTAGTATATGCCCAGTACTGATGTACAATGTAGTATATACCCAGTACTGATGTACAATGTAGTATATACCCAGTACTGATGTGCAATGTAGTATATATCCAGTACTGATGTACAATGTAGTATATACACAGTACTGATGTACAATGTAGTATATGCCCAGTACTGATGTACAATGTAGTATATACCCAGTACTGATGTACAATGTAGTATATACCCAGTACTGATGTACAATGTAGTATATACCCAGTACTGATGTACAATGTAGTATATACCCAGTACTGATGTACAATGTAGTATATACCCAGTACTGGTGTACAATGTAGTATATACCCAGTACTGATGTATAATGTAGTATATACCCAGTACTGATGTACAATGTAGTATATACCCAGTACTTATGTACAATGTAGTATATATTCAGTATTGATGTGCAATGTAGTATATATCCAGTACTGATGTACAATGTAGTATATACCCAGTACTGATATACAATGTAGTATATGCCCAGTACTGATGTACAATGTAGTATATACCCAGTACTGATGTACAATGTAGTATATACCCAGTACTGATGTGCAATGTAGTATATATCCAGTACTGATGTGCAATGTAGTATATATCCAGTACGGATGTACAATGTAGTATATGCCCAGTACTGATGTACAATGTAGTATATACCCAGTACTGATGTACAATGTAGTATAAACCCAGTACTGATGTACAATGTAGTATATACCCAGTACTGATGTACACTGTAGTATATACCCAGTACTGATATACAATGTAGTATATATCCAGTACTGATGTACAATGTAGTATATACCCAGTACTGATGCACACTGTAGTATATACCCAGTACCGATGTACAATGTAGTATATACCCAGTACTGATGCACACTGTAGTATATACCCAGTACCGATGTACAATGTAGTATATACTCAGTACTGACGTACACTGCAATATATACCCAGTACTGATATACAATGTAGTATAAACTCAGTACTGATATACAATATTAGTTAGTCCGTCTGTCCATATTGCATACAGATAACTATAGATTGTTGGTCCGTCTGTCCATATTGCATACAGAACTATAGGATGTTTGTCCGTTTGTCCTTATTGCATACAAATAACTATAGATTATTTGTCCGTCTGTCTATATTGCATACAGATAACTATAGGTTGTTGGTCCGTCTGTCCATATTGCATACAGGTACCTATATGCTGTTTGTCCGTCTGTCCATATTGCATATAGATAACTATAGTTTGTTTGTCCGTCTGTCCATATTGCTCACAGATAACTATAGGTTGTTAGTCCGTCTGTCCATATTGCATACAGATAACAATAGATTGTTTGTCTGTCTGTCTATAGTGCATACAGATAACTATAGATTGTTAGTCCGTCTGTCCATATTGCACACATATAACTATAGGTTGTTAGTCAGTCTGTCCTTGTTGCATACAGATAACTATAGATTGTTTGTCCGTCTGTCCATATTGCATACAGATAACAATATGCCTACCGGTTGTTTGTCCGTCTGTCAATAATGCATACATTACTGTTGACAAATATTCATGACATCTTCAGCCACAATTTCAGACATGTTTTGGTTAATATCTCCCATATTAATCAAGATATCAGCACAATAATAGTGTCATTACCTACATTTATGGAGTCAGAAAAGAAAATGGTGACAATACAATTTCAGCGGGATGGCCGCAATCTTTATAGTTTCAAAATAGTCACCATTGTAATGTTTGCTTTACCCAAACTCTAGGTAAAATAAGTGTTCAATTATATCAGGTTTAAATATAAATTTCCTGTTAGTTTTTTCTTAGTCATATTTACTTACATTCTTAGATACCGATTAGGAGATGGCTGGATAGGAAGTGGGAGGACAGGGGAGTTCTGCCAGAATACACCCGACTGTTTGTGCAATTACATAGGATACTGGTTAGGAGATTATTATGACGGGTGGACAGGAAGTGTGAGGACAGGGGAGTTCTGCCAGAATACACCCTACTGTTTGTGCAATTACATAGGATACTGGATAGGAGATGATATTGACGGGTGGAGAGGAAGTGGGAGGACAGGGAAGTTCTGCCAGAATACACCCGACTGTTTGTGTAATTACATAGGCTACTGGTTAGGAGATGAATATGATGGATGGCCAGGAAGTGGGAGGACATGGCAGTTCTGCCAGAGCATACACGACTCTTTGTGCTATTGTGAAACTTGAGATTTGTGGTTAGAATTAATTACGACAGCAGTTTAAATCGATTGCCATGTTCTTTATGTTGGGTGGGGAAATTCTTTGTACAATTGATAAATCTAAGTTTACATGATTTGTGAGTTGTCGTGGAATCTTTTTGGTTTAGACAAGAAGATTGATAATATCCTTTGGTAGAATTACAAGCTGTTGATATTGCCTAGCTGTGTGTATTGTGTACCACGTCATCAATTGTGGTTTACACGTGGGCGTTGTATATGTCGCACAATAGGTAATTGATGTATTATGGATTGAAGTCTTGATTGATGCTAACATTCATGTATCTTACATTCAATATTCTGCTATTGCGGCGGGATTTTGCAGGAATTCTGCGGAATCCCGTTGGCACAACTTGCCATTTTCCGCGAGATGCGGGATGTCTGCACCTGGTGGAATTCTTGTGTGATCGGGAAAGTTTACTATATAAGCACTCATTTGTTTCATTAGGAGAGAACGAAGGGAAGAACTAAGGGAGGAACTAGGGAGAACTGGAGAGAACTGGGGAGAACTAGGGTAGAACTAACGGAGAACGAAAGTTTCATTACGAGAGAACGAAGGGAAGAACTAAGGGACGAACTAGGGGAGATCAGGAGAGAACTGGGGAGAACTAGGGTAGAACTAACGGAGAACGAAAGGGGAACTGACCATGGAAGATAAATTAGGGTAGGAATTGTATTGTATTATTTATTGATTTTGAAGGGAATATTAGCATCACATGAATACTTTTGATGTAATATGCTTTTGATGATATACCAAGTTGTGATATTATTGCGTTGAATATTAGAAAAGAAAGAGTAAATTTATATGAGTTTGGAGTTGAAAATCTGAGTTTATTTTTATTTATTCCCATGACATCACTTCTCACAAGTCTGTCCACGACTGAAAAATCAATGCCGATTTGGTCTCACTACACGCCCATGTTTAGGAGGGATTCTCCAGAAATGATGTCTGAAATAATTAACAATACATATATGACGTCAATCATCAGCTTCAAAGCTTCAACCAGATGGTGCCAACCATCGATGCTGCACAACAAGATTGGGTTACATTGGTAATTGACCTTGGTAAGCTTCAAAGTTTGATCAAGATGATGCCAACCATCAATGCTGCACAACAAGATTGGGTTACATTGGTAATTGCGTGGGTTGTTTATGGGAGAGCATGTTGCGTGGGTTGTTGATGGGAGAGCATATTGCTTCGGTTGTTGATGGGAGAGCATGTTGCTTGGGTTGTTGATGGTAGAACATGTTGCGTGGGTTGTTGATGGAAGAGCATGTTGCGTGGGTTGTTGATGGAGAGCATGTTGCTTGGGTTGTTGATGGGAGAGCATGTTGTTTGGGTTGTTGATGGAAGAGCATGTTGCTTGGGTTGTTGATGGGAGAGCATGTTTCTTGAGTTGTTGGAGGAAGAGCATGTTGCTTGTGTTGTTGATGGGAGAGCATATTGCTTGTGTTGTTGATGGGAGAGCATGTTGATTCTGTTGTTGATGGGAGATCATGTTACTTGTGTTGTTGATGGGAGAGCATGTTGCTTGGGTTGTTGATGGGAGAGAATGTTGATTGGGTTGTTGATGTTAGAGCATGTTGCTTGGGTTGTTGATGGGAGAGCATGTTACTTGGGTTGTTGATGGGAGAGCATGTTGTTTGGGTTGTTGATGGTAGAGCATGTTGCTTGGGTTTTTGATGGTAGAACATGTTGCTTGGTTGTTGATGATAGAGCATGTTGCTTGTGTTGTTGATGGAAGAGCATGTTGCTTGGGTTGTTAGTGGAAGCACATGATGCGTGGGTTGTTGATGGGAGAGCATGTTGCGTGAGTTGTTGATGGGAGAGCATGTTGCCTGGGTTGTTGCTGGGAGAGAATGTTGCTTGGCTTGTTGATGAAGCGCATGATGCGTTGGTTGTTGATGGGAGAGCATGTTGCGGGGTTTGTTGATGGGAGAGCATGTTGCGTGTGTTATTGATGGGAGAGCATGTTGCTTGTGTTGTTGATGGGAGAGCATGTTGCTTGTGTTGTTGATGGGAGAGCATGTTGATTCTGTTGTTGATGGGAGATCATGTTACTTGTGTTGTTGATGGGAGAGCATGTTGCTTGGGTTGTTGATGGGAGAGAATGTTGATTGGGTTGTTGATGGTAGAGCATGTTGCTTGGGTTGTTGATGGGAGAGCATGTTACTTGGGTTGTTGATGGAAGCGCATGATGCGTGGGTTGTTGATGGGAGAGCATGTTGCGTGGTTTGTTGATGGGAGAGCATGTTGCGTGTGTTGTTGATGGGAGAGCATGTTGCATGGGTTGTTGGTGGGAGAGCCTGGTTATTTTGTTGTTGGTGGGAGACATGTTGTTTGGGTTGTTGATGGGAGAGAATGTTGCTTGGGTTGTTGATGGGAGAGAATGTTGTTTGGGTTGTTGATAGAAGAGCATGTTGCTTGAGTTGTTGATGGAAGAGCATGTTACGTGGGTTGTTGGTGGAAAAGCCTGGTCCTTGTGTTGTTGATGGTAGAGCATGTTGCTTGAGTTGTTGATGGAAGAGCATGTTGCTTGAGTTGTTGATGGAAGAGCATGTTGCTTGGGTTGTTGATGGTAGAGTATGTTGCTTGGGTTGTTGATGGGAGAGCATGTTGCTTGAGTTGTTGATGGAAGAGCATGTTGCTTGGGTTGTTGATGGGAGAGCATGTTGCGTGGGTTGTTGATGGGAGAGCATGTTGCTTTGGTTGTTGATGGAAGAGCATGTTGCTTGGGTTGTTGATGGGAGAGCATGTTGCTTGGATTGTTGATAGGATAGCCTGGTGCGTGGGTTGTTGATGAGATCAGTTCCAGTCTGTGTTGCATAGCTCGGAATAAAATGTGTTTGATTAAAATTATTGCAATTTCAATATGTTGTGGCATCATGGGTTATACATTTAGTAATTTTATTTAACTTTCTGTTACAGAATATGGGAAACTGGTCACTATTACCAATGTCTGCAACAGTTATACTGGTTATGCACTGTGGTGTATTGGAGTGTATGTGATATATCAAAGTACTGGTTGCATCCGTGATTCTGGTATGTTCATCTACTAGTGGATTTAACCCCAGAGATCTGGTGTAAGTTGATAGGTCCTTGAATAGATTACCATTAACAAATCACCTAGTATTAGTACTTCTATTTCTGCATATCATTTCTAAATATTACCTACAAAGTTTTCAAAACGATCATTCCATCGGATGCCGATATACTTGGGAAACAAGAACATATTTACTATTCTTGAGAAACACTCTAGGTCTGTCCTGAGTTTCACGTCTATATTGTCTCGGATATACACCAGAATACCACCATCCCCGTTTCTCGTATCATTATCCTTTCTAAAAGGAGTGTTTTAAAGCCCTAATTTTAAGACAACTATCCAACATATCCGATCTAAATTTACTGTTTCTGAAATACAAACAAATATCTAGTATTGTGTGTGGTGATGTGAGCATTAATTGTAGTTCATTGAATTTCTCTATATTGATTAATCCCTGTAAAATTTGATGTCCTATTTAAACTATTTTGTTTTAGATCTAAATCCAAAGCAAGCGCACGAGTTGTGGCATCATTAGTGTGAACAGTTGAGATTATTTTATTGCTATTACATGTAGGTTCAGTAGTCCTATTACCATTATTGTGAATGTATACCGTATCATCATCTGTATAAGTTATACTATGCATAAACGATTCTATTGTTAGTACTGTATGAATTATCTCCCCTGATATATACTCTTCAAACTCAATGTCCGCCATTACGGAAGTGAAAAATGATAATCCCTTTAAACAGTAAAATATCGTATAAAATGCCGTATAAACGCGGTGGTGGCCGACAGTTTGCTGTGGTCAATTGCAATACTAATCAGAAAATACTTTATAACTGGGAACATTCACCATGCCCGATTCACAATTATTTAAACGGCGAGGAGTGTGCATGTACCATTAACAGCAACATATGTCTTACTATTATTAATATTATACACAATATATCATGACTATCGGCAATTACATTGTTGTAATTATTATGTATTGCATAATTATCCCTGTGTGGTTGTATGTGAAAGCAGGGCAGGTTATTAACTTTGTTGCAGTGCTCTAATTATGTGTGGGTGTCTGCAAATGATATGGCGCTGCTGATTGAGGTGTATGTTTAGATTGGTTTAGCCTTTATAAAACAAAACACAAAGCAACCCATATCACTTGTATATCCAGATTTGCCTGAACGAAAATAATTATATAGATTGGCTATGATTTCAGAGCAACGGTTAGTTAATGTGAACATGATTCGAGAAAGTCCCTGTTCAAACGGTATAAACGAGGAGTGGATGTTATTGATGGGGCAGACACTGTTCTTATGTCGTCGTGTATTGTAATGGGTGGCATTGGATTGGCTCTGTCCGTTTTATATTGTAAATAATTGCTATTGTACGCGGAAAAGCTGGCGTTTGTATGAAACTTGTAAAACGTGAGCTACGCGAAGCAGCACAAACACATAACCAAATAAGAACTGTATCAGAGAAAGAGTTAAACAAACAGCTTAATTTCAGAACTATTACAAGATGGACATATAAGTATATACGTGTCCAATATGGTAATTGGTGAACTGACCTAATATAATAAATCAAAAGACAAATTTCGGTTTAAACAATCAGAAGGCATGGGTCAGCATTTCTAAACAAAAACTTATACAAGATGGCAAAACGAAAACATTCATGAACAGTCATCCAAAAACAACATGGTACATTGGTCGCTTGATCGGACAGGTGGGTTTTCTCCGGGTACTCCGGTTTCCTCCCACATGAATGACTATATGCTACGCTTTCACCCTCGCCAAGGAGAGTGATTAATATAAGTTATTAAAAGTTGTTTTGTAATCGTTGTAAAATAAATAAAGTTTAAACAAAAACAACATCAAAAAATGTGTAACTAATTGTTTGTTTCAACTGTAGCCTATTTTAATGTGTACCAATGAGTATGGTAATGATAGTATTATCTCTAATTATGTCCTCAATTTTCAATGTTGTATTATAATGAAGGAAAGTTTGTTTAAATTTCGTGCCTACATTCTTTCCATTCCAATAAAGAATGCGTTTTTGTAATTATACAATTACACGATTTAAAGCATCCTCACATGATTTAGCTATTGATGGTTGTCGTCACATACACCTACCTAGCATGGGAACAGGCGTCGATATATTTTGCCTGGACAGTCAAATAAATATATTTTAACACCGAGACTAGTAATTGGGCCGTATTGAGTTTCTGATCATATCAATGTCATTTTGCAAGAAGTTAAAAAGTGAAAAATCGACAGAATGGAACCCAGGCTAACACCAACCACGAACCGAGAGATTATGTATTTATTGTAATTATAGAATGTTGGCAAATGAGTATCGCTTCATACTAATTTGCCCTCATTGCTCAACTTTAAGATCGAAATTCATTGAAAGATATAGAGGATATTTGTGTTTATTAGTGTAAGATATGATTTGATTTCATCGAGTGATCATCGGAATTTGTATTTTCACGAATGGCGTTAACCGGATATACATCACGAGATGACATCAAATCCTATCTTACACTAATAAATACATATCTCCTTTTTCTGTTATGATTTCCAATGATTCTAATATAATAGTTGTTATCAAACTTAATTCGTTTTAAATGCCCCTGTCGAGAGCCTCATTTCAGTACATTCAACAACCGCACAACCACATATGTTTATGTGAACGTTCGTAATAAGAAATAATTTCGGTCTAACCGCGCAGGAATACGAAATGCAACAAGTGGCATAGAACATGTCATCTTTCACTGATTCACAGAAACGGAAAGTAGAGGTTTCTTTCAATGAGAACACTTTTATCATTCATTAGAAAACATAAAAGATATTATCATACTTGGCCGAATATACAGAACTTTATTAATATTGTGTCATTCAAATCCAGCACAATATCAACTGGTATTTCCAAATTAATATATTTTGCATATAAATAACACCTTTCATATATTTGAATACTAATACTTCTTTTGTTCCAAGTCACTTCCTATTGTTACTGTTTAACTGCTATATCTATGCAATAACCTTACTACTGTATTGTATTGTATTGTTGCATTGTGGGACTGGGGAGACAACTCGTCCTACATTGTTTACGTCGAATTTGTAGTGGTTATTTACCTTGTACTAATTAGTGAAAAATCCAGTTTG
Source organism: Archivesica marissinica (assembly GCA_014843695.1). Classification (NCBI taxonomy): domain Eukaryota; kingdom Metazoa; phylum Mollusca; class Bivalvia; order Venerida; family Vesicomyidae; genus Archivesica; species Archivesica marissinica. The sequence continues at coordinate 29,088,150 of CM026391.1, read as the reverse complement.
CAATAGTGTTCATTTCTGAATAGAAGCAGCATACTTAGCATGTGGTAATAGTGGAATACCTGAAGATTATTTAACCAATTCCTTCATAGATATTTAGGTTAATATACTATTATATCTCGAGACAGCCATTTAGCTATCATGTGGATAAGTAATCGCCATATCTATCCCATCTCCATTGATATTGCTGGGACTAAATGAGATTCTGGCTATTAATACGAACATTTGTTTGGCTACAACATTGGCAATGAATGTCGTATATGTAATGGCGTCAATGGGTGTTTCTATGGGTTAAATGGTTAGGATCAACACCCGTCAATCAAATCAAGATGACGGCCACAATTCAAGATGGCCTCCATAATGCAAGATGGCTGTTAAAATGGCCATCAAAACAAAATAATTATACGATTTAAATGCCTTATATCATTTCAAACGGGGGCGGGGCTGAGAATATATAGCTTAGGCTACAATTTCAGTAGTTTTGGTCCTTGGTATTGTAATTTGAGCAGACAATACTCATATTCATTAGATCTTTGAGAGAAAGGACGTTTCGTGTGTATATCGATCCACTCACATGGTTATTTGCATTAGACCGCACAAATTATACCCATTGGAAGCGGTTCATATCTGGAATAAGGTTAACAACAGAAGAAACCTCATTGATGTCGGATGTGTATTTGAATATCAGAGAATTGGTAACCCGTTCTCAGAGACCTTTGGTGATCGTCTTGTTCTGTACATGCTGGACATAGTGGACAAGAATGTCGACTAAGCTCTTAACGACTTGAAACAACAGAAACGCCAATCACAGCTAAGAGTAAGCAAACTAGAGTTCCTCTCTGAAAGGTATATTCTCCTCGTTTGATCATGTCATGTCATAAAAGGTTACCTTGGCCCGAAGTAGATGCACTATTGCTTGAAGGAGCAGCTGCTATAAATATGCTGACAACAAGACTTTCAATGCAAATAAATTCCGCATGCATCTTCTCTCTCGTCGTGGCGATGGATTCCACCAGGAATGAGGTCTCGTGAGCCCCATTGTAAGTTGTTAGAACTCTGTATAAACTACATAGCAGCATTTCGGAAGATTTACACTCAAAAGTAGACCATGGGGTACACTAATGCTGTCCATTGATAATAACAGATTCAAGACTGTCAAACTAATTACAATTAATATCCTGGTGAATGTTCACATACTATATATATATATATAGCTCTGGCATTAGATATCGCATCGACGTGATTTCTATACCGGTTGCAGAATTATCTCCAAGAAATGCAATATAGCTATGTCTTATCACACCATGATTCTAGCAGAAAGATTACATCAGTGAAGACAGAGAAAAATAACTTTACAAGTAAGGTCGTAACTATTAACAAATAGTGCTACACGTTCAGGATGTCAGATTAATGTTTATTTATATACATTTCTGAGATATTTTCGTCTTGAGAAATTGAAATTATCACCACCATATTCGACATTTATGATTCAATGTTAACTTTACGTTTACGTCGAAACGGTCATTGCGAGAACAGGATCCAGTAGATACCAACTATGACACAGCATAGTATATAAAAAGAAAATAAATGTGATGTAAAACACCGCTATGTGATTGCTACATTACTTGTAATACAAACCTCATATAATGAGTATATATTACTTCATTACTTTCTACATAACCCTCATATAAAGAGGATTTAAAATATCATCAGCTATTCATACTTTCTACATAACCCTCATATAACGAGCATATAAGACCCCATCAGCTATGTATTACTTTCTACATAACCCTCATATAAAGTGTATATAATATTTCATCAGCTATTCGTTACTTTCTACATAACCCTCATATAAAGTGTATATAAGATTTCATCAGTTATTCGTTACTTTCCACATAGCCCTCAATAGGATCCAGTAGATACCAACTGTGACACAGCATAGTATATCAATCGAAACCAAACGTGATGTAAAACACCGTTAAGTGATTGCTATATTACTTGTAATACAACCCTCATATGATGAGTATGTATTAATTCATCTGCTATATATTACTTTCTACATAACCCTCATATAAAGAGGATTCAAAATATCATCAGCTATTCGTTACTTTCTACATAACCCTCATATAAAGTGTATATCAGATTCCATCAGCTATTCATTAATTTCTACATAACCCTCATACAAAGTGTATATAAGATTTCATCAGCTATTCGTTACTTTCTACATAACCCTCATATAAAGTGTATATCAGATTCCATCAGCTATTCATTACTTTCTACATAACCCTCATATAAAGTGTATATCAGATTCCATCAGCTATTCATTACATTCTACATAACCCTCATATAAAGTGAATATAAGATTTCATCAGCTATTCGTTACTTTCTACATAACCCTCATATAAAGAATATATAATATTGTTCAGCTTTACATTACTTTCTATATAACCCTCATATAAAGAATATATAATATTGCTCAGCGTTACATTATTTTCTATATAACCCTCATATAAAGAATATATAATATTGCTCAGCCAGATCAATTACATTCTCTAATATGGTCGTGATTCTTATTCGTGTTTGAACTAACATGAAACAGACTATAGTGAATCATTCGGCGGAACAATTCATTTTGCTATTCATTATATTCAAGAACACTCTTACTACTCCAGTCAAGGTAGCTGGTATTGGCATCTAGGTGCAAACTAATTGCAAAAACACTCTTACCTGCAGGAAAAAAAAACTCTCTGTTGGAGAACGAGGCCCATGTGAATAAAATAATTACACAAATATTCGGAACAATTTTTTTACTTGTATCCGATCACAACCCACTGCCAGTATTGCTAAAAGACAATACGCCGGTTTAGACAGCCATTAAAAATTAAAAGATTCACAAATACCTGGTGAAATAATAATTACCCTTGAACAATTAGAGGAGACACCAATAAATACTGCGCAAAATAGATAGTGTTACTGTATAAAGCGGAACTGCTTGTACAACATGGTTGGTCCAAAAAGAGTTCCGACAAGGATATACATTCACGATTGGCAAGCACTGCATTCAGTTTATATGGGTCAAACCATTATATCTGATATTGCAAGTAACATTACCGTATACAATAACCGGAAACGCACAATGTGAATTATTAATGGGTCGGAAATTAAGAACAACATTTGATTTAATAAGACCAACTTTGAATGAAAAAGTTGAGAACAAGCAAACCGATCTGAAGGGGCCGGTACGTTTACGGTGCATCCCGGTATAGCCCGTATAGACGATCGTCTCGACGGTCATCGGCTCTCACGATGTCCCCCGGTGTGGACACGACGGTGCAATACGGTGCAATGCAATGTGACCTCGGCGTTGTCACGGTGTGAACAGGGTACAGTCCGGCATGTTCCCTGCTGCCACGGCGTGCCGGGAAGGTCATTTTAATGTTTAAACATGTTTAAAAAATAGAATCTCCTTCCCGGTGCATCGCGGTTGGCCACGTTACGCCACGGTACATCCCAGCCTGACTACGGTATCGACCCGGTACGCCACGATACATTCCGGCCTGACTACGGTATCGACCCGGTACGCCACGATACATTCCGGCCTGAATACGGTATCGACCCGGTAAGCCACGGTTAGCAACGTTCGCCACGCCGGAATGCACATGGTTGTACCGGGGTCCCTATGTGACCTAGGCTTTAGCAAGCATAGATTAATAGTGAAACAAACGGGACCAGTATCATATGAGATTGAGTTGCAAAATGGCATGGTAGTGAAGTATATTGAATACGGTACAGAAGGGATGTTTCCTGACAGGAAGTGGTACCAGTACCAGTAACTGAAGCGGTGTACAATCTATTAACGAATTGAGAAGTAGCTGAACATTTCCCGGGGCTATCAGCTATTGAAATAAGTGAACCACAGCCGGTAAACTACCGAATACACAAGACAGAGAAAGTGGGACCGGAACTAATTGATAAATCACAGAGGCCTCAACTGTACAGAAAGCAGCCACATTCAAACTAACTAGTTGATACTACATGTGGAATCCTGAACTACCTTGATACAGACTATAGTGAATCATTTGTGGAATAATACATTATTGCATAGGGACATACATGTCGGTATACGTTGGCTGTTCAATTATAAATATCATGCATTGATTAGAGTTAGTACAACGAAGTTGGAAACGTATGTTAAATTAAATAAGTTAGTACAGTGTTTAAAATGTTTTTCTCGACAGTTAGCTCTGCAATACTTGTGTTCACTTTAGTAAAAACTGAGGCATCTTTGGCTTCCGAGCCAAAGTGCTCTAAATTCCACTATGAGGAGCAGATGCTATATAAAATGGTTCGCGTAGAGCATGACATGGACCTCTTGGATATTGAAGTTAAGGAAATGGGTGAGAAGATGGAAGCATTTACTGAAAGCAACTTGGAACTGACAGATAAGATTGAGATTAACATAGGAACATATCGAATTGAATTAGAAGACATAAAAGTGGAGATTCAGAAACAACGCGAAGATCTTGTCGTCCTCAAAGGTAAACGAATTACGAAATTAATAAATGCATGTCTCTATTGCACACATAGCGAGCACATATAGTGGATGCAAAAGTTGTAATAAGGTGCATGTTATCAAGTACTAGTATACTATATCGTTCATTTGGCGCAACAAGTGGAATAGCTGAAATGTTTTCGTAAATCACTTTATGCATGTTATTGTGGAAAACAAAAACCCGCATGTGCAACAACACACATAGCTTCACGTGTGCTACTTGGCAACTAACAATATTGGCGAAACAACTCATATAACTGCACTCGTACTATTTGGCAACTGATAATGTTGGCGAAACAACTCATATTACTGCACTGGTACTATTTGACAACTGTCAATGTTGGCGAAACAACTCATATAACTGCATTGGTACTATTTGACAACAGTCAATGTTGGCGAAACAACTCATATAACTGCACTGGTACTATTTGGCAACTGTCAATGTGGGCGAAACAACTCTTATCACTGCACTGGTACTATTTGGCAACTGTCAATGTTGTCGAAACAACTCATATCACTGCACTGGTACTAATTGGCAACTGTCAATGTTGGCGAAACAACTCATATCACTGTACTGGTACTATTTGGCAACTGTCAATGTTGGCGAAACAATTCATATCACTGCACTGGTACTATTTGGCAACTGTCAATGTGGTCGAAACAACTCGTATAACTGCACTGGTACTATTTGACAACTGTTAATGTTGGCGAAACAACTCATATAACTGCACTGGTACTATTTGACAACTGTCAGTGTTGGCGAAACAACTCATATAGTTGCACTTGTACTATTTGACACCTGTCAATGTTGGCGAAACAACTCATAACTGCACTTATGCTATTCTGGAATGCACCAAATGCATACAACCGCTGAACTTCGGGAAGGGCCGTAACTAATGCTCCCCAACCCGTTTGCCTTTCTGTAATGTGTCATGTTTGTATGCACATATATATGTAAAATGAATCGAGCAATACAATATATTATTAAGCTAACTGCTGAACATGTTATTTGGAAGATGTTAAGTCTAAACCAAAATGTTTTCTTCCAGTTATCCGATAGAGCTTACATTTTGAGCACGACTTTAAATAAATCTTTTTAGAGTCTAAGCTGTAAACATTTACAGTACCGTCCAATTAGAAATCAAGATTCGCCATATGACCTAATTAAGCTGTTGTAGCGAAACCCCCAAAATAACACACTAATTGGAATTCAACAGACTTACACAATCTGTTTTGCAGGTATAACCTTCAACATGTTTAGGTTTCAATGGTTTTAGTTTTTGTATTGGCAGTATACCACACATTGAGGATGATGAGGTGATTATGTGCACGATGTGTTTCGTGCATGTTCGATTGTATAGCCATTCAGTCTTGTGGATCAATTGCGACCAGTTGTATTGTTTGTTTTGAGGATGATGCATTACATGTAATGTATGTTTTCATTATGAGTTTGTCTATATAATGAAATGGAATTCGATCATGCACAGTATACGGTGGCTGCCGATGGCTCCAAATGGCTTAAACCAGCAGATATGTAGTTGTGGTTATGTTGTTTCTGCTGAAGAATCGAAGATATATTAGGACAAGGGAACGATTATACGATGACGGTATTACGCTGACACGATGCTATTCCTAATACGCTGCACTCGTGGAATACAGTATGTCGTCTAATTAGAAAATAAACAAAATAACTAGAAATCACAAAATCGAACGAAATAAGAAAAACGACAATCAACAGAAAGAAATAATAAATTATTCTCCCTTGCACTTTATCTCCGACAGACGCTTGGGATCTGGACAAATGGTTTAGGGGTTCAAAACCCAAATACTTGTTTAAATACACTATGATACACTACAGGCTTGGTACTATACATACGTTTGTTTAGGCCATATCCAAGCAAGATTAAAACAAAACGCCCAGTCACCATTAATGCCAGTATCGTATGTTGTATAAACGTATCATGAACATGCATGATCAATGATTTGTAATCGAATTTATCAATATCTAAAATAGTAGCACTTTAATCGTTTGCACGATACCAACAATGGCATGAGTTGCACAAGTAATATACTCGTATTATTGGTATAATAAATATATATATATAATATTATATGTATATTTATTGTTCCTACTCGTATTGTAATTGAGCAGGGAAGTCGGAAGGAGGAGGGACGAAGGTTCCAAGCGAAAACGTGATTTATATCATGTTCGTGCAAAACAGATGACTGGCTCGTTCAAATAATGTATGTATGTTACGTATTTACTTTCAGAGAAACAGTTCGTCCGGCCTCCAGCGTTCAACGTCTATAGTTTAACAGATGTCACTATTGCTACTAACGAGGTCCTCGTATACAAAGTAGAGCTGCTAAATGAAGGCGAGGGCTATGATATAACTACTGGTGTATTCACGGCACCTACAGCTGGTCTCTACATGTTTAGTGTGCATATGTGTAATTATAGTGGTCGACACATGCATTACGGTATTGTTGTTGAAGACAACATGGTGGCCTCTAGCACACAGGGTGACAGCGCTACCTATTCCTGTTCTTCAGTTAATGCTGTCGTAAGGGTAAACAAAGGGGGACGTGTCTATGTTAAATGTACGAGTGGAAGCTCCATACGACAAATTTACAATGCTAGCTCTCGTTGGAATTCATTCAATGGCATTCTCCTTCATGAATGATGCAATACACTTCTTATGCCAGTAAGCTAGAGCCAATTGTAATAGCACATAGTTTGCACATCAAGCACTGTAGGATCATTATATGTCACAAATCATATACATCACACCGGTGTGGTAAATACCCTTGTATTTGTCCCATATTTAGCGACACTCAAATCATATACACCACACCGGTGTGGTAAATAGCCTTGTATTCGTCCCATATTTAGCGACAATCAAATCATATACATCACACCGGTGTGGTAAATACCCTTGTATTCGTCCCATATTTAGCGACAATCAAATCATATTTATCACACCTGTGTGGTAAATACCCTTGTTTTTGTCCCATATTTAACGACAATCAAATCATATACATCACACAGGTGTGGTAAATACCCTTGTATTCGTCCCATATTTAGTGACAGTCAAATCATATTTATTACACCACAGACGGATCTATAATCCAGTGGTTAACATGTTTAACTAGTAATCCAGGGATTGCAAGTTCGATCCCCCGTCTGACCCTAATAAAATTAACAGTCTTTCAGATTGGACTTTAAGCCGAGATCTCATGTCGGTGCTCTTCATCGTGCACTTAAAAGAATCAGATGAGACTATGGAATGTGTCTCTGTCTGTATGTATCATTGCAATATCCTCCAAAAATCTAAAATGACTAATCTCTTCAGGAGGCGTCGCTCATATGGGCAATCGGTAGCGACGATAAATACACGTAAAACACACACACACATGTATCACACCAGCTATTGTTAAAGACACTGAAGAGCAAATGATCGCATGCAGCAGCAACAATAAACAATAATAACCACACTTGTGGGAGATGCACAATGTTCTAATTCCTACCAAATGCATACGTTTAAACGGGCTTTAATAGTTCCGAAACGCAAGATACCCTTTTATGTTGTAAAGCAACAAATAAATTGCCTATTAAATACATAGTAAAAAGTAAAAAGCATACGGTCTCTTCACTTATATTTCCAATCTTTCATTTCTTCTGATACCACATCCACTGTGAAGAGATATTCAAATCAGCCTGAAACACACCAAGAATATTCAAAATATAATGTTTCAAATAGCTAGTGTTCACCTGTGAATAACGTCACATAATAGCGTATACCAACCTTCAGATTGAAATTGTATGAATTCTTATACCACATCTTTTCTACACATCAACTAGTCTGAGGTCCTCTCAAGTCACATGATTTCTCAAAAAACATAAAAACTATACACTGCCTGAAGGGTGGGTTTGTTCACACTCTTTAGGTTGTTTTTTTTCACAAGCTTTAGTTTAGTTTAATCATATTACAAGCGTACATTTACTTGAGACTAGCACCTTAGACCGATTGGCTATTAATCCATTGAATTATGAAATAAATTGTATACATTTAATCTGCAAAAATCCATTTGATGCTTATTTTCCTTTTCTGACGATCTATAAAGGGAATGTTAACAAAATCGTGAAAAGTAAGAGGTTCATGAAGTTTGTTGCATATTGATATAAATTTTAAACATTAAAAAATATACCTTCGACGCCACAAGCACCAACAAGGCTGACGCAGTTCACTACCTAGAATTTCAAGGCTATATAATACCTATTTGTGACTTTGCTGTGAATCGGAACATTGTACAATGAAGAAAATCATGAGTCTACAGGTAGCTAACTATAATGTTCATGAGGTACGAAACATTTTTGTCATCTTTTTATTCGAGTTATTAATGAATAAAAGATATTTTCCAAATGTGTGGTTGTTAAAAAGTATTATATTTATTCATTTGTATTTACTTTATTGTTTATTTCATGCGTTTTATTTCAGTTTATGAAGTCAATACATGTACTACTATTACTTTCATTTCACACCACTAGCACCGATAAACTTCAAAACGTTTGATATTGTTTTTCTTTTCTGGCGATGTATAACGGGAATGTTAACAACATCGTGAAAAGTAAGAATTTCATGAAGTTTCTTGCATGTTGATATAAATTTCATTGAGGCTCGAACCCTGTCACCACACGCATTCTATATTGCCACTACACCAACGAGGCTGACGTTTTTCACTACCAATAATTACAAGGCTATATAATACCTATTGTAACATATGTCATACAAAAAAAGATAATATAATCTCCATATTAATATGTACCCATGTGTAGCAAGATGGACCGACAAAGCTAGATCACAATACCCATTCAGATTCAATCAACACTCAGTACAATATTTACAAGTTACAACAAGACGATAAATTATTTGTATGAATGATGATGATGATATGCTTGTGCATTTTTTACGTTCTATAGCGCTATGTACTAAGCTCATATGACGCAATCACACTTAAACCATCTACTATGCGTAGGTAACATAAACTAAAAATAGATTCACGTATCTATGTTTGTCTCGATGGTTCCAATCCTTGACGACGATGTTCCCGTTCTGGCTCCCAGTATAGTGTTGCCTTCCTTGAGCTATCTCAAGTAGACCAAGAGTATCGTAGTGAATGTTGTGGCGACACACGCTGCGAGTCCCAATTTCTATCCGCTCCGGGATGGGAACCCTATGTCCGGGAAAAACAGCAAATATGTTCTGGGTAATGTCCTTCCGGGCAACGATGCAATCTCATTCCACGCCGGTAATATACGTCCGGTGGATGAAGCTTAAATATATATAACATATGGAAAATACTATGTAAATTCCTATAATGTAACGTGCTACATGTGCACCAATAGTATACTGGCTATACTATTTTCAGTCACGATACGTCACATTTCTTACTTCCCTACTTCCGCTTATGATGATCAACCATAGTAAATAATAATGATGATATGAATCACGTGTTACTGACCACGTGTTACTGACCACGTGTTGCCATTTCAATGAACACACGGTCATATATAACATCTGCAATCATTAAAATACAATCTTCTGCCAGTAATAACACTTAATTATGGAGCTGTGAGTATAGAACCACATAAACCTCATACCTCATTGGCGTTCCATAGTTAATATTTTAACACAACATCTTTCAACAAAATAGTTACGGACAGAAAGGCTCAGCATGGCGTAACACTACACGGCATAATTTCGGCATGAATTATGAATCTATAACTAAACATAATGAACGTTTAAATAGGCAATGTTCAAATTAGCTAATACAATTTTAACATAAATTTCCACATACCTCGTTTTCCGAGCAAAAATAATAAAATGTCCTGGAATATATTCACTCTATTCCAGGTCTGTCGTAACAGTCACATGTGTGTGCGCCAAATAGCATGAAACCGGCGGCTTTTATTACCACAGTGGTCTAGATAGGAAATATGTACGAGTTGTACACATTCCGTGAATTTGATATCACGTTATGCGGCTGTATCTTTATCAATGGAGGACTCACCTAGGGGTTTATAACTTTTTAACAATAAGTCAAAAGAAATAATAATAAAATTACATGTACGTTCATGATTTCTAATGCCGAAACTATTGCACTAAATGTTAAGTGAAAACTTTAAAGAGTTATACATGAACACAAATATTTACAAAAACCTGATCCAATCTTAGCATACAGATATGCTGAACTATATAGATACAAAAGAGGCCCGTATATCAACTGTGTGACACTGAGTGAAGGTTTATAATGCAACATTTCACATTCAAGTTATCGCAGGATCCAGTATGTCTTTCCGGAAAGATGGACGGATGGACATCCATACCCACAAGTGTTTATTACGTGCCTTATCCTTTATCCATATAGCCGCACACATTGAATTGATGGCCTCCTAACTTTCTATAGCCACATAACCTGTAATACTAGACCACAAGACAGTAAATATAATATTGATCTCTTAGGCCCGTAAGTCACATTTTATGGGTGCGGACAGACGGCGGATAAACACATTGCCCCCTCCTCCGGTGACACCAATTAAGCTGTGACAAATATTCAGTATATGACGCCAGTGGTGTTAAAGAGTAGGTCTTTGAAGAATTAATTAAATAAAATACGTAGACTATCATCAGGATATTCTGACAGGACATAACTGTCTCTATGACGCTTAAGACATACATCTATAACAAATGAGTATCTAAGAATATTCCGATACATGTTATGTTGTCTATAAAGATATGTGATATGAGGCGTAACACATATGATTACATGTCACCTACACATGCATCCCGATGACATATCAGGTACAAGGTAGTATATATCCAGTACTGATGTGCAATGTAGTATATACCCTGTACTGGTAAACAATGTAGTATATACCCAGTACTGATGTACAATGTAGTATATACCCAGTACTGATGTGCAATGTAGTATATACCCAGTACTGATGTACAATGTAGTATATACCCAGTACTGTTGTGCAATGTAGTATATACCCAGTACTGATGTACAATGTAGTATATACCCAGTACTGATGTACAATGTAGTATATACCCAGTACTGATGTATAATGTAGTATATACCCAGTACTGATGGGCAATGTAGTATATACTAAGTATTGATGTACAATGTAGTATATACTCAGTACTGACGTACAATGCAATATATACCCAGTACTGATATACAATGTAGTATAAACTCAGTACTGATATACAATATTGCATACCGATAACTACTGGTTGTTAGTCCGTCTGTCCATATTGCATACAGATAACTATAGATTGTTTGTCCGTCTGTCCATATTGCATACAGATAACTATAGGTTGTTTGTCCGTCTGTCCATATTGCATACAGATAACTATAGGTTGTTAGTCCGTCTGTCCATATTGCATACAGATAACTATAGATTGTTTGTCCGTCTGTCCATATTGCATACAGATAACTATAGGTTGTTTGTCCGTCTGTCCATATTGCATACATAACTATAGGTTGTTTGTCCGTTTGTCCTTATTGCATACAGATAACTATAGATTGTTTGTCCGTCTGTCCATATTGTATACAGATAACTATAGGTTGTTAGTCCGTCTGTCCACATTGCATACATACACCTATAGGCTGTTTGTCCGTCTGTCCATATGTCATACAGATAACAATATATTGTTTGTCCGTCTGTCCATATTGCACACAGATAACTATAGGTTGTTAGTCCGTCTGTCCATGTTGCATACAGATAACAATATATTGTTTGTCCGTCTGTCCATATTGCATACAGATAACTATAGATTGTTAGTCCGTCTGTCCATATTGCACACAGATAACAATAGGTTGTTAGTCAGTCTGTCCTTGTTGCATACAGATAACGATAGGTTGTTTGTCCGTCTGTCCATATTGCATACAGATAACTATAGGCTGTTTGTCCGTCTGTCCTTATTACAAACAGATAACAATAGATTGTTTGTCCGTCTGTCCATATTGCATACCGATAACTATAGGGTGTTGGTCCGTCTGTCCATATTGCATACAGAACTATAAGTGGTTTGTCCGTTTGTCCTTATTGCATACAGATAACTATAGATTGTTTGTCCGTCTGTCCATATTGCATACAGATAACTATAGGTTGTTTGTCCGTCTGTCCATATTGCATACAGATAACTATAGATTGTTTGTCCGTCTGTCCATATTGCATACAGATAACTATAGGTTGTTGGTCCGTCTGTCCATATTGCATCCATATACATATAGGCTGTTTGTCCGTCTGTCCATATTGCATACAGATAACAATAGATTGTTTGTCCGTCTGTCCATATTACACACAGATAACTATAGGTTGTTAGTCCGTCTGTCCATATTGCATACAGAACTATAGGTTGTTTGTCCGTTTGTCCTTATTGCATACAGATAACTATATATTGTTTGTCCGTCTGTCCATATTGCATACAGATAACTATAGGTTGTTTTTCCGTCTGTCCATATTGCATACATATAACTATAGATTGTTTGTCCGTCTGTCCATATTGCATACAGATACCTATAGGCTGTTTGTCCGTCTGTCCATATTGCATACAGATAACAATATATTGTTTGTCCGTCTCTCCATATTGCACACAGATAACAATATATTGTTTGTCCGTCTGTCCATATTGCATACATATAGCTATAGGTTGTTAGTCAGTCTTGCATACAGATAACTATTGGATGTTTGTCCGTCTGTTCATATTGCATACAGATAACAATATGCCTACCGGTTGTTTGTCCGTCTGTCAATAATGCATAAAGTACTGTTGACAAATATTCATGACATCTTCATCCACAATTTCAGACATGTTTTGGTTAATATTTCCCATATTAATCAAGATATCAGCACAATAGTAGTGTCATTACCTACATTTATGGAGTCAGAAAAGAAAATGGTGACAATACAATTTCAGCTGGATGGCCGCAATCTTTATAGTTTCAAAATAGTCACCATTGTAATGTTTGCTTTACCCAAACTCTAGGTAAAATAAGTGTTCAATTATATCAGGTTTAAATATAAATTTCCTGTTAGTTTTTTCTTAGTCATATTTACTTACATTCTTAGATACCGATTAGGAGATGGCTGGATAGGAAGTGGGAGGACAGGGGAGTTCTGCCAGAATACACCCGACTGTTTGTGCAATTACATAGGATACTGGTTAGGAGATTATTATGACGGGTGGACAGGAAGTGTGAGGACAGGGGAGTTCTGCCAGAATACACCCTACTGTTTGTGCAATTACATAGGATACTGGATAGGAGATGATATTGACGGGTGGAGAGGAAGTGGGAGGACAGGGAAGTTCTGCCAGAATACACCCGACTGTTTGTGTAATTACATAGGCTACTGGTTAGGAGATGAATATGATGGATGGCCAGGAAGTGGGAGGACATGGCAGTTCTGCCAGAGCATACACGACTCTTTGTGCTATTGTGAAACTTGAGATTTGTGGTTAGAATTAATTACGACAGCAGTTTAAATCGATTGCCATGTTCTTTATGCTGGGTGGGGAAATTGTTAGTACAAATGATCAATCTAAGTTTACATGATGTGTGAGTTGTAGTGGAATCTTTTTGGTTTAGACAAGAAGATTGATAATATCTTTAAAGAAAACACTACCTTTTCGAAGCTGTCATCGACCTTTTATCCAGAAATTATGGTTCTGATATGGTAAATTTGCAAGCATGTTGATATTGCCTAGATATGTGTATTGTGTACCACGTCATCAATTGTGGTTTTCACGTGAGCGTTGTATATCAACAAACAGCTGTCAAAAAGTATCTATTGTTGACACACTTCATGTTTTAAAACTATCTTTTATTAGATTTGGAGAAAGGATCAGAATGTCGCTCAATAGGTAATTGATGTATTATGGATTGAAGTCTTGATTGATGCTAACATTCATGTATCTTACATTCAATATTCTGCTATTCTGCGGAATCCCATTGGCACAACCTGTCATTTTCCGCGAGATGCGGGATTTCTGCGCGTGGCGGAATTCTAGTGTGATCGGGAAAATGTTACTATATAAGCACTCGTTTGTTTCATTAGGATAGAACGAAGGGAAGAACTAAGCGAGGAACTAGGGGAGAACTGGAGAGAACAGGGGAGAACTAGGGTAGAACTAACGGAGAACGAAAGTTTCATTACGATAGAACGAAGGGAGGAACTAAGGGAGGAACTAGGGGAGAACTGGAGAGAACAGGGGAGAACTATGGTAGAACTAATGGCGAACGAAAGGGGAACTGACCATGGAAGATAAATTAGGGTGGGAATTTTATTGTATTATTTATTGATTTTGAAGGGAATATTAGCATCAAATTAATACTTTTGACGTGATATGCTTTTGATGATAAACCAAGTTGTGATATTATTGCGTTGAACATTAGAAAAGAAAGAGCAAATTTATATGAGTTTGGAGTTGAAAATCTGAGCTTATTGTTATTTATTCCCATGATATCTGGACTGTCTGGAAGGTTATCAGTTCTCACAAGTTTGTCCACGACTGAACGCCTAACTACGCTACCAGCATAGTCGTGACACTATTATATAGGATGATTGGTGGCATAATACTTGATTAGAGAACGAACAGCTGCCAACAGTAATGAGATAGATCCTACAGTTGGTTACGGCATTGACAACATCCAGGAATACAATAGAGGCGATGCAAACAATCTGAACAGTGATCTGCGAGGCAGTCATACCGTTGAGCTTCCTGAAGCCCTGGATTCAGAATGAGAACAATAAATGCCGATTTGGTCTCCATACACGCCAATGTTTAGGAAGGATTCTCCAGAAATGCTGTCTGAAATAATTAACAATAAATATATGACGTCAATCATCAGCTTCAAAGCTTGAAACAGATGGTGCCAACCATCGATGCTGAACGACATATTTGGCTTAGATTGGTAATTGAACTTGGTAAGCTTCAAAGTTTGAACAAGATGATGCCAACCATCAATGCTGCACAACCAGATTGGTAATTGACCATGGTTAGCTTCACAGCTTGACCATAATGATGCAAACCATCAATGCTGCACAACAAGATTGGCTTACATTGGTCATTGACTTTGGTCAGCTTCAAAGCTTGAACCAGACAACATGTCCGGAACCACCTACTGTAGAAACATTACATACGTGTCTATGCAAGATAGTTATGAAGCTAGAACACCTAGATTCAACATATGAATTCCTTGTGCAGGTCTATTCCACTCTTCCATATGTGCCCTTATGGTCATTCGATATAACGCAGTGGACCTGACATACAGGTGGCATGTAAGATACAGAGCAATACAGCTTTGTGATAGCGTTTCATAGCATCAATGTCAATCACTATACGTCCTTGCTCATCAGATAACTCTCCAGGCTCTATTGTGATCTTTCGACGCTGGTGTCAATAATCAGTGGCTTCCCTGTCCGAGTGGCTAAGGTCGTTGATTTCAAATCACATGCCTCTCTGCTTGTTCGAATCCCACTGTGGTTCGACCTATTTCATTTGAGGAAGCTAACCAGCTGCCTTACGGAATACCGGTGGCTCTACGCGAGTGTCTGCCCAAGCCTGAAATATGTGTTGTTGATGGGAGAGCATGTTGCTTGGGTTGTTGATGGAAGAGCATGTTGCTTGGGTTGTTGATTGGAGAGCATGTTGCTTGGTTTGTTGATGGAAGAGCATGTTGCTTGGGTTGTTGATGGAAGAGCATGTTGCTTGGGTTGTTGATTGGAGAGCATGTTGCTTGGTTTGTTGATGGAAGAGCATGTTGCTTGGGTTGTTGATGGGAGAGCATGTTGCTTGGGTTATTGATGTGAGAGCATGTTGCTTGGGTTGTTGATGGAAGAGCCTGTTGCTTGGGTTGTTGATGGGAGAGCATGTTGCGTGGGTTATTGATGGAAGAGCATGTTGGTGGGTTGTTGGTGGGAGAACATGTTGCTTGGGTTGTTGATGGGAGAGCATGTTGCTTGGATTGTTGATGCAAGAGCCTGGTGCTTGGGTTCTTGATGGAAGAGCATGTTTGCGTGGGTTGTTGCGGAGAACAGGCGGTTTTGTGTGAACTGAGGCATATTTATCTACAACATTAAGAAACATATTATTCCAGATTTTTACAATATTACTTAGTATGCCATGATCAATAATGGCTTTCTAGTCTGTGTTGAATAGCTTGGAATAAAATGTGCTTGATTAACATTCTTGCAATTTCAATATGTTGTGGCATCATGGGTTATACATTTAGTAGTTTTATTTAACTTTCTGTTACAGAATATGGGAAACTGATCACTATTACCAATGTGTGCAACAGTCATACTTGTTATGCACTGTGGTGTATTGGAGTATATGTGATCCATCAAAGTACTGATTGCATCCGTGATTCTGGTCTGTTCATCTACTAGTTGTTCTAACCCGGAGAGCTGGTGTAAGTCATTGAATAGATTACCATTAACAAATTGCGGTTAAAATCGCCTAGTATTAGTACTTATAAGTCTGCATATCATTTATAAATATTGTCTTCCATGTTTTCAAAACGATCATTTCATCGGATGGCGATATACTTGGGGAAACAAGAACATATTTACTATTCTTGAGAAACACTCTAGGACTGTCCTGGGTTGCATGTCTATATTGGCTCGGATAAACACCAACATACCACCATCCCCGTTTCTCGTATCATTATACTTTCTAAAAGGAGTGTTTTAAAGCCCTGATTTTAAGACAACTATCCAACATATCCGATCTAAATTTAAAGTTTCTGAAATACAAACAAATATCTATATTGTGTATGGTGATGTGAGCATTAATTATAGTTCATTGAATTTCTCTATATTGATTAAGCCCTGTATATTTTGATGTCCTATATTGAACCATTTTGTTTTAGACCTAAATCCAAAGCAAGGGCACGAGTTGTGGCATCATTAGTTTGAACAGTTGAGATTATTTCATTGCTATTACATGTAGGTTCAGTAGTCCTATTATCATTATTGTCAATGTATACCCTATCATCATCTGTATATGTTATACTATGCATCAACGATTATATTGTTAGTACTGTATGAATTATCTCCCCTGATAAATAGTCTTCAACCTCAATGTCCGCCATTACGGAAGTGAAAAATTAATGAAATAGTGATAATCCCTTCAAACAGTAAAATATCGTATAAAATGCCGTATTAACGCGGTGGTGGCCGATATTAATGTTTTTGTACTGTGGTCAATTGCAATACTAATCAGAAAAGACTTTATGACTGGGAACATTCACCATGCCCGATTCACAATTATTTAAACGGCGAGGATTGTGCATCATATGTCTTACTATTATTAATATTATGCATAATATATCATTACTATCGGCAATTACATTGTTGTAATTATTATGTATTGCATAATTATCCCTGTGTGGTTGTATGTGAAAGCCGGTCGGTTATTAACTTTGTCGCAGCGGCTAATTATGTGTGGGCGCCTGCAAATAATATGGCGCTACTGGTTGAGTAGTTTGTTTAGATTGTTTTAGCCTTTACAAATCAAAACACAATACAACCCACATCACTTGTATATCCAGATTTGCCTTTGGAAAACGGATATAATTATATAGATTGGCTATGATTTCAGAGCAACGGTTAGTTAGTGTGAATATGATTCGAAAAGGTCCCTGTTCAAACGGTATAAACGAGGAGTGGATGTTATTGATGGGGCAGACACTGCTCTTATGTCGTCGGCTATTGTATTGGGTGGCATTAATTGCTATTGTACGCGGAAAAGCTGGCGTTTGCTTAATTTCAGAAGTATTACTAGATGGACAAATAAGTAAATACGTGTCCAATATGGTTATCGGTGAACTGAACTAATATAATAAATCAAAAGACAAATTTCGGTTTAAACAATGAGAAGGCACGAGTCAGGAGTTCTAAACAAAAACTTATACAAGATGGCAAAACGAAAACATTCATGAACAGTCATCCAAAAACAACATCCGGCTGTCCGATTAGTGAAGTGGTTAGCGCGCTCGCGTCTCTCTAATGCAAGCCTGGTTCGATCCTCGGACCGGGAAGTATATGAGATGGTACAGTGGTCGCTAGATCGGACAGGTTGGGTTTCTCCGGGTACTCCGGTTTCTTCCCACATGAATGACAACAGTTTACGCTTTCACCCGCGCCAAGGGGTGCGATTAATATAAGTTATTAAAAGTTGCTTTGCAATCGTTGTAAAATAAATAAAGTTTAAACAAAAACAACATAAAAAAATGTGTAATTAATTGTTTGTTTCAACTGTAGCCTATTTTAACATGTACCAATGAGTATCCCCAGCATATAATGAACGTAAGTTTGTTCTTAGTAATGTCTATGTTTAAATTTCGTGCTAACATTCTTTTCATTCCAATAAAGAATGCGTGTTTGTAATTATACAATTACACGATTTAAAGCATCCTCACATGATTTAGCTATTGAAGGTTATCGTTACATACACCTACCTAGCATGGGAACAGGCGGCGATATATTTTGCCTGGACAGTCAAATAAATATATTTTAACACCGAGACTATTAAATGGGTCGTATTGAGTTTCTGATCATATCAATGTCATTTTGCCAGAAGTTAAAAAGTGAAAAAGTCAACAGAATGGAACCCAGGCTAACACCACCCACGATTATGTATTTATTGTAATCATCATTCATACTAATTCGCCCTCATTGCTCAACTTTAAGATCGAAATTCATTGAAAGATATAGAGGATATTTGTGTTTATTAGTGTAAGTTATGATTTGAATTCATCGAGTGATCATCGGAATTTGTATTTCTACGAGTGGTGTTAACCGGATATGCATATTTCGGTGATCACGAGATGACATCAAATCCTATCTTACACTAATAAACACATATCTCCTTTTTCTGATATGATTTCCATTGATTTTGGCTAATATTATAATTGTTATCAAAGTTAATTTATTTTAATTGTCCCTGTCTGGAGCCACACTTCACTACATTCCACAATCGCACATCCACATATGTTAGTGTGAACGTCCGTAATAAGAAATAGTTCCGGTATAACTTTCAAGTTAATTTCTGTTTGATGTCAAAATTAAAAACTACAGACAAAACAATAGGAATAATTATGTTACTTTATAATTAATTGTCATGATAATAATAAAATAGATAACATACAAACGTACATCTAACCGCGCAGGAATACGATACGCAACCAGTAGCATGGAACATGTCATCTTTCACTGATTCAGAGCAGCGGAAAGTGGAGTTTTCTTTCAATGAGAACACCTTTATCATTCATTGGAAAACATAAAAGATATTACAATACTTGGCCGAATATACATAACTTTATTAATCGTGTGTCATTCGAATCCAACACAATCAGAACTGGTATTTCCAAATTTATATATTTTGCATATCAATAACACATTTCATATATTTGAATACTAATACCTCCTTTGTAAAGTTCCATGTCACTTCCTATTGTTACTGTTTAACTGCTATATTTATGCAATAATCTTACTACTGTATTGTATTGTATTATTGCATTGTGGGACTGGGGAGACAACTCGTCCTACATAATTAGTGATAAATCCAGTTTGCAAGAGTGTTCACTTCTGAATAGAAGCAGCATACGTAGCATGTGGTAATAGTTGAATACCTGAAGATTATATAACCATTTCCTTCATAGAGATTTAGGTTAATATACTATTATATCTCCAGACAGCCATTTAGCTATCATGTGGATAAGTAATCGCCATATCTATCCCATCTCCATTGATATTGCTGGGACTAAATGAGATTCTGGTTATTATTATGAACATTTGTTTGGCTACAACATTGGCAATGAATGTCGTATTTGTAATGGCGTCAATATGTGTTTCTATGGGTTAAATGGTTAAGATCAACACCCGACAATCAAATCAAGATGACGACCACAATTCAAGATGGCCTCCATAATGCAAGATGGCTGTTAAAATGGCCATCAAAACAAAATAATTATACGATTTAAATGCCTTATATAATTACAAACGGGGGGGGGAGAATATAAAGCTTAATCCACAATTTCAGTAGTTTTGATCCTTGGTATTGTAATTTGAGCAGACAATACTCATATCCATTAGATCGTTGAGGGAAAGGACATTTAGTGTGTATGTTGATCCACTCAGTGCATTGGTTCCATGGTTATTTGCACTAGACGCACACCTGATACCCATTGGAAAGCGGTTCATATCTGGAATAAGGTTAACAATAGAAGAAGCCTCACTGAAGTTGGAGGTGAATTTGAATATCAGGAACAACCAAAGAATACTGAAAGTAACTTTAAACATCAGGTTAATTAGTTATGTTCAGTAATACGGGAACTTGATAACCCGTTCTCAGAGACCTGTGGTGATCGACTTGTTCTGCTGGACATAGTGGACAAGAACGTCGGCGAAGCTCTTAGTTTATACACATTTATTTTAGCTCGATTGCGAAACAAGTTCTTTCAACTTATATTAATCACTCTCGAGACCTCATTCCTGTTGTAATCCATCGCCGCGAGGGAGAGAGATGTGGAATTTAAGGGCACAATCGTTTCCACATGCATCTCCACTCTCCTCGTGGCGATGGATTCCACCAGGAATGAGGTCTCGTGAGGTGATTATTGTAAGTTGTAAGTACTCATGGGATCTACTAATTTTTGTCCATTGATAATAACATATTCAAGACTTTCATACTAATTGCAATTAATATCCTGGTGAATATTCACATACATATACATATGGTATATATATACCACAGATTCACACTTCGATATCTAATGCCAGCCATGTTTATCTAGTGTAATCCATTATATCGTATCGACGTGATTTCTAACCATTTCTATACCTCCAAGAAATGCAACATAGCTATGTTTTGTCACACCATGATTCAAGCAGAAACATTATATTAGTGAAGACAGAGAACACACAAAAATAACTTTACACGTAAGGTCGTAACTATTAACAAATAGTGCTACACGTGCAGGATGTCAGATTAATGTATATTTTTCTACATTTCGGGAGATATATTCGTCTTGAGAAATTGAAATTATCACCACTATATTCGACATTTATGATTCAATGTTAACGTCACGTTCACGTCGAAAAGGTCATTGCGAGAACATGATCCAGTAGCTACCAACTGTGACACAGCATAGTATATAAAAAGAAACCGCTATGTGATTGATACATTGCTTGTAATACAACCCTCATATAATGTGTATATGATTTCATCAGCTATATATTACTTTCTACATAACCCTCATATAAAGAATATATAATATTGTTCAGCTTAACATTACTTTCTATATAACCCTCATATAAAGATAATATAATATTGCTCAGCTTTACATTACTTTCTATATAACCCTCATATAAAGAATATATATTATTGCTCAGCTTTACATTACTTTCTATATAACCCTCATATGAAGAATCTATAATATTGTTCAGCTTTACAATACTTTCTATATAACCCTCATATGAAGAATATATAATATTGCTCACCTTTACATTACTTTCCATATAACCCTCATATAAAGAATATATAATATTGCTCAGCTTTACATTACTTTCTATATAACCCTCATATAAATAATATATAGTATTGTTCAGCTTTACATTACTTTCTATATAACCCTCATATAAAGAATATATAATATTGTTCAGCTTTATATTACTTTCTATATAACCCTCATATAAAGAATATATAATATTGTTCAACTTTACATTACTTTCTATATAACCCTCATATAAAGAATATATAATATTTCTCAGCTTTACATTACTTTCTATATAACCCTCATATAAAGAATATATAATATTGCTCAGCTTTACATTACTTTCTATACAACCCTCATATAAAGAATATATAATATTGCTCATCTTTACATTACTTTCTATATAACCCTCATATAAAGAATATATAATATTGCTCAGCTTTACATTACTTTCTATATAACCCTCATATAAAGAATATATAATATTGTTCAGCTTTACATTACTTTCTATATAACCCTCATATAAAGAATATATAATAGTTCTCAGCTTTATATTACTTTCTATATAACCCTCATATAAAGAATATATAATATTGTTCAGCTTTACATTACTTTCTATATAACCCTCATATAAATACTATATAATATTCTCACCTTTACATTACTTTTGTATATAACCCTCATATAAAGAATATAGAATATTGTTCAGCTTTACATTACTTTCTATATAACCCTCATATTAAGAATATATAATATTGCTCAGCTTTACATTATAGACCAGGAGCCCAGGGGGGTCAGCCTAGCTGGAAAGGTAACCAATGTTCATGTATATAGCAATGGTCCATGTGCATTCCCAGGTAAGGAAATGGACGTCTGGCATGCTCATTCTGGTGGGTGTGGTCAGCAGGGCCATGAGAAAGGAACCCCAAAATTGAGCTAGATCAGCTCATGAGCTAACCTGGTGAAACTTATTGTAGCATGTCCGTCATAGTCCCAGGTATCACAAATGGCCACTGCCAGACATTTTCAGTGGTGGGTTGTGCACGCCAGACTTCTATAACCGGTACCCCAAAATTGACCTAGATCAGCTCGTGAGGTAACCTGATGAAACCTACTGGAAAATGTTCGGCATAGTTCCAGGTATCATGAATGGCCATTGCCAGACATTTTCAGTGGTGGGTTGTGCCCGCCAGACACCCCCAAATGCCCCTACCCCCAAAATTGAGCTAGATCAGCTCATGAGTTAACCTGATGAAACCTACTGGAAAATGTTTGGCATAGTTCCAGGTATCATGAATGGCCATTGCCAGACATTTTCAGTGGTGGGTTGTGCCCGCCAGACCCCCCCCAATGCCCCTACCCCCAAAATTGAGCTAGATCAGCTCGTGAGGTAACCTGATGAAACCTACTGGAAAATGTTCGGCATAGTTCCAGGTATCATGAATGGCCATTGCCAGACATTTTCAGTGGGTTGTGCCCGCCAGACACCCCCAAATGCCCCTACCCCCAAAATTGAGCTAGATCAGCTCATGAGTTAACCTGATGAAACTTACTGGAACATGTTTGGCATAGTTCCAGGTATCATGAATGGCCATTGCCAGACATTTTCAGTGGTGGGTTGTGCCCGCCAGACACCCCCAAATGCCCCTACCCCCAAAATTGAGCTAGATCAGCTCATGAGTTAACCTGATGAAACCTACTGGAAAATGTTCAACATAGTCCCAGGTATCTTGATTGACCACTGCCAGATATTTGCAGTGGTGGGGTGTGCCTGCCAGACACCCACCAAATGCACCCCACCCCAACAGTTTTAAAGATGGCCGCCATGAAAACCTATTTTTCTTATATCTCAAGTCCTAATTCACATAGTCATAATTTTGGTGTCAAAATATATTGGGGGGGGGGGGGGCAAGAATTTAAAATATTCTTCTTTTGACCAGCTCTGATATTTATTTCTACCATTTAAAGATGGCCTCCACTAATAAATAACATGTTTTCCATATCATAGGGGTTAAAGCGTCAGCCATAATTTATTGTTAATATAAGTCTCAGTAAAAACATGTTGATGTTTATCATGTATATAGACGACAGTTACAGAATACAATAATATAATAGGTCTCACAAGAAATCTTTCTGAACATGGTACTGGGAACAAAATCTAAAGTACTAAATATCAGCAGGGTGTCATTTCTCAGCAGGGTAGATCACATTTTTTATTCATAATAATGAAAACCCTGTTAACTAATAGAAATAGAAAGGACAGGGTCAATTTGTAATGA
This sequence comes from Archivesica marissinica, assembly GCA_014843695.1. NCBI lineage: Eukaryota > Metazoa > Mollusca > Bivalvia > Venerida > Vesicomyidae > Archivesica > Archivesica marissinica. The sequence continues at coordinate 29,063,754 of CM026391.1, read as the reverse complement.
CTGAATGGGGTGACCTGTACATGGTAAGAAGGGATGCTGCTTGACAAGATGGGTGGCTATTTTTTAGCACTGATGTAAAATTAGCAGCATACTGGCTCTCATGAGGGCAGATATTAGGGTCAGCTATAACTTTACGGGTGGCTTGAAAACAACTACACAGGCAATATTTCAAGCTGGGATTCCAAGATATCGTTCCAATCAAGAAACAGAGTTCACAGATGAACCAGTCCATGGTAGGTTATTAACTTATTGTTGTAATATTGATAATCAAGACTAATAATGATTTAAAAGCTGGTCTTATATATATATATATATATTGTTTTTAAACTTATTTATTTTACAACGATTGCGAAACAAGCTATAACAACTTATATTAATCACTCTCGTTGGCTCGGATGAGAGCGTACATGTGGTCATTCGTGTGGGAGGAAACCGGAGTCCCCTGAGAAAACCCACGTGTTCGATCTGGTGACCACTGTACCATCTCACATACTTACCGGTCCGAGGATCGAACCTGTGTTGCATTGGTGACAGGTGGGACAGCCTCTTATATTAAAAGTGTGGGAACCATATATAATATTATATGATAATCAATGGGGCTGCCCATTTCCATGAAGGTAAGCTAATGCCCATATTGCGATAAATGTATTTTTTGACTCCTCACAATTAATATTACTGTAGTCATTTTTTATATTATGTGTTTTAGCAAAAGTGTGGCTCTGTGGATTGTTTTAATACAATGCATTATACTATTGTTTTTACTTTGTAGTATTGACATCAGCCAGAAGTATGGATCCAGGAGAAACATGTGTGACTTCAGAAGAACAATGTTTGGGAGAGTCAGCGAATGGATCAAATCGTTCATCCACTATTGTCAATCAAGAGGTATGTGTAATGAAACTTACTGAGAGTATATTACTCACCAAGCCACCTCTTAGCCCAGAGACATCTTGCTACTGAGTTAGCATACTTGGACAGATTTTCATCAAACTTTGTACCTGTATTCTCTTGGAGGAAGAGATTGCATGTTGAGGTCAAATGTCAATTTATGTATCTTAGAAAATCCATGGCGATATCTTACAGGTTAATGTTTTGGCACACATTATTGATTCAAGCAGATGTGGTAGCCCTGCAGACGGAGGCATATTTCCTGATTAAACAGAGTCGAATGTCTGTAGTTGACAATTATTAAAATCCACATGTGATCAAATGTTCCCTGGACCATTAAATATTTTATTCCGTTACAACAAACCCTATTTTCATTCCAGAACAATGATGCCGAGGGTATTTCAAGTTACTACATATGTCAGAAGTCCCCAGGACGGACAGCTGAGAAAGTTCTGTGACAGGACATGGACAACAGTAAAGAATGCTGCTGCCTTGCGTGAAAAAGTGTAGGCTGACAAATACTTTGAGGTCACACAAAATATATTGGTAAGCAGTGATCATGAATCTACCCTCAGCTATCACCCTTCTTGCTATAAGAATTACACAGCAGTGAAGCATCCAAAAGAACATCTGCCACCTGATGATGAACCCACCACCAAATATGCTTGTATTGAGACAAGACGCTTCAGTGTCCTTCCCAAATCAGATAAACAGGGCCAGATGAAAGGGATTTGTATTTTCTATAGCAAAAGCCGAAAAAAAAAGAAATGGAAAAGAGGAGCCAAGACTTAAGATAGCAACACGGGATGGTTGTGAGTCACTTAGCCAGCGGGCAAAGTATTCTCAAAACGAACGTATCAAGAGTCTCATTCGGAGTGGTGTTGACCTGAATGCAAAGGAAGCAGAATACAACAAATCCTGTCGTGCCCAGTTCCAGAGGGAGACTGATGATCAAGACAGGCCTACAGAATGGAGCTCATCTCAGTCCTACCACAAGAAGGCATTTGCATCTCCGCTTTCCTATATCCAGAATGAGGTGGTAGGAAAGCAACGATCTGTATTAGTCAGTGATCTGCTTGGCATGTACGTAAAGAAGTACACCAATGTGTACCAGGAGATGGGGCAGACATCCAGGCCTACACATCTCAAAATCTTACCAGGAAGATAAAAGACCATCTGAAAGAAGAAATCTAGCGGACCATCGGCGTGGCAATTTTATCTATAGTTCTGCTCTTCCAGAAGAGGATGCCAAGGCTAACCTTCATGAGGATACTAAAAGGTATGAGCATGATAATAAGCTAAGATGGGTTGCCTTACATCTTAGATCTAAGATTTTGCAGCTCCCAAAGACCAAGACCCCAAACCCTGCAACAGTCCAAAATTTGAAAGAATTCGCCCCGGAGATACCAGTACAGCTGTACTTCTTCTTCAGATGTCTCCTTGGTGGCATCACACCAACTTTCAGTGGTGTTCAGAAGGATACAGTTGACCGAAAGGTAACTGCTATGGCATCAGATGCCATTTATAACGTCATTCATGGTACTGTAAACCCATGGAAGCACACATCCATGGGTCTCGGGATTGCATCCCTTACAGGATCAAAACTGGCCATGTAGATTCTGAACAGAACCGTACACTGTTTAATCTACAGTGAGACCAAAGGTCTCGAGACTGAATATCTTTGCTGGAAAGACCTTGCTTGCTAGCTATGGTGGTGAGTGATTTCAGTATGTCCCTGATGAGCACCATCATATTACTGTAATCAGCCCAGCACACCTCCAAGGTGACCATGAAGAGGCCGATACGCTGATTGCTTTCCACATCGCAAATATCACAGCAGTGTGTTAAATAGCCATGTATTTGTCCCATATTTAGCGACAATCAAATCATATACATCACACCGGTGTGGTAAATACCCTTGTATTCGTCCCATATTTAGCGACAATCAAATCATATACATCACACCGTTGTGGTAAATACCCTTGTATTCGTCCCATATTTAGCGACAATCAAATCATATACATCACACCGGTGTGGTAAATAGCCTTGTATTCGTGCCATATTTAGCGACAATCATATACATCACACCGGTGTGTTAAATAGCCTTGTATTTGTCCCATATTTAGCGACAATCAAATCATATACATCACACCGGTGTGGTAAATAGCCTTGTATTTGTCCCATATTTAGCGACAATCAAATCATATACATCACACCGGTGTGGTAAATAGCCTTGTATTCGTCCCATATTTAGCGACAATCAAATCATATACATCACACCGGTGTGGTAAATAGCCTTGTATTTGTCCCATATTTAGCGACAATCAAATCATATACATCACACCGGTGTGGTAAATAGCCTTGTATTCGTCCCATATTTAGCGACAATCAAATCATATACATCACACCGGTGTGGTAAATAGCCTTGTATTTGTCCCATATTTAGCGACAATCAAATCATATACATCACACCGGTGTGGTAAATAGCCTTGTATTCGTCCCATATTTAGCGACAATCATATACATCACACCGGTGTGTTAAATAGCCTTGTATTTGTCCCATATTTAGCGACAATCAAATCATATACATCACACCGGTGTGGTAAATACCCTTGTATTTGTCCCATATTTAGCGACCTTCAAATCATATACATCACACCGGTGTGGTAAATACCCTTGTATTCGTCCCATATTTAGCGACAATCAAATCATATACATCACACCGGTGTGGTAAATAGCCTTGTATTTGTCCCATATTTAGCGACAATCAAATCATATACATCACACCGGTGTTAAATAGCCTTGTATTTGTCCCATATTTAGCGAATCAAATCATATACTCACACGGTGTGGTAAATACCTTGTATGTCCCATATTTTGCGACAATCAAATCATATCATCACACCGGTGTGGTAAATACCCTTGTATGTCCCATATTTAGCGACCTCAAATCATATACATCACACCGGTGTGGTAAATACCCTTGTATTCGTCCCATATTTAGCGACAATCAAATCATATACATCACATCGGTGTGGTAAATACCCTTATATTTGTCCCATATTTAGCGACCTTCAAATCATATACATCACACCGGTGTGGTAAATAGCCTTGTATTCGTCCCATATTTAGCGACAATCAAATCATATACATCACACACCGGTGTGGTAAATAGCCTTGTATTTGTCCCATATTTAGCGACAATCAAATCATATACATCACACCGGTGTGGTAAATAGCCTTGTATTTGTCCCATATTTAGCGACAATCAAATCATATACATCACACCGGTGTGGTAAATAGCCTTGTATTCGTCCCATATTTAGCGACAATCAAATCATATACATCACACCGGTGTGTTAAATAGCCTTGTATTCGTCCCATATTTAGCGACAATCAAATCATATACATCACACCGGTGTGGTAAATACCCTTGTATTCGTCCCATATTTAGCGACAATCAAATCATATACATCACATCGGTGTGGTAAATACCCTTGTATTTGTCCCATATTTAGCGACCTTCAAATCATATACATCACACCGGTGTGGTAAATACCCTTGTATTCGTCCCATATTTAGCGACAATCAAATCATATACATCACACCGGTGTGGTAAATACCCTTGTATTTGTCCCATATTTAGCGACAATCAAATCATATACATCACACCGGTGTGTTAAATAGCCTTGTATTCGTCCCATATTTAGCGACAATCAAATCATATACATCACACCGGTGTGGTAAATACCCTTGTATTTGTCCCATATTTAGCGACATTCAAATCATATACATCACACCGGTGTGGTAAATAGCCTTGTATTCGTCCCATATTTAGCGACAATCAAATCATATACATCACATATACATCACACCGGTGTGGTAAATAGCCTTGTATTTGTCCCATATTTAGCGACAATCAAATCATATACATCACACCGGTGTGGTAAATAGCCTTGTATTCGTCCCATATTTAGCGACAATCAAATCATATACATCACACCGGTGTGTTAAATAGCCTTGTATTTGTCCCATATTTAGCGACAATCAAATCATATACATCACACCGGTGTGGTAAATAGCCTTGTATTCGTCCCATATTTAGCGACAATCAAATCATATACATCACACCGGTGTGTTAAATAGCCTTGTATTCGTCCCATATTTAGCGACCTTCAAATCATATACATCACACCGGTGTGGTAAATACCCTTGTATACGTCCCATATTTAGCGACAATCAAATCATATACATCACACGGTGTGGTAAAACCCTTTATTGTCCATATTTAGCGACTTCAAATCATATACATCACACCGGTGTGGTAAATACCCTTGTATTCGTCCCATATTTAGCGACAATCAAATCATATACATCACACCGGTGTGGTAAATACCCTTGTATTTGTCCCATATTTAGCGACAATCAAATCATATACATCACACCGGTGTGGTAAATAGCCTTGTATTCGTCCCATATTTAGCGACAATCAAATCATATACATCACACCGGTGTGGTAAATACCCTTGTATTCGTCCCATATTTAGCGACAATCAAATCATATACATCACACCGGTGTGGTAAATAGCCTTGTATTCGTGCCATATTTAGCGACAATCATATACATCACACCGGTGTGTTAAATAGCCTTGTATTTGTCCCATATTTAGCGACAATCAAATCATATACATCACACCGGTGTGGTAAATAGCCTTGTATTTGTCCCATATTTAGCGACAATCAAATCATATACATCACACCGGTGTGGTAAATACCCTTGTATTTGTCCCATATTTAGCGACAATCAAATCATATACATCACACCGGTGTGGTAAATACCCTTGTATTCGTCCCATATTTAGCGACAATCAAATCATATACATCACACCGGTGTGGTAAATACCCTTGTATTTGTCCCATATTTAGCGACAATCAAATCATATACATCACACCGGTGTGGTAAATACCCTTGTATTCGTCCCATATTTAGCGACAATCAAATCATATACATCACACCGGTGTGGTAAATACCCTTGTATTTGTCCCATATTTAGCGACAATCAAATCATATACATCACACCGGTGTGTTAAATAGCCTTGTATTTGTCCCATATTTAGCGACAATCAAATCATATACATCACACCGGTGTGGTAAATAGCCTTGTATTCGTCCCATATTTAGCGACAATCAAATCATATACATCACACCGGTGTGGTAAATAGCCTTGTATTTGTCCCATATTTAGCGACAATCAAATCATATACATCACACCGGTGTGGTAAATACCCTTGTATTCGTCCCATATTTAGCGACAATCAAATCATATACATCACACCGGTGTGGTAAATACCCTTGTATTTGTCCCATATTTAGCGACAATCAAATCATATACATCACACCGGTGTGGTAAATAGCCTTGTATTCGTCCCATATTTAGCGACAATCAAATCATATACATCACACCGGTGTGGTAAATAGCCTTGTATTTGTCCCATATTTAGCGACAATCAAATCATATACATCACACCGGTGTGGTAAATAGCCTTGTATTCGTCCCATATTTAGCGACAATCAAATCATATACATCACACCGGTGTGTTAAATAGCCTTGTATTTGTCCCATATTTAGCGACAATCAAATCATATACATCACACCGGTGTGGTAAATAGCCTTGTATTCGTCCCATATTTAGCGACAATCAAATCATATACATCACACGGTGTGGTAAATAGCCTTGTATTCGTCCCATATTTAGCGACATTCAAATCATATACATCACACCGGTGTGGTAAATACCCTTGTATTCGTCCCATATTTAGCGACAATCAAATCATATACATCACACGGTGTGGTAAAACCCTTTATTGTCCCATATTTAGCGACTCAAATCATATACATCACCGGTGTGGTAAATACCCTTGTATTCGTCCCATATTTAGCGACAATCAAATCATATACATCACACCGGTGTGTTAAATAGCCTTGTATTTGTCCCATATTTAGCGACAATCAAATCATATACATCACACCGGTGTGGTAAATACCCTTGTATTCGTCCCATATTTAGCGACAATCAAATCATATACATCACACCGGTGTGGTAAATACCCTTGTATTTGTCCCATATTTAGCGACAATCAAATCATATACATCACACCGGTGTGGTAAATAGCCTTGTATTCGTCCCATATTTAGCGACAATCAAATCATATACATCACACCGGTGTGGTAAATAGCCTTGTATTCGTCCCATATTTAGCGACATTCAAATCATATACATCACACCGGTGTGGTAAATACCCTTGTATTCGTCCCATATTTAGCGACAATCAAATCATATACATCACACCGGTGTGGTAAATACCCTTATATTTGTCCCATATTTAGCGACCTTCAAATCATATACATCACACCGGTGTGGTAAATACCCTTGTATTCGTCCCATATTTAGCGACAATCAAATCATATACATCACACCGGTGTGTTAAATAGCCTTGTATTTGTCCCATATTTAGCGACAATCAAATCATATACATCACACCGGTGTGGTAAATACCCTTGTATTCGTCCCATATTTAGCGACAATCAAATCATATACATCACACCGGTGTGGTAAATACCCTTGTATTCGTCCCATATTTAGCGACAATCAAATCATATACATCACACCGGTGTGGTAAATAGCCTTGTATTCGTCCCATATTTAGCGACAATCAAATCATATACATCACACCGGTGTGGTAAATAGCCTTGTATTCGTCCCATATTTAGCGACAATCAAATCATATACATCACACCGGTGTGGTAAATACCCTTGTATTCGTCCCATATTTAGCGACAATCAAATCATATACATCACATCGGTGTGGTAAATACCCTTATTTGTCCCATATTTAGCGACAATCAAATCATATACATCACACCGGTGTGGTAAATACCCTTGTATTCGTCCCATATTTAGCGACAATCAAATCATATACATCACACCGGTGTGGTAAATACCCTTGTATTTGTCCCATATTTAGCGACAATCAAATCATATACATCACACCGGTGTGGTAAATAGCCTTGTATTCGTCCCATATTTAGCGACAATCAAATCATATACATCACACCGGTGTGGTAAATACCCTTGTATTCGTCCCATATTTAGCGACAATCAAATCATATACATCACACCGGTGTGGTAAATAGCCTTGTATTCGTCCCATATTTAGCGACAATCATATACATCACACCGGTGTGTTAAATAGCCTTGTATTTGTCCCATATTTAGCGACAATCAAATCATATACATCACACCGGTGTGGTAAATAGCCTTGTATTTGTCCCATATTTAGCGACAATCAAATCATATACATCACACCGGTGTGGTAAATACCCTTGTATTCGTCCCATATTTAGCGACAATCAAATCATATACATCACACCGGTGTGGTAAATACCCTTATATTTGTCCCATATTTAGCGACCTTCAAATCATATACATCACACCGGTGTGGTAAATACCCTTGTATTCGTCCCATATTTAGCGACAATCAAATCATATACATCACACCGGTGTGGTAAATACCCTTGTATTTGTCCCATATTTAGCGACAATCAAATCATATACATCACACCGGTGTGTTAAATAGCCTTGTATTCGTCCCATATTTAGCGACAATCAAATCATATACATCACACAGGTGTGGTAAATACCCTTGTATTCGTCCCATATTTAGCGACAATCAAATCATATACATCACACCGGTGTGGTAAATAGCCTTGTATTCGTGCCATATTTAGCGACAATCATATACATCACACCGGTGTGTTAAATAGCCTTGTATTTGTCCCATATTTAGCGACAATCAAATCATATACATCACACCGGTGTGGTAAATAGCCTTGTATTTGTCCCATATTTAGCGACAATCAAATCATATACATCACACCGGTGTGGTAAATACCCTTGTATTTGTCCCATATTTAGCGACAATCAAATCATATACATCACACCGGTGTGGTAAATACCCTTGTATTTGTCCCATATTTAGCGACAATCAAATCATATACATCACACCGGTGTGGTAAATACCCTTGTATTTGTCCCATATTTAGCGACCTTCAAATCATATACATCACACCGGTGTGGTAAATACCCTTGTATTCGTCCCATATTTAGCGACAATCAAATCATATACATCACACCGGTGTGGTAAATACCCTTGTATTTGTCCCATATTTAGCGACAATCAAATCATATACATCACACCGGTGTGTTAAATAGCCTTGTATTTGTCCCATATTTAGCGACAATCAAATCATATACATCACACCGGTGTGGTAAATAGCCTTGTATTCGTCCCATATTTAGCGACAATCATATACATCACACCGGTGTGTTAAATAGCCTTGTATTTGTCCCATATTTAGCGACAATCAAATCATATACATCACACCGGTGTGGTAAATACCCTTGTATTTGTCCCATATTTAGCGACAATCAAATCATATACATCACACCGGTGTGGTAAATAGCCTTGTATTCGTCCCATATTTAGCGACAATCAAATCATATACATCACACCGGTGTGTTAAATAGCCTTGTATTTGTCCCATATTTAGCGACAATCAAATCATATACATCACACCGGTGTGGTAAATACCCTTGTATTTGTCCCATATTTAGCGACAATCAAATCATATACATCACACCGGTGTGGTAAATACCCTTGTATTCGTCCCATATTTAGCGACAATCAAATCATATACATCACACGGTGTGGTAAATACCTTTATTTGTCCCATATTTAGCGACAATCAAATCATATACATCACACCGGTGTGGTAAATACCTTGTATTGTCCCATATTTAGCGACAATCAAATCATATACATCACACCGGTGTGGTAAATACCTTGTATTTGTCCCATATTTAGCGACAATCAAATCATATACATCACACCGGTGTGGTAAATAGCCTTGTATTTGTCCCATATTTAGCGACAATCAAATCATATACATCACACCGGTGTGGTAAATAGCCTTGTATTCGTCCCATATTTAGCGACAATCATATACATCACACCGGTGTGGTAAATAGCCTTGTATTTGTCCCATATTTAGCGACAATCAAATCATATACATCACACCGGTGTGGTAAATAGCCTTGTATTCGTCCCATATTTAGCGACAATCAAATCATATACATCACACCGGTGTGGTAAATAGCCTTGTATTTGTCCCATATTTAGCGACAATCAAATCATATACATCACACCGGTGTGGTAAATAGCCTTGTATTTGTCCCATATTTAGCGACAATCAAATCATATACATCACACCGGTGTGGTAAATACCCTTGTATTTGTCCCATATTTAGCGACAATCAAATCATATACATCACACCGGTGTGGTAAATACCCTTGTATTCGTCCCATATTTAGCGACAATCAAATCATATACATCACATCGGTGTGGTAAATACCCTTGTATTTGTCCCATATTTAGCGACAATCAAATCATATACATCACACCGGTGTGGTAAATACCCTTGTA
>CM026391.1:28898490-29052321 GCA_014843695.1 Archivesica marissinica | reverse complement strand
AGGGGCTATATCTTTTCGAATTGGTGAATAGTGGGTGGGGCATTGGTTAATTTTATTTTTTATTCTAACAGCTTTTGGAAAATTATTGTCTTCATAAAACATAAAAGACAATATTACGCAATGATTGAAATAGTTATAAGTTCTTAAATTTGTTAAGAAAGGATATAAAATGCATATTTTACCTCCTAATGTGATGTTTCTGTTGGGCGTCTCAACACACAGAAGGACACAACGACCTGTATTAAAAAAACACACAATTGTAGTTCAAGTATAGTACAAGGGTATATAGGACAGTTTCTTGTGCTGATACATGATATAAAAGAGCACTGATCATTTAAAAAAATCCAATAATCTATCATTTTCAGTGTTTACAAAAGTAGTGCATGTGAAAAGTATGGTGGTCTTTATGTGACAGCTTCACAGTGCATCTTCTTTGTGAAACATAAAAACGCTAAATTGTTACATTTTGCTTCTACTGGGTTTATGCTAGAAAGAAATGTATACATTACACATGTACACAATTATTTGATTACTAACTTTGGTATGTCACTACAAGTGAATGGCAAAAAGGGAGATAATTACTAATATATCTCATGGAAAATACAAAACTGTGGATGGGTTCTTTTGAGGGCATTATTATTACTACATTATAGGTGAACATACTGCATAGAAGCACACTGACTGAATATACAGAAAAGGTCTTATTAAACAAGTTAAAACACATATTCTATGGTGAATATATTGGTAGGATTGTAAAATGTCTTTTCATTATTCAAGTTTAACAGTATAATTTCTTCCATGTTCACCTACCTGTTGTACAGGTTTTGTACCAACTTGGTTGAGGTTGCTGAAATAATGTTACTTACCAAATGCAGCTTCATTCCTACCATTGATGCATGAGAAGAAATTGTTCCAACATAATGTGACCCAGGTTACAGTTCGATAAACTTAGTAGTGGTTGCTGTATGAAAACGTGATGCAAGTACATGTCATTTTGCTAAATAATAATTTAATACCTTATTGTAAATCTTGGAAAGTCAAACAACCATTCTCAAAGTCCTCATGAAGTTTATTGATTAGCTGTGGACTAGACTCTCCATAGTATAAAATCTCATACACAGCATCCTCATCACCGTCTTTTCCTTTAAGAAAGTAAACAATTGCTCAAATAAATATTATTAACAAGTGAAATGTTGATGGACAGAATAACAAAAAAATTATGATAATTCACAAACTTGACCGTGACTTATGTGAAGAAAGAATAATTGAAAAAAGGATGGTACGGTGGGCCTTGACCACAAGTCAACATGAAGTTTATCTGTGCAAAACTATGGTGACAACAAATATAAGAAAAGCAATTATAGAAATGTTACCAGCTATTGCAAAATTATATTTTTATTACATGTAAAGACATTTAATGATGCCATCGCACGGTGCTGAAAGATTGTATTAGCCATATGGGCCCTTGGAAAAGGGAGCAAACATGTTTTGTTACCCGTAACAACATCCTGAACCAATCCTTTGAACCATTTTGTCTGTTTCGTTTTCTTGTTTACTTCAAATTCATGCAATATCTCCCTGCCAACAAACTTTGTTTTCCTCCTCCTCCTACTACGGTTGATATTACATGGTTGAAAGTTGGATGGCCCTGCAACACACTGATCATGTGTAGTTGATGCAGCGCTGGATGGTCCAGGTATACACTTGTCTAGTGTAATTGTTGTCTGCAAAATGAAACATTGAATTTCATAATGATTTCAACACAATGCCAAATTGTGTACTAGGAAATGAAGTGATGAAACATAATCCGACAAGAAGAGACTAATTCAAACTATTGAACAATTACGTGTTAAGACCTTTTTTAAAAAAAAAACGGGATATGACCATTGCATCTGTCGTTCGATCTTTCTTGCAAGCACAATTATATATTACCACATAGAACCGATACTCAAAGCAATCGCCAATAATGCATACAGTGACACACTAGTAGTGAAACAAACAGGTCGGTGGTGAAAGATGTACACTGTTAACCCATTGCATGCTAGCAGCAGATAAAAGCACATTTGCAGGCAATGGGTTAAAAATGATCAAGGTATAAACTCATGATGTATGCATGGTAGCATACATGAATAAGCCAATATATCCATTGGAGAAAGGGTTAATATTGTCAAATAAACTGAATAATTAAGGTTTTTATAATTTGTAAATATGTTTCTAAATAAGTACATTATCAGGTCTGGTCTTTTGTTTCTTCCTCAGCTTCTTTCGTATACACAATGTGATTTCGGGCCTCCCTTTGAACTGTAATGAAACAAACATACTGCCAATAATATCACCATAGAGTTCATTCCTTACATGTAGGTGCTATAACACCCGACTGTAAAGTTAAAGTTACATGATAGGTTTGATGGTTCAACGCAGAAAGAAATGTGTATTATCAATGTACAAATTGGATGCTATGGAACGGAAATCACTTTGTAAATTACATCCCTTTTTATTATTTATTTGCATTATCTTACTTAACTTTACTCACCACTTGGGGTAAATTTGCATCTTACAAATGTAAATATTTCATATGAATATAATTATGGGAAGGGAGGACATTCTAGTTGTTGTCAGTAATAGTACATACATGTACATGTCTATGTAACGAGATATATAATACATGTCTACTATATGTAAGAATATTACAAATACACAACAGGTATATTTTGTCTTCAATAAGTGTACATATAATTATATGAAATAAAACAATTACCCAAGGTGCTTTAGGCTGTCGTATTCCTGAGTAGGTACCATATCTAGGTACAGCCAACTCTGGTAGTAGAAAGGTTCTATAAAAGCACTCTAACTTTGGAACCATTACATTGTTCCATAATTCTGTGTTTCTATATATGCGTTCAATGAATATGTCATAGGGGTCAGTTCTTCTTAACACAAAATCACACCATTCCATTTCAAATATATTTAACTGCCCTTGTATTTGGTAGTATATTTCATGATTTCTTTTCAGTGATAATTTGTCACTGTTTATTTCCAGACAGAAATTAGCAATTTTATGTACTGCTTGTGCAATACTACATGTATTATTTTGTAGAAAATTCTTTATTTCTAGGAGTCCTTTTCCTTCCTTGTCAGTTGTCACTAGTCCATCAGTTGATGCCGCCAAAAAATTATGTTTCTGTGATACTCTCAAGCCAGTTTTTATTACATCAACATTTCTTTTAATGTTCTTGTATTCAATTATTGTGTTCGCCTCTTGTGCCAGACCACGGATAGTGTTTATGTTTCCTTTGAATGTTCCATACAAAATATTTTTAACCAGATTTGATGAGATGTTATTGGGTCGCCTATTCATCACTTTCCCAAAGTATGAGCTAGTCAATCTCTTTTTTTCTTTCTTTTACCCACAATTCACTCCTTCCTTGGTCAATAGAGGCTTTTTCTAATTTGTCACATTCTACTTTTGATAGTTTTACAACACCTTCAAGATAGTCACTGCATTTGGATGTTAAATTTTGCGGGGCAATGTCCGGAGAGTCGTCTAGTTGACTGCCATAATGAAGCTTAGCTCTCTTTGTGTTGGATTGTTTCAAGCTTTCAAGTTTTCGCTTCCTTCTCACGGTCTTACTTTCAGGCTTGGCTTTGTAACGAGCATTGGCTGCTGTCAGTATGGCTTGTTTTCTGACACCCTGGAGGAAGTGTGTTCCTGCTTGGGTAGATGTAACTCTGGCAAATGTTACCGGTGACCAGGTGACACCTAAGTTTTTTCGCAATGCACCACCATAGCACCTGGCATTCCATGAACCACGACCACATCTATTGACAAACTTCCCGCCATCAAACTTTGCTCTGATGGACATCCAGCTTTCGCAAAGATTGGTAGTAAAGTTGCCAATTAGGCGGTCACTTTTATTAGCAAGTCGACCAAGAATCACTTGCACATCTCTGACCAGTTCCTTTATTTCCTCTTTCTTAATTTCATTTCTTGTCGCTTCTCTTGAGAATTCCATTTCTTTGTGTGTTGGTAATTTCCAGAATTGATATTGTTTTTCAAAAATACTGTCAAATGATTGTTCATCACTATCATACATATCATCATCAGCAGCACTATTATCTTGATCAGTACATGTATCTTTTCTTTTTTTACAAAAATTACTACAATATTCATGAAATCCCAATACGTGATATATGGAATTTATGATGTCCTTTTTCAACTGTTTTGAATTTTTATCTAATGTTCTCATCCTAACAGCACATCGTACAGCCGTTGTCAATTTCACCCTATTCAGTTTTGTTAGTTTTCCCTTTCCCTTATGCTGGGGCTTTTCGTCAACAAGTTTTTCCAAACTTGAACGCAAGCATTTACATGCATGATTGGCACACTCTAATTTGCTTATGTGCCTACCCCAAGGTACCTGTTCCTGAAGTGTGGTGAACACCGAGCTATCACCGTCTGCTATGAGTCGTGTGTATCGTACACCATGGACTGCCTCAGCTTCTAAGAAGCCAGATAATATAATGTCTGACTCCATAGCTTGAGAACTGTCAGACCAGTTTTTATAACAAGTATGTTTATTTGGTTCTACCCCGATCTTTTGGGCTCTGGCACAAAGTGTACACATTTTGTTTCTTACACCGATAAACAGTAATTTTTTGGTTTCAGCCCCAAAGATAACGGCGACACCACCAAGTGCATTATATGTGTGCTTGTGTGTACGCTTCGACCAACCCCCATCACAAATCACAGTTATGGCTGGCATACCTTCACACAGTTCATCCCTCTCTATTGCAAGCCTTCTCTCCTCTGCTCCAGCCTTTGCCATCTCTTCTTTTAACACCTCCCCCCACCATTCACCAATATTATCCTCCAATGAGGTGAACATTCCGTCCCTCATTGTCGGGATGTCCATGGTATGGAGTTGCTCATTTAGGTCTGAAGCACCTCCTCCACTGGCCATGGTACCCCATACAGCACGAATGTTAATGTCATACAACCCGTTTTCATTCCTATGACTTGTATGCAAAAAGAAATCCTTGTTACAGCCGATACATTTCAGGATCATGACACTGAACAATCCAGTTTGTCGTTTTTCACCTTTCAGTGTCACTACAGGGTGTCCATTGGCTGCGAGTACCTGAGCTTCAGGGCATAAACATGTATGAGTTGTTACTGCGACAATACTATCTTGAACCATACCCATATTCATTATTCTGTAACCAGTGACTGGCTTGTGAGTACTTGCCAATTTATATCGCAAGGAAGGACCAAGTCTGAATAACTTTGATTGGCAGAATTTGATTATTGGAATCTTTTGAAGTACTAATTTGAGTTCTTGACATTTAACTATTTTATATGGTTCGTATTTCATGGTTGTCTTTTTCCTGTACAATTCTACCTTTTCAGCTTGTATGCAAGTAAGAACAGCAGCTTTCAATTTGGTTCGCCAGCTATGCAGACCACACTTTTGACCAAACAGTCTCTTTCTAATAGTTCTTTTATATTGGTTATGAAGACCCATATTTGTAATTTTCTACTATAAATGTATCAGTTTATTATAATACTACAATTTTCTATACAATGGCATTCAGAAATATATAATGGTTCACACAAATGGACATTTGACCAGTATGTTCCTCCGTACTGTACAATATTTCTTTACAATTACACGTGTTGCACGTGTTATAATTAGGTCATGTAGTGACCCATGTTGTGATCATGTACATGCGGTAATTGTAGAAATTTAAAATACAAACTACTCACTCAATATTGTCCGATCAACTGTTTCAAATATACACATTGATAAATTATTACAAAGTTATTTAAAATGATGAATATACATCTTCCTAGTAACTTACCCGCTGAAGCTATTCGAATAATTCTAAACAATATTTACTTCGTTCCGTTTAGTAATTTTGTGTCGGAAGTAGCCGAATATCGTCACCGGATGTTATTACTCTCGCGAAATAATACTTTTTTTTATTATTTGAAGCTTACATAAGAAAAATAGCATATTTTTGATGAAATGTGCAAACATATCTATTAAAATAACACATGTAATACTATAACAAATGAAATAAATGGGAACATATATTTTGGCGTAAGGATATCGTTCGATGTTCATTTCCGTTACTCTCTTCCGGTTAAAAACAAAATTACGATTGATTTTAAACAATTGATGTTATCTCAATTTATGGAAACTGTCATGGAAATTCCTACCGCAGATTGATTCAATGCAAGTAAATCTTTATAACTCATGTTCTTATAATGTGGTCGTTGCTTTCGATTTCGTGAAATCAGCCACCAATGCCTTTGTTTACATTTTGTGATTAAAATGTTTTTTTCCAACACGGCATGGCCAAAATACTTTCGCCTAGTTTTCATTCTATAGGCTGTTATTTCGGATAAACCCCCAATAAACCCTACATACTGTTCTATATTAATAGTATTTAAAATATTGGTTAAAACCGTTCGTAAATTATATGAGTTATGAGGTTCAGAAGAAAATCTATTGTTCTACACAGTAATTAGTTCATTATAGATTATTTTACATAAATTTGTGTTTTTCAACATATAACTTTGTCTACTGATTAATTTAATACATAGTATCACTCTGTACAGTACTTCAGTTGTTTGTTTCAAAAAATGACCTCAAGGTATATTTCAAAATGACATAGCCCCTAGAGAACAATATTATGTTTACTGTATAGTGGTCTAGTATGAAAGGTTATGTGGCTATAGAAAATTAGGAGGCCATCAATTCAATTTGTGTGGCTATATATAATAACGGATAAGGCACGTATAAACACTTGTGGGTACGGACGTCCGTCCGTCCATCTTCCGGAAAGATATACTGGATCCTGCGATGACTTGAATATGAAATGTTGCATTATAAACCCTCACACATGGTGTCACAATATTGAGATACGGGCTGCAATTTTGCCATATTTGTATGCTAAGATTGCATCAGGATTTTGTTAGTGCATTAATTTCGGCATTAGATAGCATGAATGTACATGCAATTTTTATCCAATTCGGTTCAGAAATGACAAAGTTATCATTTTCATAACTTTAGATTTATTGGTAAACAGTTATAAACCCCTAGGTGAGGCCTCCGTTGATAAAGATACAGCCGCATAGCGTGATATCAAATTCACGGTAGGTGTACTTATCTCGTGCAGATTTCCTATCTAGACCACTGTGGTAATAAAAGCGGCCAGTTTCATGCTATTTGGCGCACACACATTTGACTGTTACGACAGACCTGGAATAGAGTGAATATATTCCAGGACATTTTTAATTTTGCTATGAACATTTATGTTAAAATTGTATTAGCTAATTTGAACATTGTGTATTTAAACGTTCATTCTGTTTAGTTATAGTTTCATAATTTATGCCGAAATTATGCCGTATAGATTTACGCCATGCTGAGTATTTCTGTCCGTAACTGTTTTGTTGAAAGAGTTTGTGTTAATATATTAGCTATGGAACGCCAATGAGGTATGAGGTTTGTGTGGTTCTATACTCACGGCTCCATAATGAAGTATTATTACTGGCAGACGATTGTATTTTAATGATTGCAGTTGTTATATAATTATGGCCCTGTATTCATTGAAATGTCAGCACGTGGTCAGTAACACGTGATTCATAACGTGATTCATATCATCATTATCATTTACTATGGTTGATCATCATAAACGAACGATAATGGAAGTAAGAAATGTGACGTATCGTGACTGAAAATAGTATATCCAGTATACTGTTGGTGCACTTGTAGCACGTTACATTATAGGAATTTACCCAGTATTTTCCATATGCTATATATATTTAAGCTTCATCCACCGGACGTATATTACCGGCGTGGAATGAGATTGCATCGTTGCCGGGAAGTACATTACCCGGAACGTATTTGATGCTTTGCCCGGACATAGAGTTCCCGGAGCCAGAGTTTATTGTTTTACCCGGACGTGGTATATTCCACCAGGAGTGGAGAGAATTTGGGGCTCGCAGCGTGTGTCGCCACAACACTCACTACGATGTTCTTGGTCTACTTGAGATAGCTCAACATACATTGTTTTGTACAAGCATCATCATCATCATCATCATTCATACAAATATATATAGCTCAAGGAAGCCAACACTATACTGGGAGCCAGAACTGGAACATCGTCGTCAAGGATTGGAATCATCGAGACAAACATAAATACGTGAATCTATTTTTTGTTTATGTTACCTACTCATAGTAGACGGTTTAAATGTGATTACGTCACATGAGCGCTGTGCATATAGAACGTTAAAAACGCACACGCATATGAGATTGGTGTAACGTTAGCGAACGTTCACCAAGGACAGTTAGCAAGTATAGCAGTGATGGCATAGACTAAGAGAGGAACTGTTTAAGAGCAAGATCTTAGAACTTCGGGTGAACATACATTGTTTTGTACAAGCATCATCATTATCATCCATACAAATAATTCATCGTCTTATGGTAACTTGTAAATATTGTACTGAGTGTTGATTGAGTCTGATTGAGTATTATGATCTAGCTTTGTCGGTCCATCTTGCTACACATGAGTACATATCAATAGTGTTACGCGCCAACCGGGGTCAATCTAGTGGACAGACGGGAGAACGGACGTAGGCTGATCACAGTGGACAATTAACAATGTGACGACAACGATGTGATGTATTTTCTTTTACTAAATAGCAACTGCTATTAATAAGTGTGACTGTTAACGATCATTATACAATTGTTAAACTGGCCAAGAAACCCGAATTATATCATGAAATTACATTAAAAATGCACCAATGCTTAACATGTCTTCTGCTATTGCATACACACAGGCAATGATTTCCGGCTATTTCAGAGTGTTGGAGGCCAAGAATGACATTCTGCTCTGTATTTATACTAACACACAATGCGACGTCGCAGTACATGCACGTGCCCCACATGTCGCATTACGTCACACACAAATTTGTAGTACAACAGGTACTCACAACTAAAATAAGACTGTTGCGCCAACTAAGCATTGCATACATACCAATAGTATACATATATTTATATAAAACACCACAAACTTACAATTAAACAAGTTCTCCCTTTACGAATACCACATACAAGCGATACTCTTTGTTTACACAAGCAGTATATGGAACACCGCCGCGTTGCGTCTAATAGACAGGGTGCATTCAATATGGCGGCCTACATGCTAAACAAAATACAGATGGTCTAAAACAGTAAATCACACCATTTACATACATCGATCACTTGGAATATTCAGTACACAGATAGGATTAACTACACCAGGTATGTTCCTAAGCAGAACAATACTTGAGGATTATCATATGAGAACCAGCGAGAATACACGAAACTGGACCTCGTGTAACTCAGACCGTAGATTACAACTGGAGTGATATTCGAAGGTGGTCTGATGGTGTTCTGTTGGTTTCATAGAGCAATGGTCAAATTCCTATAGCGCTGTCAGTAAACATGCATCACCACACTCCATGGAAACGCACATGGTGAACGTAGGGTAAGCCTAGGGTGTTACAATATGGAGATTATATTATTATCTTTTTGTGTATGACATATTTACTATTTATTTGCAATAAAATATTACTAGCTTGAATTTACTTGCGACATCTGCATATTCAGTCGACCTTAGGTCACAGCAAAGTCACAATAGGTATTATATAGCCTTGCAATTATAGGTAGAAACCAGCCTCGTTGATGATGTGGTAATATATAATGCTTGTGGCGTCGAAGGGACAGGGTTCGATCAAAAATGAAGGTATCAAACAATTTGAAGGTTTTCGCAGCTAGTGGTGTGAAATGAAAGTAAGAGTAGTACATGTATAGACTTCATAAACTGATATAATACGGATGAAATAAACAATAAAGTAAATAGAAATGAATACATATAAAACCTTTTAACAACAACACATTTGGAAAATATCTTTTATTCATTAATAACTCGAATACAAATATCATTTTAGATGACAAACATGTTGTGTACCTGTAAAATGAACATTATAGTTAACTAACTGTAGACTCATGATTGTCCTCACAGTTACAATGTTTCGAAATCGCACGGAACTGTGGTATTATAACGCTATGGGGAGTACTAGCACCCTAGGCCGCTTGGCTATTAATCCATTGAATTATGAATTCTCCATTTAATCTGCAAAAATCCATTGAAAATGAAGTGTGTAATTATGATAATGTCTTAAGTAAATTTACGCTTGCAATATGATTAAACTAAGCTAAAGCTTGTGAAGAAAACTAATGTCACCCTACTTCAGGCAGTGTATAGTTTTTGTGTATTTTGAGAAATTATGTGACTTTAGTAGACATCAGACTAGTTGATGTGTAGAAAAGATGTGGTATACGAATTCGGGCAATTACAAATTGAAGGTTGGTATACTGTATTATTTGGCGGAGGAATAGAGTGTGTAAACACAGTGACGTTATTCTCAGGTGAGCATTGGCTATGTGAAGCGTTATATTTTGAATATTCTTGCTGTGCTCCAGGTTGATTTGAATACCTCTTCACAGCGGATGTGGTATCAGAAGAAATGAAAGATTGGAAATATAAATGAACATACTGTATGGTTTTACTTTTTATTATGTATTTATTAAGCAATTTATTTGTTGCTTTACAACCACAAGTCCATAACAAGTGCATGCGATCATTTGCTTTTCAGTGTCTTTAACAATAGCTGGTGTGATACATGTGTGTGTGTGTTTTACGTTTATTTATCGTCGCTACCGGTTGCCCATATGAGCGACGCCTCCTGAAGAGATTAGTCATTTTAGATTTTTGGAGGATATTGCAATGATACAGACAGAGACACATTCCAGAGTCCCCTCTGATTCATTTACGTGCACGGTGTACAGCACCGACACGAGACTTCGGCATAAAAGTCCAATCTGACAGACTGTTAATTTTATTATGGTCAGACGGGGGATTGAACCTGCGATCCCTGGATTACCAGTCAAACGTGTTAACCACTGGACTACATATCCATCTATGGTGTGATAAATATGATGTGACTATATGTGATGGGTCGCTAAATATGGGACGTACACAAGGGTATTTACCACACCGGTGTGATGTATATGATTTGAAGGTCGCTAAATATGGGAGGAATACAAGGGTATTTACCACACCGGTGTGATGTATATGATTTGATTGTCGCTAAATATGGGATGAATACAAGGGTATTTACCACACCGGTGTGATGTATATGATTTGATTGTCGCTAAATATGGGAGGAATACAAGGGTATTTACCACACCGGTGTGATGTATATGATTTGATTGTCGCTAAATATGTGACGAATACAAGGGTATTTACCACAACGGTGTGATGTATATGATTTGAAGGTCGCTAAATATGGGACAAATACAAGGCTATTTACCACACCGGTGTGATGTATATGATTTGATTGTCGCTAAATATTGGACAAATATAAGGGTATTTACCACACCGGTGTGATGTATATGATTTGAGTGTCGCTAAATATGGGACGAACACAATGGTATTTACCACATCGGTGTGATGTATATGATTTGATTGTCGCTACATATGGGATGAATACAAGGGTATTTACCACACCGGTGTGGTGTATATGATTTGTGACATATAATGAACCTACAGTGCTTGATATGCAAACTATATGCTACCTCACTTGGCTCTAGCATACTGGCATAAGAAGTGTATTGCATCACTCATGAAGTAGAATGCCATTGAATGAATTCAAATAGTTGTCATCATTGTAAATCATTTGTGCCGAGCTTCCGTACGTACATTTAACAAATACACGTCCCCTGTTGTTTACCCTTACGACAGCTTTAAATGAAGAACAGGAAGAATATGTTTTGTCTGCCTGTGTGCTAGCGGCCACCAAGGTGTCTTCAACAACAATAGCGTATGGTATGTATATACCACCATAATTACACATATGCACAGTAAACATGTAGAGGCCAGCTGTAGGTGCAGTGAATACACCAGTAGTTATATCATAGCCCTCGCCTTAATTTAGCAGCTCTACTTTGTGTACGAGGACCTCGTTAGTAGCAAGAGTGAGATCTGTTGGACTATGGACGTTGAAAGCTGGAGGCCGGACGAAATGTTTCTCTGAAAGTAAATACGTAACATTCATAAATTATTTGAACGAGCCAGTCATCTGTTTTGCACGAACATGTTATAAATCACGTTTTCGCTTGGAACCTTCGAACCTCCTCCCTCCGACATCCCTGTACAATTACAATACCATTAGGAACAATACGTATACATATACTATTATATATATATATATATATATATATATATATATATCATACCAATAATACGAGTATATTACTTGTGCAAGGCTGCAACTCACATCATTGTTGGTATCGTGCAATCGATCAAAGTGCTACTATTTTAGATATTGATAAATTCGTTTACAAATCATTGATCATGTTCGCTAATATAAGATACGTTTATACAACAGACGCTACTGGCATTGATGGTGACTGGGTTAATATAATATACGTTTATACCACAGACGCTACTGACATTGATGGTGACTGGGTTAATATAATATACGTTTATACCACAGACGCTACTGACATTGATGGTGACTGGGCTAATATAATATACGTTTATACCACAGACGCTACTGGCATCGGTGGTGACTGGGCTAATATAATATACGTTAATACCACAGACTGGCATTGATGGTGACTGGGCTAATATAATATACGTTTATTCCACAGACTGGCTTTGATGGGGACTGGGCTAATATAATATACGTTTATACAACAAACGCTACTGGCATTGATGGTGACTGGGCTAATATAATATACGTTTATACAACAGACGCTACTGGCATTGATGGTGACTGGGCTAATATAATATACGTTTATGCAACATACGCTACTGGCATTAATGGTGACTGGGCTAATATAATATACGTTTATACAACAGACGCTACTGGCATTGATGGTGACCGGGAAAATATAATATACGTTTATACCACAGACTGGCATTGATGGGGACTGGGCTAATATAATATAAGTTTATACAACAGACGATACTGGCATTGATGGTGACTGGGCTAATATAATATACGTTTATACAACAGACTCTACTGGCATTGATGGTGACTGGGCTAATATAATATACGTTTATACCACAGACTGGCATTGATGGTGACTGGGCTAATATAATATACGTTTATACAACATACGCTACTGGCATTGATGGTGACTGGGCTAATATAATATACGTTTATACAACATACGCTACTGGCATTAATGGTGACTGGGCTAATATAATATACCTTTATACAACATACACTACTGGCATTGATGGTGACTGGGCAAATATAATATACGTTTATACAACATATGCTACTGGCATTAATGGTGACTGAGCTAATATAATATACGTTTATACAACATATGCTACTGGCATTGATGGTGACCGGGAAAATATAATATACGTATATACCACAGACTGGCATTGATGGTGACTGGGCATATATAATATACGTTTATACCACAGACTGGCATTGATGGTGACTGGGCTAATATAATATACGTTATATGACAGACTGGCATTGATGGTGACTGGGTTAATATAATATACGTTATACCACAGACTGGCATGATGGTGACTGGGTTAATATAATATACGTTTATATAACAGACGCTACTGACATTGATGATGACTGGGCTAATATAATATACGTTTATACCACAGACGTTACTGGCATTGATGGTGACGGGGCGTCATTTTTAATCTTGCTTGGATATGGCCTAAACAAATGTATGTATAGTACTAGCCTGTAGTGTATCATAGTGTTGCTAAGCACGTATTTTGTGTTTGAACCCCTAAACCATTTGTCCAGATCCCTAATATCTCTTCGATTCTTCAACAGAAACAACATAACCACAACTAAATATCTGCTGGTTTGATACCGTCATCGTAAAATCGTTCCCTTGACCTAATATCTCTTCGATTCTTCAACGGAAATAACATAGCCACAACTACATATCTGCTGGTTTAAGCCTTTTGGAGCCATCGGCAGCCATCGTATACTGTGCATGATCGAATTCCATTTCATTATATAGACACACTCATAGTGAAAACATACATTAAATGTAATGCATCATCCTCAAAATAAAAAATACAACTGGTCGCAACTGATCCAAAAGACTTAATGGCTATACAATCGTACATGCACGAAACACATCATGCATATAATCACATCATCATCCTTAATCTGTGGTATGCTGCCAATACAATAACTAAAACCATTGAAACCTACAAATGTTGAAGGTTACACCTGCAAAACAGATTGTGTAAGTCTGTTGAATTCCAATTTGTGTGTTATTTTGGGGGTTTCGCTACAACAGCCTAATTAGGTCACATGGCGAATCTTGATTTCTAATTGGATGGTACTGTAAATGTTTACAGTTTAGACTTTAAAAAGGTTTATTTCCACTCGTGCTCAAAATGTAAGCTCTATCGGATAGCTGGAAGAAAACGTTTCGGTTTGGGCTTAACATCTTCCAAATAACATGTTCAGAAGTTAGCTTAATCATATATTGTATTGCTCGATTCATTTTACATATATATGTGCATACAAACATGACACATTAAAGAAAGGCAAACGGGATGGGGAATATTAGTTACGGCCCTTCCCGAAGTCCAGCGGTTGTATGCATTTGGTGAATCCCAGAATAGCATTAGTGCAGTTATATGAGTTGTTTTGCCAACATTGACAATTGGCAAATAATACCAGTGCAGTTATATGAGTTGTTTCGCCAACATTGACAGTTGCCAAATAGTACCAGTGCAGTTATATGAGTTGTTTTGCCAACATTGACAGTTGCCAAATAGTACCAGTGCAGTTATATGAGTTGTTTTGCCAACATTGACAGTTGCCAAATAGTACCAGTGTAGTTATATGAGTTGTTTCGCCAACATTGACAGTTGCCAAATAATACCAGTGCAGTTATATGAGTTGTTTTGCCAACATTGACAGTTGCCAAATAGTACCAGTGCAGTTATATGAGTTGTTTCGCCAAAATTGACAGTTACCAAATAGTACCAGTTCAGTTATATAAGTTGTTTCGCCAACATTGACAGTTGCCAAATAGTACCAGTGCAGTTATATGAGTTGTTTCGCCAACATTGACAGTTGCCAAGTAGTACCAGTGCAGTTATATGAGTTGTTTCGCCAATATTGACAGTTGCCAAATAGTAGCAGTGCAGTAATATGAGTTGTTTCGCCAATATTGTTAGTTGCCAAGTAGCACACGTGAAGCTATTTGTGTTGTTGCACATATGGGTTTATGTTTTCGACAATAACATGCATAAAGTGATTTATGAAAACATTTCATCTATGAACGATATAGTGTACTAGTACATGAAAACATGTACCGTATTACAACTTTTGCATCCACTATATGTTCTCACTATGTGTGCAATAGAGACATGCATTTATGAATTTCGTAATTCGTTTACCTTTGAGGGCGACACTATTAACACGTTGTTTCTCAATCTCCACTTCTATGTCTTCTAATTCAATCCGATAGTTTCCTATGTTATTCTCAATCTTGTCTCGCAGTTCCAAGTTGCTTTCAGTAAATGCTTCCATCTTTGCACCCATTCGTTCAGTAAATGCTTCCATCTTCTCACCCATTTCCGTAACTTCAATATCCAAGAGTTCCATGTCATGCTCTACGTGAACCATTTTATATAGTATCTGCTCCTCATAATGGAATTTAGAGCACTTTGGCTCAGAAACCAAAGATGCCTCAGTTTTCACTAAAGTGAACACAAGTATTGCAGAGCTAACTGTCAAGAAAAACATTTTTTAAACACTGTAATAACTTATTTAATTTAACATCAAAGAAAATATCAATACGTTTCCAACTTCTTTGTACTAACTCTAATCAATGCATGGTATTTATAGTTGAACAGCCAAAGAATACCGAAATGTATGACCCTATGAAATAATGTATTATTCCACAAATGATTCACTATAGTCTGTACCAAGTTAGTTCAGGAGTCCACATGTAGTATCAATTAGTTAGTTTGAATTTGGCTGCTTTCTGTTCCGTTGAGGCCTTTGTGATTTATCAATTAGTTCCGGTCCCACTTTCTATGTCTTGTGTATTCGGTGGTTTACCGGCTGCGGTTGACTTATTTCTATAGCTGATAGCCCCGGGACATGTTCAGCTACTTCTCAATTCGTTAATAGATTGTACACCGCTTCAGTTACTGGTACTGGTACCACTTCCTGTCGGGAAACATCCCTTCTGTACCGTATTCAATATACTCCACTACCATGCCATTTTGCAACTCAATCTCATAATTATGATACTGGTCCCGTTTGTTTCACTATTAATCCATGCTTGCTAAAGCATAGGTCACATATGGACCCCGGTACAACCCGGTGCATTCCGGCGTGGCGAACATGGCTAACCGGGTCGATACCGTAGTCAGGCCGGAATGTATCGTGGCGTACCGGGTCGATACCGTAGTCAGGCTGAGATGTACCGTGGCGTAACGTGGCCGACCGCGATGCGCCGGGAAGGAGATTCTATTTTATAAACATGTTTAAACATTAAAATGACCTTCCCGGCACGCCGTGGCGGCAGTGAACATGCCAGACTGAACCCTGTTCACACCGTGACAACGCCGCGGTCACATTGCATTGCACCGTATTGCACCGCCGTGTCCACACCGGGTGACATCGTGAGAGCCGATGACCGTCGAGACGATCGTCTATACGGGCTATACCGGGATGTACCGTATCCATACCGACCCTTTATCAAGGTAGGATTTCAGATCGGTTTGCTTGTTCTCCACTTTTTCATTCAAAGTTGGTCTTATTAAATCAAATGTTGCTCTTAATTTCCGACCCATTAATAATTCACATTGTGCGTTTCCGGTTATTGTATACGGTAATGTTACTTGCAATATCAGATATAATGGTTTGACCCATATAAACTGGATGCAGTGCTTGCCAATCGTGAATGTATATCCTTGTCGGAACACCTTTTTGGACCAACCATATTGTACAAGCTATTCCGCTTTAGACAGTAACAGTATCTATTGTGGGCAGTATTTATTGGTGTCTTCTCTAATTGTTCAAGGGTATTATTATTTCACCAGGTATTTGTGAATCTTTTATTTTTTTCTGACTTGGACATCGGTTGACCAGCCAGCATGACCTATGTTTGATCATCCTTTTGATTTACATTAACTCGTAACATGTAAGGAGTAATGCCCACCGTTGTATCCTGGCTACTGTAGATGGCTGTCTAAACCGGCGTATTGTCTTTTAGCAATACTGGCAGTGGGTTGTGATCGGATACCAGTACAAAAAATTGTTCCGAATATTTGTGGAATTACTTTATTCACATTTATTCTCCAACAGAGAGTTTATTTTCAGCAGGTAAGAGTGTTAAAATAAATTCTTTTGCAATTAGTTTGCACCTAGGTGCCAATTCCAGCTACCTTGACTGGAGTAGTAAGAGTGTTCTTGAATATAATGAATTGCAAAATGAATTGTTCCACAAAATGATTCACTATAGTCTGTTTCATGTTAGTTCAAACAGGAACAAGAATCACGACCATATTAGAGAATGTAATTGATCTGGATGAGCAATATTATATATTCTTTATATGAGGGTTATATAGAAAGTAATGTAAAGCTGAACAATATTATATATTCTTTATATGAGGGTTATATAGAAAGTAATGTAAAGCTGAGTACTATTATATATTCTTTATATGAGGGTTATATAGAGTATATGTTGTATAAGAGTTCGAGCCCTGCTGAAGCCGTTACGATTGTGCCCTTAGGCAAGGCATTTAAATTCCACGTTGCCTGTTCTCTCTCCGTAGTGGCGATGTATTCAATCAGGAATGAGGTCTTGAAAATGATTAATATAAGTTGAAAGAACTTCTTTTGCAATCGAGCTAAGCTTAATTTGTATCCACTGCGCTATCACGACTTGTACAATTGTAAGCATTGTTCTTGTTAATATAACTAATTTATGGTGACATGTAGGCCCAATGGGCCGGGTGCTTGTTTGTAATTAGTAAATATTTACATACTTACTTACTTACTTATCATTTTAGCTGACTTTATAGAGAAATAATCACCCGATAACAGCCGCACCTAATATCAACTTATTGTAGTGAAGAATAACATTAGCGGAGAAATGGGGAGAAATGTGTGCTTGCTCACATAATTGTAATTGATTTATTTTACGCAGACTGCGAAACAAGCTTTAACGACTTCTAGTAGGCGTTCTCGTTGGCGTGGATGTAAGCGTATATGTCGTCATTCAAGTTCGTGCTGCAGGAAACCGGAGTACCGGCGACCACCGTACAATCTCGCATACTTCCCGGTCCTAGGATCGAGCCAGTGTAGCATTGGTTAGAAGCGAGCGTTATGTTATATCAAAGTGCTACTCGGATAGCCGACTTCTTAAAGAAAGGGATGGTGCATATTCAAGTTATATAATCGTAAGTTTACAATCAGAGAGTTGAATTGTATTACTCTCCCTTTAGTCATACACTTGTAAATGTATTATATTCGGGAACAGAGGAAGTCAAGTTCGGATATCAGTCGGCGGCCATACTGGAACAATAAGCATGGCATTAAATTCGCTGTATTGTGTTGCAGAATAAATGGAACTACAATTCCATACAATATTTCTGAAAAGCAAATGATGACATCAATGCGTCAATATGCCTCGGGACATATATACCTCGGGACATATATATATAAATGTTTGGCACAAACCTGCATACTGTCAATTTGCAAGTTCTATGTTGACTTCGCTGAAACTTTTGACTAACGGGTCTGCACAGTCAGCCGGTATTCAACCCTGTCACATTTAAGGAATAAATAGCGAGCTAATAGGCTCCATCGGGGTAGAACTATATTGCCCGTGGTTAGTGTGTGGAGGCCGAAGGCACCCACGCTAACAATTGACACGCCCAATGCAGTTCATACCCCGATGGAAACTATCAACCCGCGATTCATTATTTATATTTACATTATTAATTATTTTAATGACACAAAGAAAATATAGCACAGTTTGTATTAAAAATGTTTTTAGTCCATATTTGCAACATACCGTGTGCCACAACAGGTAAATATATCATCCTTGGAACAGCGTAATCTGTAAGACAGGCCTTTCCTTGAGATGATGCGCATGCCCGTATGTTAGTTTAAACATAATTTATTCAGTTCGTTCAATATATATATGGTATATAAATACAACAGGATATCTGAAATGGCGAGTGCGCATGTCAAGCTGCATATCAGTAGTTGGGAACCCTCATACGAAAATGTATACAATCAGGGCACCTACGGTCAACGAAGGAAATGCAATAGCAATGTAAATATATGGTGATGGACGATGATATTTCTGTGTCCCAGCTAGATCGACTGCCGTGTTATTTGTCTGTGTAATATACCAGATCCGAGTTTGACCCCAAATTTATAAATGCGTACGTTTCTGTGTATGTGTTCGCACACTAGAATACGAATACGTATAGACCACATTTTCAAAATGCATGCTCAGAATAAAAATGGCACTCACACAGCTGTTCCATGTTCACTATGAAATACGCACTACCTATCAACGGGGAAAGCCGATACAGGGTTGAAGTTATAGTCAATTACTGAACAAGACATAATAGAAGGAATAACCCAGCGAGGGGCGTGGCATGTAAAGGAAGATATAATTATGACAACGATTACGTTTCTCTTGTAATCGTTAAACGTATTTGCAGAAGACTGGAATCAATTTCTGTAGCATCTGATAATGAAAGCGCTTTATCTCTTTATCAACTCATAGAGCGCTTTTAGGTTCTGATCAATCGGTTGCAGTGAAAATAAAGGTTATATATACGTAAATAGGCAGACGTACATCAACTGTAGTCCCACTAACTAATATAAGTCATTTTCCTTTTTGGTAAAAATGCATTTTTATGACAGGCAGTGTATAGTTTTTGAATAGTATGTGTTTTTTGAGATATTAGTGAAGAGAATGAGCGACGCCTCCTGAGCAGACATCAGACTTTTGCAAACTGAAGATTGGTATACTCTATTATTTGGCGGAGGAATAGAGTGTGTAAACACAGTGACGTTTTTAACAGGTGAGCACTGGCTATGTGAAGCGTTATATTTTGAATATTCTTGTTGTTTAAAGTTTGATTTGAATACCTAATCACGGTGGATGTGGTATCAAAAGAAATGAAAGATTGGAAATATAAATGAACAGACTGTATGTTATCACTTTTAACTATGTATTTAATAGGCAAAGTATTTGTTGTTTTGCAACCACAAGTCCATGGCGACGGTGCTATCGTTTTATTTATCAATTGTACTAATTGGTCGGTTAATGGACACTTTTCTGTGAGCATTTTAAATTTGGTCAATTGATGTGTAAGTTTTATATTCTTTTTCATATATATTTTGTATACACATGTGTGTGTTTTACGTTTATTTACCATCGCTACATATGAGCGACGCCTCCTGAAGATATTAGTTATATTAGAATGTGGAGGATAGTGCATGATACAGACAGAGACCCATTCCAGAGTCTCCTCCGGTGCTTTTACGTGCACGGTGTAAAGCATCGACACGAGACCTCTGTTTAACGTCCCATCTGAAAGACTGTTAATTTTATTAGGTCAGACGGGGGATCGAACCTGCGATCACTGGATTACCTGTCCAGCGTGTTACCACTGTACTACAGATCCGTCTGTGTATACACATGACTCGTACATGTCAACTATAAGCGGTTCGCTTAGGCTTCCCCCGTATGAAACATAAATCAACAGGTGCCATAATTCGCTTGTGTCCTGTGCTACCGTCATACTTGTGTATGTTTTACGTTTATGTATGGTCGCTACCGGTTGCCCATATGAGCGACGCCTCCTGAAGAGATTAGTCATTTTAGATTTTTGGAGGATAGTGCAATGATACCGACAGAGACCCATTTCAGTGTCTCCTCTGGTTCTGTTACGTGCACGGTGTACAGCACCGACACGAGACATCGGGTTAAAGTCCCCATCTGCAAGACTGTTAATTGTATTATGGTCAGACGGTGGATCGAACCTGCGATCCCTGGATTACCAGTCCAGCGTGCTACCACTGGACTACAGATCCGTCTGTCTTCTTGCATCATCTGCTACCGTCATCCATTTTGTTGCTGTACACATTGACAGCTGAACACGTAATAAAACAAATTTGAATCATATAATAGCTCCTTCCCAATGAACACTACACGCCATAAATATAGTTATGGCTATGTCTTGGTTTGTAGGCCCATGAGACGAGACACATTGGTTTGTACGGAAACGACAGAAAGAGAAAGTACCATCAAACAAAGAGTATACCTGGGTGGGTGGGGTACTGAGGTATTACATCATTCAAATAATACTTGGTCTTGCAGGACTAATATATATAGTACGGCTATGTCTTGCTTTGTAGGCCCATGAGACACATTGGTTTGTACGGAAACGACAGACAGAGAAAGTACCATCAAACAAAAAGTATACCTGGGTGGGTGGGGTACTGAGGTATTACATCATTCAAATAATACTTGGTCTTGCAGGACTAATATATATAGTACGGCTATGTCTTTGTTTATAGGCCCATGAGATGTGCAGGACTACTAGATATAGTACGGCTGTGTCTTGCTTTGTAGGCTCATGAGACACATTGGTTTGTACAGAAACGACAGACAGAGAAAGTACCATCAAACAAAGAGTATACCTGGGTGGGTGGGGTACTGAGGTATTACATCATTAGATAATACTATGTCTTGTCGGACTAATAAAAGTAGCAACGAATGAGCATTTTCTTCATGGAAAGAATTTATTTTCAAAAAATTGAGAAAAAATATTACATTGTTAGTGCATAAAAGAAATGTGTTGTGCATAATCATTTTAAAAGATTTAAATATAATTTATAGACAATAATAAACAAGATAATGTTAGAAAACTTGTAAACCTTTGAACTCTTATTTCACGTGGACTTAGAACTAGTCGATACTACATTTGGTAGAATAGTTACATCTTGGACATTGTTTTTAAAAGGCATATATGTTTAGAGAACAGGTAGTATATGCATGTGTGCGACAGTGCGATCGTGTGCACGTGTGTTGGAGTGTGTACGTGGACTACTACATAACTGAACACGTGCGTTGTTGCACTATAACATAATAATGGCACCTGACCACATGCATTTCTGGACTAATAACATAATTATGGCACCCTATCACGTGTGTTTCTGGACTATAACATAACTCTGGCATCTGCCCACATGCTTTTCTGGAATATAACATAATTATGGCACCTGACCTCGTGCTTTTCTGGACTATAGCATAATTATGGCACCTGATCACGTGTGTTTCAGGACAATAACATACATATGGCACCTGACCACATGCGTTTCTGGACTATGACATAATAATGGCACCTGGTCACGTGCTTTTCTGGACTATAACATAGATATGGCACCTGACCACATGCGTTTCTGGACTATGACAGATAATGGCACATGACCACATGCGTTCCTGGACTATAACATACTCATGGCACCTGACCACATGCATTTCTGGACTAATAACATAATTATGGCACATGATCACGTGTGTTTCTGGACTATAACAGACATAATTATGGCATGTGCCAACATGCGTTTCTGATCTATAACATACATATGGCACCTGCCACATGCATTTCTGGACTATAACATATATATGACGCATGACCACATGCGTGTTTCTGGACTATAAACATAATAAAATTACCAGATCACGTGTGTTTCTGGACGATAGCATACATATGGTACCTGATCATGTGTGTTTCTGGACTATAACATAATAATATCACCTGATCACGTGTGTTTCTGGACGATAGCATACGTATGGCACCAGATCACGTGTGTTTCTGGACGATAGCATACATATGGCACCTGATCATGTGTGTTTCTGGACTATAACATAATAATATCACCTGATCACGTGTGTTTCTGGACGATAGCATACATATGGCACCAGGTCACGTGTGTTTCTGGACTATTACATACATATGGCACCAGATCACGTGTGTTTCTGGACTATTACATACATATGGCACCTGATCATTTGTGTTTCTGGACTATAACATAATAATATCACCTGATCACGTGTGTTTCTGGACGATATCAAACATATGGCACCAGGTCACGTGTGTTTCTGGACGATAGCATACATATGGCACCTGATCATTTGTGTTTCTGGACTATAACATAATAATATCACCTGATCACGTGTGTTTCTGGACGATAGCATACATATGGCACCTGATCATTTGTGTTTCTGGACTATAGCATAATAATATCACCTGATCACGTGTGTTTCTGGACGATAGCATACATATGGCACCTGACCACGTGCGTTTATGGATCTTTATATTTATCTTTTTAAGCTGGCGACATGCCATAATGTGATACGATATAGATTGCTCGACTATCTACGTTATACTACCTTTATTGAGTTTGATATATAATGTATGCCTCAGCTGGCGACATATTATAATGTATGTAGCTGGCGATAAACCTTTATAAGACATGTTATAATGTATGTACCCGACGACAAGCCTTAATGGGGTGTGTCATAATGTATGTACCCGGCGACAATCCTTTATGTATGTTATAATGTATGTACCCGGCGACAATCCTTTATGTATGTTATAATGTATGTACCCGGCGACAATACTGTATGTATGTTATAATGTATGTACCCGGCGACAATACTTTATGTATGTTATAATGTATGTACCCGGCGACAATACTTTATGTATGGTATAATGTATGTACCCGGCGACAATACTTTATGTATGGTATAATATATGTACCCGGCGACAATACTTTATGTATGTTATAATGTATGTACCCGGCGACAATACTTTATGTATGTTATAATGTATGTACCCGGCGACAATACTTTATGTATGTTATATTATGTACCCGGCGACATACTTTATGTATGTATAATGTATGTACCCGGCGACAATACTTTATGTATGTATAATGTATGTACCCGGCGACAATACTTTATGTATGTTATAATGTATGTACCCGGCGACAATACTTTATGTATGGTATAATGTATGTACCCGCGACAATACTTATGTATGTATAATGTATTATAATGTATGTACCCGCGACAATACTTTATGTATGTATAATGTATGTACCCGGCGACAATACTTTATGTATGTTATAATGTATGTACCCGGCGACAATACTTTATGTATGTTATAATGTATGTACCCGGCGACAATACTTTATGTATGGTATAATGTATGTACCCGGCGACAATACTTTATGTATGTTATAATGTATGTACCCGGCGACAATACTTTATGTATGTTATAATGTATGTACCCGGCGACAATACTTTATGTATGTTATAATGTATGTACCCGGCGACAATACTTTATGTATGTATAATGTATGTACCCGGCGACAATACTTTATGTATGTTATAATGTATGTACCCGGCGACAATACTATGTATGTTAAAGTATGTACCCCCAACATGTTATAAGTATGTCCGGCGACAAACTATGAGTTAATGTATGTACCCGGCGACAATACTTTATGTATGTTATAATGTATGTACCCGGCGACAATACTTTATGTATGTTATAATGTATGTACCCGGCGACAATACTTTATGTATGGTATAATGTATGTACCCGGCGACAATACTTTATGTATGGTATAATGTATGTACCCGGCGACAATACTTTATGTATGTTATAATGTATGTACCCGGCGACAATACTTTATGTATGTTATAATGTATGTACCCGGCGACAATACTTTATGTATGTTATAATGTATGTACCCGGCGACAATACTTTATGTATGTTATAATGTATGTACCCGGCGACAATACTTTATGTATGTTATAATGTATGTACCCGGCGACAATACTTTATGTATGTATAATGTATGTACCCGGCGACAATACTTTATGTATGTTATAATGTATGTACCCGGCGACAATACTTTATGTATGTTATAATGTATGTACCCGGCGACAATACTTTATGTATGTTATAATGTATGTACCCGGCGACAATACTTTATGTATGTTATAATGTATGTACCCGGCGACAATACTTATGTATGTATAATGTATGTACCCGGCGACAATACTTTATGTATGTTATAATGTATGTACCCGGCGACAATACTTTATGTATGTTATAATGTATGTACCCGGCGACAATACTTTATGTATGGTATAATGTATGTACCCGGCGACAATACTTTATGTATGTTATAATGTATGTACCCGGCGACAATACTTTATGTATGTTATAATGTATGTACCCGGCGACAATACTTTATGTATGGTATAATGTATGTACCCGGCGACAATACTTTATGTATGTTATAATGTATGTACCCGGCGACAATACTTTATGTATGGTATAATGTATGTACCCGGCGACAATACTTTATGTATGTTATAATGTATGTACCCGGCGACAATACTTTATGTATGGTATAATGTATGTACCCGGCGACAATACTTTATGTATGTTATAATGTATGTACCCGGCGACAATACTTTATGTATGTTATAATGTATGTACCCGGCGACAATACTTTATGTATGGTATAATGTATGTACCCGGCGACAATACTTTATGTATGTTATAATGTATGTACCCGGCGACAATACTTTATGTATGTTATAATGTAATGTACCCGGCGACAATACTATTATTATCATGACAATTAATTATAAAGTAATATATTCCTATTGTTTTGTCTGTAGTTTTTAATTTTCACATCAAACAGAAATTAACTTGAAAGAATTATTTCTTATTACGGACGTTCACACTAACATATGTGGATGTGCGATTGTGGAATGTAGTGAAATGAGGCTCAAGAGAGGGACAATTAAAATAAATTAACTTTGATAACAACTACTACAAATATTAGCCAAAAACATTGGAAATCATAACAGAAAAAGGAGATATGTGTTTATCAGTGTAAGATGGGATTTGATGTCATCTCGTGATCACCGAAATATGCAAATCCGGTTAACGTCACTTGTGGAAATACAAATTGCGATGATCACTCGATGAAATCAAATCCTATCTTACACTAATAAACACAAATATCCTCTATATCTTTCAATGAATGTCGATCTTAAAGTTGAGCAATGCGGGCATATTAGTATGAAGCGATACTCATTTCCCAAAATTCTATAATTACAATAAATACATAATCTCTCGGTTCGTGGTTGGTGTTAGCCTGGGTTCCATTGTCGATTTTTCACTTTTTAACTTCTGGCAAAATGACATTGATATGATCAGAAACTCAATACGGCCCAATTACTAGTCTCGGTGTTAAAATATATTTATTTGACTGTCCAGGCAAACTATATCGCCGCCTGTTCCCATGCTAGGTAGGTGTATGTAACGACAACCTTCAATAGCTAAATCATGTGAGGATGCTTTAAATCGTGTACTTGTATAATTACAAAAACACATTCTCTATTGGAATGAAAAGAATGTTGGCACGGAATTTAAACATAGACATTACTAAGAACAAACTTACGTTCATTATATGATGGGGATAATCATTGGTACATGTTAAAATAGGCTACAGTTGAAACAAACCAATTAATTACACATTTTTGATGTTGTTTTTGTTTATAGCATTATCACTAATTATGGCCTCAATTTTTAATTTTGTATTTAACAAAAGTCATTTTTATACTGGTGTAACCTTTTATCCTGATAACATACCTCATTTGCAAAAGGTATCAACTATTTGTGACTGTAATAAATTAATTATATACCTGTGCCCCTTTTGGGCCCCATCTCACGGGGGACTTAGGGCCTTTCAGGATTGTCATCCGGCCTATTATTTACAAGCTGGTTCTAAACTAACACCATGCTAAATTTGGTGCATTTTACACCCTCTGAACATTCATGGTCCTTATCTATTACATTACTAAGAACAAACTTTCGTTCATTATATGCTTGGGATAATCATTGGTACATGTTAAAATAGGCTACAGTTGAAACAAACAATTAATTACACATTTTTTGATGTTGTTTTTGTTTAAACTTTATTTATTTTACATCGATTGCAAAGCAACTTTTAATAACATATGAACGGGTTAAAGCGTAAAATGTGGTCATTCATGTGGACGGAAACCGGAGTACCCGGAGAAAATCCACATGTCCGATCTGGCGACCACCGTACCATCTCATATACTTCCCGGTCCGAGGGTCGAACCAGGGTTGCATTGGTGAGAAGCGAGCGCGGTAACCACTTCACTAATCGGACAGTTGGATGTTGTTTTTGGATGACTTTTCATGAATGTTTTCGTTTTGCCATCTTGTATAAGTTTTTGTTTAGAAATCCTGACCCATGCCTTCTGATTGTTTAAACCGAAATTTGTCTTTTGATTTATTAAATTAGTTCAGTTCACCAATAAACATATTGGACACGTATTTACTTATTTGTCCATTGTCCATCTTGTAATACTTCTGAAATTAAGCTGTGTGCATCGTTTAACTCTTTCTCTGATACAGTTCTTATTTGGTTATGTTTTGTGCTGTTTCGCGTAGATTACGTTTTACAAGTTTCATGCAAACGCCAGCTCCGCGTACAATAGTAATTAATGCCTCCCAATACAATAGCCGACGACATAAGAACAGTGTCTGCCCCATCAATAACACCCACTCCTCGTTTATACCGTTTGAACAGGGACTTTTTCGAATCATGTTCACACTAACTAACCGTTGCTCTGAAATCATAGCCAATCTATATAATTCTATCCGTTTTCCAAAGGCAAATCTGGATATACAAGTGATGTGGGTTGCTTTGTGTTTTGTTTTGTAAAGGCTAACACAATCTAAACATACAACTCAACCAGTAGCGCCATATCATTTGCAGAAGCCCACACATAATTAGCCGCTGCGACAAAGTTAATAACCGACCCGGCTTTTACATACAACAACACAGGGATAATTATGCAATACATAATAATTATAAGAATCTAATTGCCGATAGTACTGATATATTGTGTATAATATTAATAATAGTAAGATATATGTTGCTGTTAATGGTACATGCACAATCCTCGCCGTTAAAATAATTGCGAATCGGGCATGGTGAATGTTCCCAGTCATAAAGTATTTTCTGATTAGTACATGTATTACAATTGACCAAAGCACACTGTCGGCCACCACCGCGATAATACGGCATGTTATACGATATTTTACTGTTTAAAGGGATTATCACTATTTCATTAAGTTTTCACTTCCGTAATGTCGGACATGGCGGTTGAAGAGTATTTATCTGGGGAGATAATTCATACAGTACTAAAATAGAATCGTCTATTGATAGTATAACTTATACAGATGGTGATACGATATACATTGACAATACTGATAATAGGACTACTGCACTAATATGTAATAGCAATGAAATAATCTCAACTGTTCAAATTAATGATGCCATTAGGGCTTTAAAACACTCCTTTTAGAAAGGATAATGATACGAGAAACGGGGATGGTGGTATGCTGGTGTATATTCGAGACAATATAGAGGTGAAACTCTGGACAGACATAGATTGTTTCTCAAAAATAGTAAATATTTTCTTGTCTCCCAAGTCTATCGCCATCCGATGGAATGATCGTTTTGAAATAGATAATATTTATCAATGATTTGCAGACCTAGAAGTACTAATACTAGGTGATGTTAACCGCAATTTGTAGATGAACAGATCAGAACCACTAATGCAACCAGTACTTTGATATATCACATATACTCCAATACACCACAGTGCATAACCAGTATAACTGTCGCACACATTGTTAATAGTGATCAGTGTACCATATTCAGTAACAGACACGAATCACGGATGCAACCAGTACTTTGACGGACCACATATACTACAATACACCACAGTGCCTAACCAGTATAACTGTTGCACACATTGGTAATAGTGATCAGTTTCCCATATTCTGTAACAGATCAGAATCACGGATGCAACCAGTACTTTGATATATCACATATACTCCAATACACCACATTGCATAACAAGAATATCTGTTGCACACATTGTGATAATGACCAGTTTCCCATATTCTGTAACAGAAAGTTAAATAAAACTACTAAATGTACAATCCATCATGCTATAACATATTGAAATTACAATTATTTTAATCAACCACATTTTATTCCAAGCTACATAACAAAGACTGGAACGCCATTATTGATCGTGGCGTACTAAGTAATATTGTGAACATCTGGAACAATATATTTCTTAAGGTTGTCGATAAATATGCCTCAGTTCACATAAAACCGCCTGATCTCATCATCAACCCACGCAACATGCTCTTCCACCAACAACCCAAGCAACATGCTCTTCCATCAATAACCCAAGCAACATGCTCTCCCATCAACAACCCAGGCAACATGCTCTCCCATCAACAACTCACGCAACATACTCTTCCATCAACAACACAAGCAAAAGGCTCTTCGATCAACAACCCACACAACATGCTCTTCCATCAACAACCCAAGCACCAGGCTCTCCCATCAACAACACACGCAACATGCTCTCCCATCAACAACACACGCAACATGCTCTCTCATCAGCAACCCAAGCAACATGCTCTACAATCAACAACCCACACAATATGCTCTCCCATCAATAAATCAAGAAACATGTTCTCCCATCACCAACCCAAGCAACATGCTCTCCCATCAACAACCCAAGCAACATGCTCTCCCATCAACAACA
The DNA here is from genome assembly GCA_014843695.1 of Archivesica marissinica. Lineage (NCBI taxonomy): Eukaryota > Metazoa > Mollusca > Bivalvia > Venerida > Vesicomyidae > Archivesica > Archivesica marissinica. Next base: position 29,022,454 of record CM026391.1, on the reverse strand, counting down.
CACGCAACATGCTCTCCCATCAACAACCCACGCAACATGCTCTCCCATCAACAACCCACACAACATGCTCTCCCATCAACAACCCACACAACATACTCTTCCATCAACAACCCACACAACATGCTCTTCCATCAACAATCCAAGCAGCATTCTCTCCCATCAACAACCAACACAACATGCTCTCCCATCAACACACCAAACGACATGCTCTCCCATCACCAACCCAAGCAACATGATCTCCCATCAACAACCCACACAACATGCTCTCCCATCAATAACCCAAGCAACATGCTCTCCCATCAACAACCCAGGCAACATGCTCTCCAATCAACAACTCACGCAACATACTCTTCCATCAACAACACAAGCAAAAGGCTCTTCGATCAACAACCCACACAACATGCTCTTCCATCAACAACCCAAGCACCAGGCTCTCCCATCAACAACACACGCAACATGCTCTCCCATCAACAACACACGCAACATGCTCTCTCATCAGCAACCCAAGCAACATGCTCTACAATCAACAACCCACACAATATGCTCTCCCATCAATAATTCAAGAAACATGTTCTCCCATCACCAACCCAAGCAACATGCTCTCCCATCAACAACCCAAGCAACATGCTCTCCCATCAACAACACACGCAACATGCTCTCCCATCAACAACCCACGCAACATGCTCTCCCATCAACAACCCACACAACATGCTCTCCCATCAACAACCCACACAACATACTCTTCCATCAACAACCCACACAACATGCTCTTCCATCAACAATCCAAGCAGCATTCTCTCCCATCAACACACCAAACGACATGCTCTCCCATCACCAACCCAAGCAACATGATCTCCCATCAACAACCCACACAACATGCTCTCCCATCAATATCCCAAGCACCAGGCTCTCCCATCAACAACCCAAACAACATGCTCTCCCATCAACAACCCACACACCATGCTCTCCCATCAATAATCCAAGCACAAGGCTCGCCCATCAACAACCCACAAACATGCTCTCCCATCAACAGCACAGGCACCATGCTCTCCCATCAACAACACACGCAACATGCTCTCCCATCAACAACACACGCAACATGCTCTCCCATCAACAACCCACACAACATGCTCTCCCATCAACAACCCACACAACATACTCTTCCATCAACAACCCACACAACATGCTCTTCCATCAACAATCCAAGCAGCATTCTCTCCCATCAACAACCAACACAACATGCTCTTCCAACAAGAACCCAAACAACATGCTCTTTCATCAACAACCCACGCATCAGGCTCTTCCATCAACAACCCAAGCAAGAGGCTATCACATCAACAACCCAAGCAACATGCTCTCCCATCAACAACCCAAGCAAACATGCTCTCCCATCAACAACACAGGCACCATGCTCTCCCATCAACAACACACGCAACATGCTCTCCCATCAACAACACACGCAACATGCTCTCCCATCAACAACCCACACAGCATGCTCTCCCATCAACAACCCACACAACATGCTCTCCCATCAACACACCAAACGACATGCTCTCCCATCACCAACCCAAGCAACATGATCTCCCATCAACAACCCACACAACATACTCTTCCATCAACAACCCAAGCAACATGCTCTCCCATCAACAACCCAAGCAAACATGCTCTCCCATCAACAACACACGCAACATGCTCTCCCATCAACAACAAAGGCACCATGCTCTCCCATCAACAACACACGCAACATGCTCTCCCATCAACAACACACGCAACATGCTCTCCCATCAACAACCCACACAACATGCTCTCCCATCAACAACCCACACAACATACTCTTCCATCAACAACCCACACAACATGCTCTTCCATCAACAATCCAAGCAGCATTCTCTCCCATCAACAACCAACACAACATGCTCTTCCAACAACAACCCAAACAACATGCTCTTCCATCAACAACCCACGCAACATGCTCTTCCATCAACAACCCAAGCAACAGGCTCTCACATCAACAACCAAGCAACATGCTCTCCCATCAACAACCCAAGCAACATGCTCTCCCATCAACACACACACCATGCTCTCCCATCAACAACACACGCAACATGCTCTCCCATCAACAACACACGCAACATGCTCTCCCATCAACACCCACACAACATGCTCTCCCATCAACAACCCACACAACATGCTCTCCCATCAACACACCAAACGACATGCTCTCCCATCACCAACCCAAGCAACATGATCTCCCATCAACAACCCACACAACATGCTCTTCCATCAACAACCCAAGCAACATGCTCTCCCATCAACAACCCACAACATGCTCTCCCATCAACAACACACGCAACATGCTCTCCCATCAACAACACACGCAACATGCTCTCTCATCAGCAACCCAAGCAACATGCTCTACAATCAACAACCCACACAATATGCTCTCCCATCAATAATTCAAGCAACATGTTCTCCCATCACCAACCCAAGCAACATGCTCTCCCATCAACAACCCAAGCAGCATGCTCTCCCATCAACAACACACGCAACATGCTCTCCCATCAACAACCCACGCAACACGCTCTCCCATCAACAACCCACACAACATGCTCTCCCATCAACAACCCACACAACATACTCTTCCATCAACAACCCACACAACATGCTCTTCCATCAACAATCCAAGCAGCATTCTCTCCCATCAACAACAAACACAACATGCTCTCCCATCAACACACCAAACGACATGCTCTCCCATCACCAACCCAAGCAACATGATCTCCCATCAACAACCCACACAACATGCTCTCCTATCAATATCCCAAGCACCAGGCTCTCCCATCAACAACCCAAACAACATGCTCTCCCATCAACAACCCACATACCATGCTCTCCCATCAATAATCCAAGCACAAGGCTCGCCCATCAACAACCCACGCAACATGCTCTCCCATCAACAACCCAAGCAAAATGCTCTCCCATCAACAACCCACACAACATGCTCTCCCACCAACAACCCGTGCAGCATGCTCTCCCATCAACAACCCGCGCAACATGCTCTTCCATCAACAACCCAAGAAACATGCTCTCCCATCAACAACACACGCAAAATGCTCTCCCATCAACAATCCAAGCAACATGCTCTCCCATTAACAACACACGCACCCAAGCAACATGCTCTCCCATCAACAACCCAAGCAACATGCTCTCCCATTAACAACACACGCAACATGCTCTCCCATCAACAACCCAAGCAACATGCTCTCCCATCAACAACCCACACAACATGCTCTTCCATCAACAACCCAAGCAACATGCTCTCCCATCAACAACCCAAGCAAACATGCTCTCCCATCAACAACACAGGCACCATGCTCTCCCATCAACAACACACGCAACATGCTCTCCCATCAACAACACAGGCAACATGCTCTCCCATCAACAACCCACACAACATGCTCTCCCATCAACAACCCACACAACATACTCTTCCATCAACAACCCACACAACATGCTCTTCCATCAACAATCCAAGCAGCATTCTCTCCCATCAACAACCAACACAACATGCTCTTCCAACAAGAACCCAAACAACATGCTCTTTCATCAACAACCCACGCACCAGGCTCTTCCATCAACAACCCAAGCAAGAGGCTATCACATCAACAACGCAAGCAACATGCTCTCCCATCAACAACCCAAGCAAACATGCTCTCCCATCAACAACACAGGCACCATGCTCTCCCATCAACAACACACGCAACATGCTCTCCCATCAACAACACACGCAACATGCTCTCACATCAACAACCCACACAACATGCTCTCCCATCAACAACCCACACAACATGCTCTCCCATCAACACACCAAACGACATGCTCTCCCATCACCAACCCAAGCAACATGATCTCCCATCAACAACCCACACAACATGCTCTTCCATCAACAACCCATGCAACATGCTCTCCTATCAACAACCCAAGCAAACATGCTCTCCCATCAACAACACAGGCACCATGCTCTCCCATCAACAACACACGCAACATGCTCTCCCATCAACAACACACGCATCATGCTCTCCCATCAACAACCCACACAACATGCTCTCCCATCAACAACCCACACAACATACTCTTCCAACAAGAACCCAAACAACATGCTCTTTCATCAACAACCCACGCACCAGGCTCTTCCATCAACAACCCAAGCAAGAGGCTATCACATCAACAACCCAAGCAACATGCTCTCCCATCAACAACCCACACACCATGCTCTCCCATCAATAATCCAAGCACAAGGCTCGCCCATCAACAACCCACGCAACATGCTCTCCCATCAACAACCCAAGCAAAATACTCTCCCATCAACAACCCACACAACATGCTCTCCCACCAACAACCCCTGCAGCATGCTCACCCATCAACAACCCGCGCAACATGCTCTTCCATCAATAATCCAAGCAACATGCTCTCCCATCAATAACACACGCAACATGCTCTCCCATCAGCAACCCAAGCAACATGCTCTCCCATCAACAACCCACGCAACATGCTCTTCCATCAACAACCCAAGCAACATGCTCTCCCATCAACAACACACGCAAAATGCTCTCCCATCAACAATCCAAGCAACATGCTCTCCCATTAACAACACACGCACCCAAGCAACATGCTCTCCCATCAACAACCCAAGCAACATGCTCTCCCATTAACAACACACGCAACATGCTCTCCCATCAACAACACACGCAACATGCTCTCTCATCAGCAACCCAAGCAACATGCTCTCCCATCAACAACCCACACAACATGCTCTTCCATCAACAACCCAAGCAACATGCTCTCCCATCAACAACCCAAGCAAACATGCTCTCCCATCAACAACACAGGCACCATGCTCTCCCATCAACAACACACGCAACATGCTCTCCCATCAACAACACACGCAACATGCTCTCCAATCAACAACCCACACAACATGCTCTCCCATCAACAACCCACACAACATACTCTTCCATCAACAACCCACACAACATGCTCTTCCATCAACAATCCAAGCAGCATTCTCTCCCATCAACAACCAACACAACATGCTCTTCCAACAAGAACCCAAACAACATGCTCTTTCATCAACAACCCACGCACCAGGCTCTTCCATCAACAACCCAAGCAAGAGGCTATCACATCAACAACCCAAGCAACATGCTCTCCCATCAACAACCCAAGCAAACATGCTCTCCCATCAACAACACAGGCACCATGCTCTCCCATCAACAACACACGCAACATGCTCTCCCATCAACAACACACGCAACATGCTCTCCCATCAACAACCCACACAACATGCTCTCCCATCAACAACCCACACAACATGCTCTCCCATCAACACACCAAACGACATGCTCTCCCATCACCAACCCAAGCAACATGATCTCCCATCAACAACCCACACAACATGCTCTTCCATCAACAACCCATGCAACATGCTCTCCTATCAACAACCGAAGCAAACATGCTCTCCCATCAACAACACAGGCACCATGCTCTCCCATCAACAACACACGCAACATGCTCTCCCATCAACAACACACGCAACATGCTCTCCCATCAACAACCCACACAACATGCTCTCCCATCAACAACCCACACAACATACTCTTCCAACAAGAACCCAAACAAGATGCTCTTTCATCAACAACCCACGCACCAGGCTCTTCCATCAACAACCCAAGCAAGAGGCTATCACATCAACAACCCAAGCATCATGCTCTCCCATCAACAACCCACACACCATGCTCTCCCATCAATAATCCAAGCACAAGGCTCGCCCATCAACAACCCACGCAACATGCTCTCCCATCAACAACCCAAGCAAAATACTCTCCCATCAACAACCCACACAACATGCTCTCCCATCAACAACCCCTGCAGCATGCTCACCCATCAACAACCCGCGCAACATGCTCTCCCATCAACAACACACGCACCCAAGCAACATGCTCTCCCATCAACAACCCAAGCAACATGCTCTCCCATCAACAACACACGCAATATGCTCTCCCATAAACAACAAACGCAACATGCTCTCCCATCAGCAACCCAAGCAACATGCTCTCCCATCAACAACCCACACAACATGCTCTTCCATCAACAACACAAGCAACATGCTCTCCCATCAATAACCCAAGCAAACATGCTCTCTCATCAACAACCCACACAACATGCTCTCCCATCAACACACCAAACGACATGCTCTCCCATCACCAACCCAAGCAACATGATCTCCCATCAACAACCCACACAACATGCTCTTCCATCAACAACCCAAGCAACATGCTCTCCCATCAACAACCCAAGCAAACATGCTCTCCCATCAACAACACACGCAACATGCTCTCCCATCAACAACACACGCAACATGCTCTCTCATCAGCAACCCAAGCAACATGCTCTACAATCAACAACCCACACAATATGCTCTCCCATCAATAATTCAAGCAACATGTTCTCCCATCACCAACCCAAGCAACATGCTCTCCCATCAACAACCCAAGCAGCATGCTCTCCCATCAACAACACACGCAACATGCTCTCCCATCAACAACCCACGCAACACGCTCTCCCATCAACAACCCACACAACATGCTCTCCCATCAACAACCCACACAACATACTCTTCCATCAACAACCCACACAACATGCTCTTCCATCAACAATCCAAGCAGCATTCTCTCCCATCAACAACCAACACAACATGCTCTCCCATCAACACACCAAACGACATGCTCTCCCATCACCAACCCAAGCAACATGATCTCCCATCAACAACCCACACAACATGCTCTCCTATCAATATCCCAAGCACCAGGCTCTCCCATCAACAACCCAAACAACATGCTCTCCCATCAACAACCCACATACCATGCTCTCCCATCAATAATCCAAGCACAAGGCTCGCCCATCAACAACCCACGCAACATGCTCTCCCATCAACAACCCAAGCAAAATGCTCTCCCATCAACAACCCACACAACATGCTCTCCCACCAACAACCCGTGCAGCATGCTCTCCCATCAACAACCCGCGCAACATGCTCTTCCATCAACAACCCAAGAAACATGCTCTCCCATCAACAACACACGCAAAATGCTCTCCCATCAACAATCCAAGCAACATGCTCTCCCATTAACAACACACGCACCCAAGCAACATGCTCTCCCATCAACAACCCAAGCAACATGCTCTCCCATTAACAACACACGCAACATGCTCTCCCATCAACAACCCAAGCAACATGCTCTCCCATCAACAACCCACACAACATGCTCTTCCATCAACAACCCAAGCAACATGCTCTCCCATCAACAACCCAAGCAAACATGCTCTCCCATCAACAACACAGGCACCATGCTCTCCCATCAACAACACACGCAACATGCTCTCCCATCAACAACACACGCAACATGCTCTCCCATCAACAACCCACACAACATGCTCTCCCATCAACAACCCACACAACATACTCTTCCATCAACAACCCACACAACATGCTCTTCCATCAACAATCCAAGCAGCATTCTCTCCCATCAACAACCAACACAACATGCTCTTCCAACAAGAACCCAAACAACATGCTCTTTCATCAACAACCCACGCACCAGGCTCTTCCATCAACAACCCAAGCAAGAGGCTATCACATCAACAACGCAAGCAACATGCTCTCCCATCAACAACCCAAGCAAACATGCTCTCCCATCAACAACACAGGCACCATGCTCTCCCATCAACAACACACGCAACATGCTCTCCCATCAACAACACACGCAACATGCTCTCCCATCAACAACCCACACAACATGCTCTCCCATCAACAACCCACACAACATGCTCTCCCATCAACACACCAAACGACATGCTCTCCCATCACCAACCCAAGCAACATGATCTCCCATCAACAACCCATGCAACATGCTCTCCTATCAACAACCCAAGCAAACATGCTCTCCCATCAACAACACAGGCACCATGCTCTCCCATCAACAACACACGCAACATGCTCTCCCATCAACAACACACGCATCACGCTCTCCCATCAACAACCCACACAACATGCTCTCCCATCAACAACCCACACAACATACTCTTCCAACAAGAACCCAAACAACATGCTCTTTCATCAACAACCCACGCACCAGGCTCTTCCATCAACAACCCAAGCAAGAGGCTATCACATCAACAACCCAAGCAACATGCTCTCCCATCAATAATCCAAGCACAAGGCTCGCCCATCAACAACCCACGCAACATGCTCTCCCATCAACAACCCAAGCAAAATACTCTCCCATCAACAACCCACACAACATGCTCTCCCACCAACAACCCCTGCAGCATGCTCACCCATCAACAACCCGCGCAACATTCTCTTCCATCAATAATCCAAGCAACATGCTCTCCCATCAATAACACACGCAACATGCTCTCCCATCAGCAACCCAAGCAACATGCTCTCCCATCAACAACCCACGCAACATGCTCTTCCATCAACAACACAAGCAACATGCTCTCCCATCAACAACACACGCAAAATGCTCTTCCCATCAACAACCCAAGCAAACGCTCTCCCATCAACAACACAGGCACCATGCTCTCCCATCAACAACACACGCAACATGCTCTCCCATCAACAACACACGCAACATGCTCTCCAATCAACAACCCACACAACATGCTCTCCCATCAACAACCCACACAACATACTCTTCCATCAACAACCCACACAACATGCTCTTCCATCAACAATCCAAGCAGCATTCTCTCCCATCAACAACCAACACAACATGCTCTTCCAACAAGAACCCAAACAACATGCTCTTTCATCAACAACCCACGCACCAGGCTCTTCCATCAACAACCCAAGCAAGAGGCTATCACATCAACAACCCAAGCAACATGCTCTCCCATCAACAACCCAAGCAAACATGCTCTCCCATCAACAACACAGGCACCATGCTCTCCCATCAACAACACACGCAACATGCTCTCCCATCAACAACACACGCAACATGCTCTCCCATCAACAACCCACACAACATGCTCTCCCATCAACAACCCACACAACATGCTCTCCCATCAACACACCAAACGACATGCTCTCCCATCACCAACCCAAGCAACATGATCTCCAATCAACAACCCACACAACATGCTCTTCCATCAACAACCCATGCAACATGCTCTCCTATCAACAACCGAAGCAAACATGCTCTCCCATCAACAACACAGGCACCATGCTCTCCCATCAACAACACACGCAACATGCTCTCCCATCAACAACACACGCAACATGCTCTCCCATCAACAACCCACACAACATGCTCTCCCATCAACAACCCACACAACATACTCTTCCAACAAGAACCCAAACAAGATGCTCTTTCATCAACAACCCATGCACCACGCTCTTCCATCAACAACCCAAGCAAGAGGCTATCACATCAACAACCCAAGCAACATGCTCTCCCATCAACAACCCACACACCATGCTCTCCCATCAATAATCCAAGCACAAGGCTCGCCCATCAACAACCCACGCAACATGCTCTCCCATCAACAACCCAAGCAAAATACTCTCCCATCAACAACCCACACAACATGCTCTCCCACCAACAACCCCTGCAGCATGCTCACCCATCAACAACCCGCGCAACATGCTCTTCCATCAACAATCCAAGCAACATGCTCTCCCATCAACAACACACGCACCCAAGCAACATGCTCTCCTATCAACAACCCAAGCAACATGCTCTCCCATCAACAACACACGCAATATGCTCTCCCATAAACAACAAACGCAACATGCTCTCCCATCAGCAACCCAAGCAACATGCTCTCCCATCAACAACCCACACAACATGCTCTTCCATCAACAACCCAAGCAACATGCTCTCCCATCAATAACCCAAGCAAACATGCTCTCTCATCAACAACACACGCACCATGCTCTCCCATCAACAACATACGCACCAGGCTCGCCCATCAACAACCCACGCAACATGCTCGCCCATCAACAACCCAGCAAAATGCTCTCCCATCAACAACCCACACAACATGCTCTCCCACCAACAACCCGTGTTGCATGCTCTCCCATCAACAACACGCGCAACATGCTCTTCCATCAACAACCCAAGTAACATGCTCTCCCATCAACAACACACGTAATATGCTCTCCCATCAATAATCCAAGCAACATGCTCTCCCATCAACAACACATGCAACATGTTCTCCCATCACCAACCCTAGCAACATGCTCCCCATCAACAACCCAAGCAACATGCTCTCCCATCAACAACCCACGCAACATGCTCTCCCATCAACAACACACGCAGCATGCTCTCCCATCAACAAACCAAACGACATAATCTCCCATCACCAACCCAAGCAACATGCTCTCCCATCAACAACCCACACAACATGCTCTTCCATCAACAACCCACACAACATGCTCTCCCATCAACAACCCAAGCACCAGGCTCTCCCATCAACAACCCAAACAACATGCTCTCCCATCAACAACCCACACACCATTCTCTCCCATCAATAATCCAAGCACAAGGCTCGCCCATCAACAAACCACGCAACATGCTCTCCCATCAACAATCCAAGCAAAATGCTCTCCCATCAACAACCCGTGCATCATGCTCTCCCATCAACAATCCGCGCAACATGCTCTTCCATCAACAACCCAAGAAACATGCTCTCCCATCAACAACACACGCAAAATGCTCTCCCATCAACAATCCAAGCAACATGCTCTCCCATCAACAACACAGCACCCAAACAACATGCTCTCCCATTTACAACCCAAGCAACATGCTCTCCCATCAACAACACACGCAACATGCTCTCCCATCAACAACACACCAACATGCTCTCCCATCAGCAACCCAAGCAACATGCTCTACAATCAACAACCCACACAACATGCTCTTCCATCAACAACCCAAGCAACATGCTCTCCATCAACAACCCAAGCAAACATGCTCTCCCATCAACAACACACGCACCATACTCTCCCATCAACAACATAGGCAACATGCTCTCCCATCAACAAACCAAGCAACATGCTCTTCCATTAACAACCCAAGCAACATGCTCTTCCATCAACAACCCAAGCAACATGCTCTCCCATCAACAACCCACACAACATGCTCTCCCATCAACAACCCACACAACATGCTCTTCCATCAACAACCCACACAACATGCTCTTCCATCAACAATCCAAGCAGCCTGCTCTCCCATCAACAACCAACACAACATGCTCTTCCAACAAGAACCCAAACAACATGCTCTTTCATCAACAACCCACGCACCAGGCTCTTCCATCAACAACCCAAGCAACAGGCTATCACATCAACAACCCAAGCAACATGCTCTCCCATCAACAACCCACACAACATGCTCTTCCATCAACAACCCAAGCAACATGCTCTCCCATCAACAACCCAAGCAAACATGCTCTCTCATCAACAACACACGCACCATGCTCTCCCATCAACAACATACGCACCAGGCTCTCCCATCAACAACCCACGCAACATGCTCGCCCATCAACAACCCAGCAAAATGCTCTCCCATCAATAACCCACACAACATGCTCTCCCACCAACAACCCGTGCAGCATGCTCTCCCATCAACAACACGCGCAACATGCTCTTCCATCAACAACCCAAGTAACATGCTCTCCCATCAACAACACACGTAATATGCTCTCCCATCAATAATCCAAGCAACATGCTCTCCCATCAACAACACAAGCAACATGTTCTCCCATCACCAACCCAAGCAACATGCTCCCCATCAACAACCCAAGCAACATGCTCTCCCATCAACAACACACGCAAACATGCTCTCCCATCAACAACCCACGCAACATGCTCTCCCATCAACAACACACGCAACATGCTCTCCCATCAACAACAAACGACATGCTCTCCCATCACCAACACAAGCAACATGCTCTCCCATCAACAACCCACACAACATGCTCTTCCATCAACAACCCACACAACATGCTCTCCCATCAATAACCCAAGCACCAGGCTCTCCCATCAACAACCCAAACAACATGCTCTCCCATCAACAACCCACACACCATGCTCTCCCATCAATAATCCAAGCACAAGGCTCGCCCATCAACAAACCACGCAACATGCTCTCCCATCAACAAGCCAAGCAAAATGTTCTCCATTCAACAACCCACACAACATGCTCCCCCACCAACAACCCGTGCAGCATGCTCTCCCATCAACAACCCGCGCACCATGCTCTTCCATCAACAACCCAAGAAACATGCTCTCCCATCAACAACACACGCAAAATGCTCTCCCATCAACAATCCAAGCAACATGCTCTCCCATCAACAACACACGCACCCAAACAACATGCTCTCCCATCAACAACCCAAGCAACATGCTCTCCCATCAACAACCCAAGCAACATGCTCTCCCATCAACAACACACGCAACATGCTCTCCCATCAACAACCCAAGCAACATGCTCTACCATCAACAACCCACACAACATGCTCTCCCATCAACAACCCAAGCAACATGCTCTCCCATCAACAACACACGCACCATGCTCTCCCATCAACAACACACGCAACATGCTCTCCCATCAACAACCCAAGCAACATGCTCTTCCATCAACAACCCAAGCAACATGCTCTTCCATCAACAACCCAAGCAACATGCTCTCCCATCAACAACCCAAGCAACATGCTCTCCCATCAACAACCCAAGCAACATGCTCTCCCATCAACAACCCAAACAACATGCTCTCCCATCAACAACCCAAGCAACATGCTCTTCCATCAACAACCCAAGCAACATGCTCTCCCATCAACAACCCAAGCAACATGCTCTCCCATCAACAACACACGCAACATGCTCTCCCATCAACAACCCAAGCAACATGCTCTTCCATCAACAACCCAAGCAACATGCTCTTCCATCAACAACCCAAGCAACATGCTCTCCCATCAACAACCCAAGCAACATGCTCTCCCATCAACAACCCACACAACATGCTCTCCCATCAACAACCCACACAACATGCTCTTCCATCAACAACCCACACAACATGCTCTTCCATCAACAATCCAAGCAGCATGCTCTCCCATCAACAACCAACACAACATGCTCTCCAACAAGAACCCAACAACATGCTCTTTCATCAACAACCCACGCACCAGGCTCTTCCATCAACAACCCAAGCAACAGGCTATCACATAACAACCCAAGCAACATGCTCTCCCATCAACAACCCACATACCATGCTCTCCCATCAATAATCCAAGCACAAGGCTCGCCCATCAACAACCCACGCAACATGCTCTCCCATCAACAACCCAAGCAAAATGCTCTCCCATCAACAACTCACACAACATGCTCTCCCACCAACAACCCGTGCAGCATGCTCACCCATCAACAACCCGCGCAACATGCTCTTCCATCAACAACCCAAGAAACATGCTCTCCCATCAACAACACACGCAACATGCTCTCCCATCAACAATCCAAGCAACATGCTCTCCCATCAACAACCCAAGCAACATGCTCTCCCATCAACAACCCAAGCAACATGCTCTCCCATCAACAACACAAGCAACATGCTCTCCCATCAACAACACACGCAACATGCTCTCCCATCAACAACACAAGCAACATGCTCTCCCATCAACAACACATGCAACATGCTCTTCCATCAACTACACAAGCAACATGCTCTCCCATCAACAACCCATGCAACATGCTCTCCCATCAACAACACAAGCAACATACTCTCCAATCAACAACACAAGCAACATAATCTTCCATCAACAACACAAGCAACATAATCTCCCATCAACTACACAAGCAACATGCTCTCCCATCAACTACACAAGCAACTTGCTCTGCCATCAACAACCCACGCAACATGCTCTCCCATCAACAAACCACGCAACATGTTCTCCCATCAACAACCCATGCAACATGCTCTCCCATCAATAACACACGCAACATGCTCTCACATCAACAACCCATGCAACATGCTCTCCCATCAACAACCCACGCAACATGCTCTCCCATCAACAACCCATGCAACATGCTCTCCCATCAACAACCCAAACAACATGCTCTCCCATCAACAACCCATGCAACATGTTCTTCCATCAATAACCCAAACACCAAGCTCTCCCATCAACAACCCAAACAACATGCTCTCCCATCAACAACCCATGCAACATGCGCTCCCATCATCTACACAATCAACATGCTCTTCCATCAACAACACATGCAACATGCTCTTCCATCAACTACACAAGCAACATGCTCTCCCATCAACAACCCATGCAACATGCTCTCCCATCAACTACACAAGCAACATACTCTCCCATCAACAACACAAGCAACATACTCTCCCATCAACTACACAAGCAACATGCTCTCCCATCAACTACACAAGCAACATGCTCTCCCATCAACAACCCATGCAACATGCTCTACCATCAACTACACAAGCAACATGCTATCCCATCAACAACCCACACAACATGCTCTCACATCAATAACCCAAGCACAGGCTCTCCCATCAACAACCCAAGCACCAGGCTCTCCCATCAACACCCCAATCAACATGCTCTCCCATCAACAACCCAAACAACATGCTCTCCCATCAACAACCCAAGCACCAGGCTCAAGATGACTCTAACATCGACCCCGCGGCAAACAATCTTTCGATCACTAACAACATAATGGGGAGTCTATTCAGAAACTTCAACGTATACATAAATTCGAAACTACTACATGGTACTGATAACTACCCATTTAGAAGATATATAGCAATCATGTGCGGGACCCCAACCGATAGTAAAACATTTCTTGAAGATACCGAACTGTGGTCACCGGCCAAAGCCGACGATGACCTTACAGCTAACACCCATGGTGCAGATGAGGCTACGGGTTTTAAGATTAGGCAGGCCGCGGTAGCGGCGGGTAAGACCGTTGAACATGTAAAGATTAGGCAGGCCGCGGTAGCGGCGGGTAAGACCGTTGAACATGTAAAGATTAGGCAGGCCGCGGTAGCGGCGGGTAAGACCGTTGAACATGTAAAGATTAGGCAGGTCGCGGTAGCGGCGGGTAAGACCGTTGAACATGTAAAGATTAGGCAGGCCGCGGTAGCGGCGGGTAAGACCGTTGAACATGTAAAGATTAGGCAGGTCGCGGTAGCGGCGGGTAAGACCGTTGAACATGTAAAGATTAGGCAGGTCGCGGTAGCGGCGGGTAAGACCGTTGAACATGTAAAGATTAGGCAGGCCGCGGTAGCGGCGGGTAAGACCGTTGAACATGTAAAGATTAGGCAGGTCGCGGTAGCGGCGGGTAAGACCGTTGAACATGTAAAGATTAGGCAGGTCGCGGTAGCGGCGGGTAAGACCGTTGAACATGTAAAGATTAGGCAGGTCGCGGTAGCGGCGGGTAAGACCGTTGAACATGTAAAGATTAGGCAGGCCGCGGTAGCGGCGGGTAAGACCGTTGAACATGTAAAGATTAGGCAGGTCGCGGTAGCGGCGGGTAAGACCGTTGAACATGTAAAGATTAGGCAGGTCGCGGTAGCGGCGGGTAAGACCGTTGAACTCATAGGTAAAATAAATACCGATATAACCAGGCAAGTTAAAAATATCCCAAACGGGTGTGAGATCAAATTTAAATTCACCAGGGAACCCCCGAGTTTTATATGATGGGATCCGATGGTAAGGGTAAAGTTGATATCACGCAGATAATGTTGAGAGTCAGAACTTTAGAATTAGCCCCAGAATCGGCGCTTGCATTAAGCAGGAGCTTGGCAGCGGAGGTTATGAAAATACCTTTAAATCATGTCGAAATCAAAACTTTCACGGTTCCCGGGGTGTTGAAATCGAAAATAGAATCAAATCTGTTGAGGGAAAAACTACTTCCCAGGCGTCTAATTTTCGGGCAAATAAAAAATACCGACATGAACGGTGATCCAAAAACAAGCCCATACATGTTTCAGCACTTTACTATATCGAAACTCAGAGTCAGTGTAGACAACCGTAGCAGCGAATTTTACTTCAGTCCCAAATCGGGAGGTAAAACTGGCATACAGGCGTGTCTGGAAAGCTCTGGGGGCTGATCACTCGAAATATCTGGGAGTACATAGTCTGGATGCATATATGGCAAATAGAGTCTTATGGGCATACGATCTAACCCCAGACCTTGGTTGCGATGAAGAGCATTTTCACGTTATGGGGGCTGGTAAAATCGAATTTGAATTCGAATGGGAGACGGCTCTACCGTCCCCTATAAATGTGGTGGTATACGCAGAATATAATGATATGATCTTGATCGATGGGATGAGAAACGTTATAACACGCTCGATATAAAATGGACACTCGCACATTGCAGGATATATTAAATACAAAGTACCGGGGACTGGGGAAAAGACGAATTGTTTAAAGTTAATGGTTTGAGAAAGGCTTACATTGTAAATACCGACCCTTCTAGTAAACCCGGGGAGCATTGGGTGTGTTTTTATTATGCCAATAACTCTGCATTTTATTTCGATTCCTACGGGGGTGATACTAAGATTGAAAAAGAAATAGAATCGTTTCTAAATGGGACGTGTAAAATGTGGGTCGGCAATAGCGAGGGTTTTCAGTCTGATGATAGTGACGTGTGTGGTATATATTGTTTACATTGTATTTGTTTTACATGTATTAAGTAACGATTACAACATTACAATTTTAAATGAGATATTTGACCCCACACAAACCAGGATAAATGACGCGAGTGTGTATAAGTGGTTTACAAACAATTTCAATCATTGGATACAGAACAATCGAGAAGTGACGGAAATAAACACTTGTCAAGGTTGCCTCGCACGTCGGCGAAACCCTATAGAACTCTCACTATTTTACAACGAGTTTAACACTTAATCATGGCAATTGAATTGACGAGAACAATGAGGGCTGTCGGTGTATCGTTTACAACAAGTACTGTTCTTGAAATTGATGAAGGTGACGACTTAGAGGAGTTGTTTGTGGACATTGGGTTGTGTATTACCTATAGGGAGTCGGGTAAGACCGAAATGGTTCATAAGGACCTTGATCGTAATTCACTCGAAATACTACATTGCGTAGTATTCGACGTCGCTGATGGAAATATAATCAAGGAGCACCACTACGGGGTGAAACCTCTAGAACACAACATAAGGATACCTAAGAACATAAATAGGTTTGCAGCAGCAAACGTCTCGACATCTGAAGATAACTCTACGGCTCCGCCAAATACGCCGGAACCGATTGACTTAACCATCGTGAAAACTGAACCGTTTGGCTTAAACGCATCGGGGTCTGTAAATACACAGCTCCCGCAACGTACGTCGTCGGGGGCGTTTGAACATCTACCTAATTGGGGGGAGACCATTAAACATGAGGTTGAGGAGGTTACCCCGGGGGTAATACCACAACATCGCGATACCGATGAAATGGGGGAAGATTTCATGAGTGTTATTGAGGGTTGCAAGCAGATGGCGCAGATACCTGATGAGGTATACCCTGACACAGAGTTGTTGACGGTGTCGCGCATTATTGAGGCTTGGAAACGGGTGACACAGAAATCGGCGAAGCGGCTATCCACAAGACGTAGTGCGCAGATTATGGAACTGAATTTGCGGAAATCCGAGCAGCTGGCGAAGAAACGCAAACAACTTTTGAACTATGTGTAGAAATTGGAGAAATTTAAGCTGTGTGGGTCAATGAAACGCAAAATAATCAATTGAACTAACGCTCAAACAGACTACACTTAACCTGCGAGTCGGGGGTCATTTATCTCTAGGACACTTTATTACAAACTACCGTTATAGATGCCTTATAATTTTGATTGTATGTTTTTTGTAAACTGTATTTATCATGATTGTATGTTTTTTACTTTTTGTCAATTGTATTCCAATGCATCCACATTACTTGTTATATCTCCCCTCACTTTGCTCTTTCATTGTATCATAATGTTTTAACCCCACACAAACGAGGATAAATGTTGCAAGTGTGTATAAGTGGTTTAATTATAACCAATTTCAACCATTAGATCCAGAACAATCGGGAAGTGACACTTAACCGATAGATCTTTATTGTACATGTATGTTTGTATGTTTCATGTATGTTTGTATCATAATGTTTTTTTAAAAAGTTATGCTTGCATGGGTCATAATAAAATGTAGCATATATTCATTACTTGTTGGCTCTTCACTCTATTCTGAAAATTATTGAGAAGCTAATCAATTCTACATAAATTTCATATAGTATACAACCCCAAACGGTACACATTCGTAATGTTTCTCTCTATTGAAGGAAACATAGCTTCAGGGAAGAGCACGTTTATAGATGCATTAAATATTACCCAGACGAACGAGGGGGGTGATAAGCCCTCAATGTGTTACCATATCACGGGGCACAAAGAACGAATTGATGAATGGATATTAAAAAGCCCAAACAGGGTCGTACCCAGGGGGCGAAGGGGGCCTCGCCGCCCCCAAACCAAACTTGCACCGGTAAAGATTGAACTTCAACAACCTTGGACTAAATTTATCATAAAAAGTTTTGAATAATGCTATATAGGTCCCATTGTAATAACCTGTTGAAGTTTTCTCGTCCTTTGAGAGGTGTAAAAATCATGCTAAACCCTATTGTAAATGACTCTTTGAAAATTTGTCACCTTTCAGAGGTGTATAGTAATCAAACACAGCCCCTATTGTCCTTGTTTCTCATCTTTACATGTGTGCTTCAAAGAAGATGTGCAGAGAGGTTGGAACAGAGCCATCTATACCTAGGCGATGCAGCAAGCAGCGCAACCGTGCTAACACTCCAGCCCAAACAGCAAGTGGATACTACAAGCGCATCCTCACCATTCCCCTGCTTGACCATGTTCAGCTCAACTCCATGTTTGCCACCCACCAAGTCCAGGCTATCAAGGGACTGTGTCTTGTGCCAGCTGCTCTTGTCTCCCTCGCTCCAGATGAAGCCCGAGATAGGCTGACATCACTGATCAACTTGTACAAGGATGATCTACCATCACCAGGCAGTGTGAAGAGTGAAGTACACTGCTGGCGAGTCAAGTGAAAGGCTGGGCCTGGCAACCTCCCCAAGACGCCCTCTCGCAGCCCTTGCATATGCCAGCAAACACCTGTTCCCAAATGTGAGAACACTGATCACTATTCTCTGCACCCTGCCTGTGACCACCTGCTCATCAGAACGATCAAACAGCACGCTCAAGTTGGTGAAGAACCGCCTGAGGTCAACCATGGAAAATGACAGACCCACTACATTGTACATCAGAACGGGGTATATACTACATTATACATCAGAACGGGGTATATACTACATTGCACATCAGTACTGGGTATATACTACATTGTACATCAGTACTGGGTATATACTACATTGTACATCAGTACTGGGTATATACTACATTGTACATCAGTACTGGGTATATACTACATTGTACATCA
Source organism: Archivesica marissinica (assembly GCA_014843695.1). NCBI lineage: Eukaryota > Metazoa > Mollusca > Bivalvia > Venerida > Vesicomyidae > Archivesica > Archivesica marissinica. The sequence goes on along the minus strand of CM026391.1, from coordinate 29,002,889 downwards.
GTACTGGGTATATACTACATTGTACATCAGTACTGGGTATATAATACATTGTACATCAGTACTGGGTATATACTACATTGTACATCAGTACTGGGTATATACTACATTGTACATCAGTACTGGGTATATACTACATTATACATCGGTACTGGGTATATACTACATTGTACATCAGTACTGGGTATATACTACATTGTACATCAGAACGGGGTATATACTACATTATGCATCAGTACTGGGTATATACTACATTATACATCGGTACTGGGTATATACTACATTATACATCAGTACTGGGTATATACTACTGAGAATTTGACTGTGACAGTTGATCGATTTACTATAGCGCGAAGAAGGAGTAATATTCAGTGGTGTGCATCCTTATCACTATTTCATTAAGTTTTCACTTCCGTAATGTCGGACATGGCGGATGAAGAGTATTTATCAGGGAAGATAATTCATACAGTAGTAACATTGAATCGTCTATTGATAGAATAACTTATGCAGATGGTGATACGATATACCTTGACAATAATCATAATAGGACTACCGAACCTACATGTAATAGCAATGAAATAATCTCAACTGTTCACACTAATGATGCCATTAGGGCTTTAAAACACTCCATTTAGAAAGGATAATGATACGAGAAACGGGGATGGTGGTATTCTTGTGTATATCCGAGACAATATAGAGGTCAAACTCAGGACATACCTAGCTGGTTTCTCAACAATAATAAATGTTTTCTTGTCTCCCACGTCTATCGCCATCCGATGGAATGATCGTTTTGAAATAGATAATATTTATCAATGATATGCAGACCTAGAAGTACTAATACTAGGTGATTTTAACCGCAATTTGTTAATGATAATCTATTCAATGACCAGCTCTCCGGGGTTAGAACAACTAGTAGATGAACAAACCAGAATCACGGATGCAACCAGTACTTTGATGGATCACATATACTCCAATACACCACAGTGCCTAACCAGCATAACTGTTGCACACATTGGTAATAGTGATCAGTTTCCCATATTCTATAACAGACCAGAATCACGGGTGCAACCAGTACTTTGATATATCACATATACTCCAATACACCACATTGCATAACCAGTATAACTGTTGCACACATTGGTAATAGTGATCAGCGTCCCATATTCTGTAACAGAAAGTTAAATAAAACTATTAAATGTATAACCCATGATGCCACAACATACTGAAATTGTAAGAATTTTAATCAAGCACATTTTATTCCCAGCTATTCAACACAGACTAGAAAGCCATTATTGATCGTGGCATACTAAGTAATATTGTAAAAATCTGGAACAATATGTTTCTTAAGGTTGTCGATAAATATGCCTCAGTTCACACAAAACCGCCTGTTCTCATCAACAACCCACGCATACCTGATCTCCCATCAACAGCACAAGCACCAGCTCTTCCATCAACAACCCAAGCAACATGCTCTCCCATCAAAAACCCACGCAACATGCTCTTCCATCAACAACCCAAGCAACATGCTCTTCCACCAACAGCCCAAGCACCAGGCTATTCCATCAACAACCCAAGCAACATGTTCTCCCATCAACAACCCAAGCAACATGCTCTCCCATCAACAACCCACGCAACATGCTCTTCCATCAACAACCCAAGCACCAGGCTCTTCCATCAACAACCCAAGCAACATGTTCTCCCATCAACAACCCAAGCAACATGTTCTCCCATCAACAACCCACGCAACATGCTCTTCCATCAACAACCCAAGCAACATGTTCTCCCATCACCAACCCAAGCAACATGCTCTTCCATCAACAACCCAAGCAACATGCTCTCCCATCAACAACCCAAGCAACATGCTCTTCCATCAACAACCCAAGCAACATGCTCTTCCATCAACAACCCAAACAACATGCTCTTCTAACAACAACCCACGCAACATGCTCTTCCATCAACAACCCAAGAAACATGCTCTCCCATCAACAAGACATATGTCAGTCTTGGGCAGACACTCGCTTAGAGCCACCGGTATTCCGTAAGGCAGCTGGTTAGCTTCCTCAAATGAAATAAGTCGAACCACAGTGGGATTCGAACAAGCAGATATGCTTGTGATTTGAAGTCAACGACCTTAGCCACTAGGACAGGGACGCCACTGATTATTGACACCTGCGTCGAAAGATCAAAATAGAGCCTGGCGAGTTATCTGATGTGCAAGGACGTATAGTGATTGACATTGATGCTATGAAACGCTATCACAAAGCTGTATTGTTCTGTATCTTACATGCCACCTGTATGCCAGGTCCACTGCTTTCTATCGAATGACCCTAAGGGCACATATGGAAGTGTGGAATAGACCTGGACAAGACATTCATATGTTGAATCTAGGTGTTCTAGCTTCATAATTCTCTTGCATATACACTCATGTAATGTTTCTACAGTAGGTGGTTCCGGACATGTTATCTGGTTCAAGCTTTGAAGCTAACCAAAGTCAATTACCAATGTAACCCAATCTGGTTGTGCAGCATTGGTGGTTGGCATCATCTTGTTCAAGCTTTGAAGCCGAACAATGCCAATTACCAATCTAAGCCAAACATGTGGTTCAGCATTGATGATTGACATCATATGGGTCAAGCTTTGAAGCTCATGATTGACGTCATGTATTTATTGTTAATTGTTTCTGACATCATTTCTGGGGAATCCTTCCTCAGCATGGTCGTATAGGCAGACCTAATCGACATTGATTGTTCTCATTCTGAATCCAGAGCTTCAGGAAGCTCAGCGGTATGACTGCCTCGCAGATCACTGTTCAGATTGTTTGCATCGCCTCTATTGTATTCCTGGATGTTGTCAATGCTGGAACCAACTGTGGGCTCTATCTCATTACTGTTTGCAGTTGTTCGTGCCCTATTCAAGTCCTATGCCACCAGTGTAATTGCACAAACAGTCGGGTGTGTTCTGGCAGAACTCCCCTGTCCTCCCACTATTATTGTGCTGATACCTTGATTAATATGGGAGATATTAGAAATGGTGGATGAAGATGTCATAAATATTGGGCAACAGTAATTGATGCATTATTGACAGACGGACTAACAACTAATAGTTATTTGTATGCAATAAAGACAGACTGACGAACAACTTATATTTATCTGTATGCAATAAGGACAGATGGACAAATAACCTATAGTTATCTGTATGCAATAAGGACAGACGGACAAACAAGCTATAGATGTATGTATGAAATCAGGACAGACGGATACACACTCTATTGTTATCTGTATACAATAAGGACGGTCATGAAATCATATACCTCACGCCTCATTTTGTTTGGATACGATCATATATATCACATATCTTTATAAACAACATAAAATGTATCGGAATATTCTCAGATACTCATTTGTTATAGATGTAAGTAGTATACCCATCTCTTTGGTTGTAAACAAACGGGCGCCATTTTGAATTTTATTTATAGTAACTCATTTGCATATAAGGTAATATAAAGTAGGTCACGCGCGTGCGCGTTTATTTTTAGTATACGCGTCACTATAGAGTCACCTATTTATTGATGACGTATGTGTATCGCGCAACTACTGAGCTCGGTGTCCATGTACGAAGGCGTAACGTTCGGTGGCCATCTCGGATGACTTAGTTACAGTAACATATTTGCGTATATGTTTCTACGATAGCGCGGCGTCCATTTTGGATGACCTTATAGGTTATTTTTAGCGACCATGACGTAAACCAAAAATAATCGCCAATGACAGTCGAGTACACATTTTTAAATATGTAAATATAAATAGCAATCGCGTACGTTTCTATAAATATCGACCAAACGCTTCTATAAATATAGACCGATTAGAACGGACTTAAATATATAGGCCTCACACGTTTCATAAGCTTCACGAACATTAACCATTCTGTCAACAAATATACAGGTACGTTCATTATATTATTCAAACTTGACGTACGTTTTTATCGCATAAGAAATCCTAAGTATACGCTATATACAAACTTAACCTATGTACTTTAGTGAAAATGAATAATATATATCTTACCTCGTTACGTATAATTCCATAAAAACGCAATAAATTATTAATAATCCATAATGTACGTTTTAGAGGGGCATGTCACCCCCACTAGACAACTCGTAGCCATAGCGTATATGAAACACGAATAAAGTACACGTATTTTATCGTATAGAGTGATACAATGAATAATATGAATGTCTAATCGTTAATACTCGTTGTTCCAAATAATGCCCGTTAACACAATTAACTGAATCCAAATGACTCGATAGTACACGCGCAGCGCTACATATCTCGAAAATACCGGTGTAATTAGTGCCATATCTAAATATTTTGAATATTGGATGCTATCTAATTATCATATCCCGTATCTTCCAACACAAATCATGGACGCACTAACTGTAGGAATTTGATAACATCATTAACCTAATATTTTATGTCTCAAATAATCTTAAGAATTTATCTAGGAATGAAAGAGAAATTTTTAACCATCGTGAACCCAGCATGTATCAATTTCTGACACATTCACGAGAGGTAATTCTAAATATGTCATGTCGAATTGTTTCATGATTCTAAACAAATTGAAGTAATTAATACGTTTACATACCACGGTTGCTTTCACCTTACAATGTCAGCCGTACAATCTAAAGGTAAGACGAGCCAGATAATTAATTTCAAATTACTACAAATCGACGCGGAAATCCGTAAATGTAATTAAAAAATGTTAAATGTCAATTATATTCAATGATTGTAAAAAATTGGTAATTGACCGGTTTTAGTAGAATTTGATATTAAACACGAGTAATATCGATGAATTATGGCATATTCGTTTTTATATTAAATAAAATTGACACAAGAGATATTACAACAAATTAGTTATTAACTTAACAGATAGTCAACTATCGATATAGGCTAAACTTTTCTCGAAGAACGGAATTAGTTGATTTCGAAAAACAAAATGGCCTACGAATCTGACATCAATTTTTCGACTCGGCGTTGGAGCTTAGACATCAGTATAATTCGACGTAGCTCGGCGAGACCGATCCGACGATATCTTTCCTTTATTTATACGGCAAGTTGTTTTCAAGATATCGAGGTTTAAAGATTTTATATATCCTTAAAGTCTCTATATGAAAAAGATTTTTTTTTTAAACTTAAGTAACGTAACTCTACGTTAGTTCTAATATACGCGTATCGTCGTCACGAGTCCGACGCTACCCTTCATTTTGATCTATCATTATTCGATATATCTATAATACTAATTATGTTCCCTTTAATCGTAAATAAGTTTGAAGAAAAATGAACTTTCGAGGAAACTGGTATCGTCGGAAAGATCTCGAAGAGACAATAACGAATCCGCGACTCAATTAATGGTCTGACCTCATACAGGAAGTAGTGATCCGAAAAACCGTAAGTACTGATATAAATTCGTTATATAAGCTTTATTATAGTTCCTATCTATCCGGGGGTTTCGATAACCCTACTAAACAATTATACGATCCGCACCTACGATTTTCAAAATGGAGGATAAAAATGGCGGGAAAACACTATCTCGCTTATTAATGGTCCATTCGACTCGGGGTGTGTTGCTCCATTTCTGTCCGTATCTACCTTTAATTCTAATTACATAGCTAATGTCCGTATACAATTACCTCCCTCTACACATTCTCATTATGCCGATAAAATGATTTTATTTATTATTGTCATTTCAATCGCAAGATTTTACAACGAATTTTAATAACTTATATTAATCACACCCCTTGGTGCGGGTGAAAGCGTAAAATGTTGTCATTCATGTGGGAGGAAACCGGAGTACCCGGAGAAACCCAAACTGTCTGATCTAGCGACCACCGTACCATCTCATATACTTTCCGGTCCGAGGATCGAACCAGGCTTGCATTAGAGAGAAGCGAGCGCGCTAACCACTTCACTAATCGGACAGCCGGATGTTGTTTTTGGATGAATGTTCATGAATGTTTTCGTTTTGCCGTCTTGTATAAGTTTTTGTTTAGAACTCCTGACTCGTGCCTTCTGATTGCTTAAACCGAAATTTGTCTTTTGATTTATTATATTAGTTTAGTTCACCAATAACCATATTGGACACGTATTTACTTATTTGTCCATCTTGTAATACTTCTGAAATTAAGCTGTGTGCATCGTTTATCTCTGTCTCTGATACAGGTCTTATTTGGTTATGTTTTGTGCTGTTTCGCGTAGCTTACGTTTAACAAGTTTCATGCAAACGCCAGCTTTTCCGCGTACAATAGCAATTAATGCCACCCAATACAATAGCCGACGACATAAGAGCAGTGTCTGCCCCATCAATAACATCCACTCCTCGTTTATACCGTTTGAACATGGACTTTTTCGAATCATGTTCATACTAACTAACCGTTGCTCTGAAATCATACCCAATCTATATAATTATATCCGTTTTCCAAAGGCAAATCTGGATATACAAGTGATGTGATTTGGTTTGTGTTTTGTTTTGTAAAGGCTAAAACAATCTAAACATACAACTCAACCAGTAGCGCCATATCATTTGCAGACGCCCACACATAATTAGCCGCTGCGACAAAGTTAATAACCGACCCGGCTTTCACATACAACCACACAGGGATAATTATGCAATAAATAATAATTACAACAATGTAATTGCCGATAGTAATGATATAATTATTGTGTATAATATTAATAATAGTAAGACATATGTTGCTGTTAATGGTACATGCACAATCCTCGCCGTTAAAATAATTGTGAATCGGGCATGGTGAATGATCCCAGTCATAAAGTATTTTCTGATTAGTATTGCATTTTATACGATGTTTTACTGTTTAACTCATTCACCGCCAATGTCGCATAAAAGCGACTTTGTAAAAACGTAGAGAACCCGATCGGAGAGAACAGAACATGCCGTCTGGTCAGGCTATATGCTGATTGCTCTTCAGACAGTGGAGCTGAAGCACCTGTCCGAATAGCAAACAACATAGATCCTGACCAGACGCGGCGCTACGCCGCGGCTAATCTGGATCTATGTTGTTTGCACATGCTCTGAATTTATTCGGCGCTGAAAGAGTTAAAGGGATTATCACTATTTCATTACGTTTTCACTTCCCTAATGGCGGACATTGAGGTTGACGAGTATTTATCAGGGGAGATAATTCATACAGTATTAAAATAGAATCGTCTATGGATAGTATAACTTATACAGATGATGATACGGTATACATTGATAATAATGATAATAGGACTACTGAACCTACATGTAATAGCAATGAAATAATCTCAACTGTTCACGCTAATGATGCCACAACTCGTGCGCTTGCTTTGGATTTAGGTCTAACACAAAATGGTTAGTCTAAGCATATTTTATTTCCCAATATAATACATATTGAACAATCCCACATACTCAGAATACAGAAACAGGATTAGAATGGAAGACATAGTCTTATATAATTCTTCTCCTCAAATAAAATGGTTCAATATAGATATCAAAATATACTGGGCTTAAACAATATAGAGAAATTCAATGAACTACAATTAATGCTCACATCACCACACACAATAATAGATATTTGTTTGTATTTCAGACACTTTAAATTTAGATCGGATATGTTGGATAGTTGTCTTAAAATTAGGGCTTTAATACTCCTTTTAGAAAGTATAATGAAACGAGAAACGGGCATAGTGGTATTCTGGTGTATATACGAGACAATATAGACATGAAACTCAGTACGGACATAGAGTGTTTCACTAGAATAGCAAATATTTTCTTGTTTCCCAAGTATATCGCCATCCTATGGAATGATCGTTTTGAAAACTTTGTAGACAATATTTATAAATGATATGCAGACCTATAAGTACTAATACTAGGTGATTTTAACCGCAATTTGTTAATGATAATCTATTCAATGATTTGTCAATTTACAACAGCTCTCGGGGGTAGAATAACTAGTAGATGAACAGATCAGAATCACGGGTGCAACCAGTACTTTGATATATCACATATACTCCAATACACCACAGTGCATAACAAGTATAACTGTTGCACACATTGGTAAAATAGTGATCAGTGTCCCATATTCTGTAACAGGAAATTAAATAAAACTACTAAATGTACAACCCATCATGCTTTAACATATTGACATTGCAAGAATTTTAATCAAGCACATTTTATTCCGAGCTATACAACACAGACTTGAACGCCATTATCGATCGTGGCATACTAAGTAATATTGTAAACATCTGGATAATATGTTTCTCAAGGTTGTCGATAAATATGCCTCAGTTCACACAAAACCACCTGCATCGCATCAACAACCCACGCAACATACTTTTCCATCAACTACCCACGCAACATGCTCTTCCATCAACAACCCAAGCAACATGCTCTCCCATCAACAACCCAAGCAACATGCTCTCTCATCAACAACCCAAGCAACATGCTCTCCCAACACCAACCCAAGCAACATGCTCTTCCATCAACAAGCCAAGCAACATGCTCTCCCATCAAGAAGCCAAGCAACATGCTCTCCCATCAACAAGCCAAGCAACATGCTCTTCCATCAACAAGCCAAGCAACATGCTCTCCCATCAAGAAGCCAAGCACATGCTCTCCCATCACAAGCCAAGCAACATGCTCTTCCATCAACAAGCCAAGCAACATGCTCTTCCATCAACAAGCCAAGCAACATGCTCTCCCATCAAGAAGCCAAGCAACATGCTCTCCCATCAACAAGCCAATCAACATGCTCTTCCATCAACAAGCCAAGCAACATGCTCTCCCATCAACAAGCCAAGCAACATGCTCTCCCATCAACAAGCCAAGCAACATGCTCTTCCTCCAACAACCCAAGCAACATGCTATCCCATCAACAACCCACGTAACATGCTCTCACACCAACACAAGCAACATGCTCTCCCACCAACAACCCAAGCAACATGCTCTTCTATCAACAACCCACGCAACATGCTCTTCTATCAACAACCCACGCAACATGCTCTCCCATCAACAACCCAAGCAACATGCTCTCCCATCAACAACCCAAGCAACATGCTCTCCCATCAACAACACAAGCACCATGCCCTCCCAGCAACAACCCAAGCAACATGCTCTCCCATTAACAACCCAATCAACATTCTCTTCCATCAACATTCCAAGCAACATGCTCTCCCATAAACAACCCACGCAACATGCTCTTCCATCAACAACCCAAGCAACATGCTCTCCCATCAACAAGCCAAGCAACATGCTCTCCCATCAACAAGCCAAGCAACATGCTCTCCCATCAACAAGCCAAGCAACATGCTCTCCCATCAACAAGCCAATCAACATGCTCTCCCACTAACAAGCCAAGCAACACGCTCTCCCATCAACAACACAAGTAACATGCTCTTGCATCAACAACCCAAGCAACATGCTCTTCCATCAACAACCCAAGCAACATGCTCTCCCATCAACAACATAAGCAACATGATCTCCCATCAACATCACAAGGACCATGCTCTTCCATTAACAACCCAACCAACATGCTCTCCTATCAACAACCCAAGCAACATGCTCTCCCATCAACAACCCAAGCAACATGCTCTCCCATCAACAGCACAACAACATGCTCTTCCATCAACAACCCAAGCAGCATGCTCTCCCATCAACACCCCACGCAACATGCTCTCACATCATCAACCCACGCAACATGCTCTTCCATCAACAATCCACGCAACATGCTCTCCAATCAAGAACCCAAGCAACATTCTCTTTCATCAATTTTCCAGATATGATTGGTGGATGAACAGCTCGGGTGACCTTCCGAGCAGGATTTCAGGCTAGGGCACACACTCGCTTGGCCCCAGTTATTCCGCAAGACAGCTGGTTAGCTTCCTCAAATGAAATAAGTCAAACCACAGTGGGATTCGAACAAGCAGCGGCGAGAGGCATGTGATGTGAAGTCAATGTCCTTAGCCACTCGGACAGGGAAGCCACTGATTAATGAAACCTGCGTCGAAAGATCACAATAGTTTCTAGAGAGTTATATGATGCGTAAGGACGCATAGTGATTGACATCGATGCTATGAAACGCTATCACAAAGCTGTATTGCTCTGTATCTTACATGCCACCTGTATGTCAGGTCCACTGCTTTCTATCGAATGACCTTAAGGGTACATATGGAAGATTGAAATAGACCTGGACAAGGAATTCATATGTTGAATCTAGGTGTTCTAGCTTCATAATTCTCTTGCATAGACACTTATGTAATATTTCTACAGTAGGTGGTTCCGGACATGTTGTCTGGTTCAAGCTTTGAAGCTGCCCAATGTCAATTACCAATGTAAACCAATCTTGTTGTGCAGTATTGATGGTTGGCTTCATCATGTTCAAGCTTTGAAGCAGACCAAGGTCAATTACCAATGTAAACCAATCTTGTTGTGCAGTATTGATGGTTGGCTTCATCATGTTCAAGCTTTGAAGCAGACCAAGGTCAATTACCAATGTAAACCAATCTTGTTGTGCAGTATTGATGGTTTGCTTCATCATGTTCAAGCTTTGAAGCAGACCAAGGTCAATTACCAATGTAAACCAATCTTGTTGTGCAGCATTGGTGGTTGGCATCATTATGGTCAAGCTTTGATGCTGACCATGGTCAATTACCAATTTAACCCAATCCTGTTAGGCAGCATTGATGGTTGGCACCATCTTGTTCAAACTGTGAAGCTTACCAAGGTTAATTACCAATCTAAGCCAAACATGTCGTTCAGCATCGATGGTTGGCACCATCTGGTTCAAGCTTTGAAGCTGATGATTGACATCATATATGCATTGTTAATTATTTTAGACACCATTTCTGGGGAATCCTTCCTAAATATTGGCGTGTAGGGAGACCACATCGGCATCGATTGTTCTCATTCTGAATACAGTGCTTCAGGAAGCTCGGCGGTATGACTACCTTGCAGATCACTGTCCAGATTGTTCGCATCCATTGTATTCCTGGATGTTGTCAATGCCGTAGCCAACTGTGGGATCTATCCCAGTACTTTTGGCAGCTGTTCGTTCTCTAATCAAGTCTTATGCCACCAATCATCCTATGTAATAGTGTCACGACTATGCTGGTAGCGTAGTTAGGCGTTCAGTCGTGGACAGACTTGTGAGAACTGATAACCTTTAAATTGACATTCCAGATGTCATGGGAATAAATAAAAATAAACTCAGATTTTCAACTCCAAACTCATATAAATTTACTCTTTCTTTTCTAATGTTCAACGCAATAATATAACTTGGTTTATTATCAAAAGCATATCACGTCAAATGTATTCATTTGATGCTAATATTCCCTTCAAAATCAATAAATAATACAATAAAAATCCGACCCTAATTTATATTCCATGGTCAGTTCCCCTTTCGTTCTCCGTTAGTTCTACCCTAGTTCTCCCCAGTTCTCTCCAGTTCTCCCCTAGATCCTCCCTTAGTTCTTCCATTCGTTCTCTCCTAATGAAACAAACGAGTAAAAGTATAGTAAAAATTTCCCGATCACACAAGAATTCCGCCACGCGCAGAAATCCTGCATCTCGCGAAAATGGCAGATTGTGCCAACGGGATTCCGCAGAATTCCTGCAAAATCCCGCTGTAATAGCAGAATATTGAATGTAAGATACATGACTGTTAGCATCAATCAAGACTTCAATCCATACTACATCAATCACCTATTGTGCGACATATACAACACTCACGTGAAAACCACAATTGATGACGTGGTACACAATACACACATCTAGGCAATATCAACATGCTTGTAATTTTACCATATCAGAACCATACTTTCTGGATAAAAGATCGATGACAGCTTCGAAAAGGTAGTGTTTTCTTTAAAGATATTATCAATCTTCTTGTCTAAGCCATAAAGATTCCACTACAACTCACAAATCATGTAAACTTAGATTGATCATTTGTACAAACAATTTCCCCACTCAGCATAAAGAACATGGCAATCGATTTAAACTGCTGTCGTAATTAATTCTAACCACAAATCTCAAGTTTCACAATAGCACAAACAGTCGTGTGTGTTCTGGCAGAACTCCCCTGTCCTCCCACGTCCTGTCCACCCGTCATAATCATCTCCTAACCAGTATCCTATGTAATTGCACAAACAGTCGGGTGTGTTCTGACAGAACTACCCTGTCCTCACACTTCCTGTACACCCGTCATAATCATCTTCTAACCAGTATCCTATGTAATTGCACAAACATTCGGGTGTATTCTGGCATAACTCCCCTGTCATCCCACTTCCTGTCCACCCGTCATACTAATCTCCTAACCAGTATCCTATGTAATTGCACAAACAATCGGGTGTATTCTGGCATAACTCACCTGTTCTCACACTTCCTGCCCACCCCTCATAATTATCTCCTAACCAGTATCCTATGTAATTGCACAAACAGTCGGGTGTATTCTGGCATAACTCCCCTGTCCCCCCACTTCTTGTCCACCCGTCATACTCATCTCCTAACCAGTATCCTTTGTAATTGCACAAACAGTCGGGTGTATTCTGGCAGAACTCCCTATCCTCCCACTTCCTGTCCACCCGTCATAATCATCTCCTAACCAGTATGCTATGTAATTGCACAAACAGTCTGGTGTATTCTGGCAGAACTCCCCTGTCCTCCCACTTCCTGTTCACCCATCATACTCATCTCCTGACCAGTATCCTATGTTATTTCACAAACAGTCGGGTGTATTCTGGCATAACTCCCCTGTCCTCACACTTCCTGTCCACCCGTCATAATCATCTCCTAACCAGTATCTAAGAAGGTAAGTAAATATGACTAAGAAATAACTAACAGGAAATTTATATTTAAACCTGATATACTTGGACACTTATTTTACCTAGAGTTTTGGGTAAAACAAGCATTATAATGGTGACTATTTTGAAACTATAAAGAAAGCGGCCATCCAGCTGAAATTGTATTGTCACCATGTTCTTATATGACCCCATAAATGTAGGTAATGACACTATTATTGTGCTGATATCTTGATTAATATGGGAGATATTAACCAAAATATATCTGAAATTGTGGATGAAGATGTCATGAATATTTGTCAACAGTAATGTATGCATTATTGACAGACGGACAAACAGGCATATTGTTATCTGTATGCAATATGGACAGACGGACAAACAACCTATAGGTCTTCCCATAACTCAGTTTTCATAAACTTCATCCCTAATTTATGCACTCTACAGACACAACTCGATCACATTTCACAGGCCTTAATACAGTATGTACCTTGTTATACAATATCCAAAACAAACAAATTATAAATATGTTTGGCCTGTAGCGTGCACTATTGCTAGAACCTTTTATTTTGTTTCAACAGAAATAGTAACTAATACTGCTAGTTTAGTCATTGTCAAACCAGGTATATATACAGTATGCACAACAAACATGTTACATAATTATACAATATGCACAACAAACATGTTTTTAAATTTCTTTGGCTGTACTACATACAATGTACAGTATACCGGTTTTTAGTTAAATACATGAAACATAACCTTGACACATATCGAGATACACTGGACCAGGTTAAAAACCAGAGATAAAAAATACATTAATGACCATGTAAAAAAGCTCTGGAAAAATGTATCCAGTGTACCTCGTGGGCGTTTCATATATTTTGTTGATAACATTCTGAACATATCTTTGATTAATTGTCGATTAAAATGTTTACAAAACATACCGTATTCTTACTCAAATTTATCTTAAACTGTAGCATGTAACACTGCTAGAACCTTTTATTCCTTTGCAATAGAAGTATTATCTAAAACCTTAGTTGAATATTACATAAACTTATTTCATTCGATACACATATGTACCGGAGATTCAAATATGTAATGACATGAAACTTTCTTGACAAACTTGTACAAGTAGATCAATTATTCTACAATGTTATCCCAACTTCAATGATAAATGTCAGTGTACATGACTGTAAATCTATGAACCTCATTGTTAATAAATATTTCAAACACTATGAGTTTTAGGTGTCAATTTCTTCTTATTAATATCAGTTCTCATCTATGAATTGAATTTCTTCATGGAAAGTCATAAACGGACAACAAATGTCTTCATTAAAAATTAAGTTTTATATAAAACTCAATTTTTAATGAAGTTGAGTTGATGCAATCCATCTAAAGTGCTCGCTAGAACTGATTAGATTCCACTTTCTCTCTTGATAAGTTTTACTCAGTCCCCTCTGATTGGCTGAACATACCCCAAAACAAGTACCCAGCTATATCATTGGTCAATACCTATGTCACCTTATGCGGCAGTCAAACTGACCGTATCTGGAAGACAATACTTTCCCGCTATACTACGAAACACTGGAAAGTACATTTATCTGTATGCAACAAGGACAGACTGACTAACAACCTATAGTTATCTGTATGCAATATGGACAGACGGAAGAATAACCTATAGCTATATGTATGCAATATGGACAGACGGACAAACAATCTATAGTTATATGTGTGCAACATGGACAGACGGACCAAAAACCTATAGTTATCTGTATGCAATATGGACAGAAGGACAAATAACCTATAGTTATATGTGTGCAATATGGACAGACGGACCAACAACCTATAGTTATCTGTATGTAACAAGGACAGACGGACAAACAATCTATAGTTATATGTGTGCAATATGGACAGACGGACCAACAACCTATAGTTATCTGTATGTAACAAGGACAGAGGGACAAATAATCTATAGTTATATGTGTGCAATATGGACAGACGGACAAACAACCAATAGTTATCTGTATGCAATATGGACAGACGGACAAACAACCAATAGTTATCTGTATACAATATGGACAGACGGATAAACAACCAATAGTTATATGTATGCAATATGGACAGACGGACTAACAACCAATATATATATGTATGCAATATGGACAGACGGACTAACAACAAATAGTTATCTGTATGCAATATGGACAGACGGACAAACAATCTATAATTATCTGTATGCAATATGGACAGACTGACAAACAATATATAGTTATCTGTATGCAATATGGACAGACGGACTAACAATCTATAGTTATCGGTATGCAACGAGGACAGACGGACAAACAATCAATAGTTATCTGCATGCAATATGGACAGACGGACACACATCCTATAGTTATCTGTATGCAATATGGACAGACGGACAAACAACTTATAGTTATCTGTATGCAATATGGACAGACGGACTAACAACCAATAGTTATCTGTATGCAATATGGACAGACGGGCAAACAATCTATAGTTATCTGTATGCAATATGGACAGACGGACAAACAACCAATAGTTATCTGTATGCAATATGGACAGACGGACAAACAACCAATAGCTATCTGTATGCAATATGGACAGACGGACAAACAACCAATAGTTATCTGTATGCAATATGGACAGACGGACAAACAATCTATAGTTATCTGTATGCAATATGGACAGACGGACAAACAATCTATAGATATATGTATGCAATATGGACAGACGGAAAAACAATCTATAGTTATCTGTATGCAATATGGACAGATGGACAAACAATCTATAGTTATCTGTATGCAATATGGACAGACGGACAATCAATCTATAGATATATGTATGCAATATGGACAGACGGACAAACAATCTATAGTTATCTGTATGCAATATGGACAGACGGACAAACAATCTATAGTTATATGTATGCAATATGGACAGACGGACAACTATCTATAGTTATCTGTATGCAATATGGACAGACGGACAAACAATCTATAGTTATCTGTATGCAATATGGACAGACGGACAAACAATCAATAGTTATCTGTATGCAATATGGACAGACGGACACACATCCTATAGTTATCTGTATGCAATATGGACAGACGGACTAACAACCAATAGATATCTGTATGCAATATGGACAGACGGACAAACAACCAATAGTTATATGTATGCAATATGGACAGACGGACACACAATATATAGTTATCTGTATGCAACGAGTACAGACGGACAAACAATCAATAGTTATCTGTATGCAATATGGACAGACGGAAACACAGCCTATAGTTATATGTATGCAATATGGACAGACGGACAAACAACCTATAGTTCTCTATGCAATATGGACAGACGGACTAACAATATATAGTTATCTGTATGCAATATGGACAGACGGACAAACAATCTATAGTTATCTGTATGCAATATGGACAGACGGACAAACAATCTATAGTTATCTGTATGCAATATGGACAGACGGACAAACAATCAATAGTTATATGTATGCAACGAGGACAGACGGACAAACAACAAATAGTTATCTGTATGCAATATGGATAGACGGACAAACAACCAATAGTTATCAGTATGCAATATGGACAGACGGACTAACAACCAATAGTTATCTGTATGCAATATGGACAGACGGACAAACAACCAATAGCTATCTGTATGCAATATGGACAGACGGACAAACAACCAATAGTTATCTGTATGCAATATGGACAGACGGACAAACAATCTATAGTTATCTGTATGCAATATGGACAGACGGACAAACAATCTATAGTTATCTGTATGCAATATGGACAGACGGACAAACAATCTATAGTTATCTGTATGCAATATGGACAGACGGACAAACAATCTATAGTTATCTGTATGCAATATGGACAGACGGACAAACAATCTATAGTTATATGTATGCAATATGGACAGACGGACAAACAATCTATAGTTATCTGTATGCAATATGGACAGACGGACAAACAATCTATAGTTATATGTATGCAATATGGACAGACGGACAAACAATCTATAGTTATCTGTATGCAATATGGACAGACGGACAAACAATCTATAGTTATCTGTATGCAATATGGACAGACTGACAAACAATATATAGTTATCTGTATGCAATATGGACAGACGGACTAACAATCTATAGTTATCTGTATGCAACGAGGACAGACGGACAAACAATCAATAGTTATCTGCATGCAATATGGACAGACGGACACACATCCTATAGTTATCTGTATGCAATATGGACAGACGGACAAACAACATATAGTTATCTGTAAGCAATATGGACAGACGGACTAACAACCTATAGTTATCTGTATGCAATATGGACAGACGGACAAACAATCTATAGTTATCTGTATGCAATATGGACAGACGGACAAACAACCAATAGTTATCTGTATGCAATATGGACAGACGGACAAACAACCAATAGCTATCTGTATGCAATATGGACAGACGGACAAACAACCAATAGTTATCTGTATGCAATATGGACAGACGGACAAACAATCTATAGTTATCTGTATGCAATATGGACAGACGGACAAACAATCTATAGTTATATGTATGCAATATGGATAGACGGAAAAACAATCTATAGTTATCTGTATGCAATATGGACAGATGGACAAACAATCTATAGTTATCTGTATGCAATATGGACAGACGGACAAACAATCTATAGTTATATGTATGCAATATGGACAGACGGACAAACAATCTATAGTTATCTGTATGCAATATGGACAGACGGACACACAATCTATAGTTATATGTATGCAATATGGACAGACGGACAAACAATCTATAGTTATCTGTATGCAATATGGACAGACGGACAAACAATCTATAGTTATCTGTATGCAATATGGACAGACGGACAAACAATCAATAGTTATCTGTATGCAATATGGACAGACGGACACACATCCTATAGTTATCTGTATGCAATATGGACAGACGGACTAACAACCAATAGATATCTGTATGCAATATGGACAGACGGACAAACAACCAATAGTTATATGTATGCAATATGGACAGACGGACACACAATATATAGTTATATGTATGCAACGAGTACAGACGGACAAACAATCAATAGTTATCTGTATGCAATATGGACAGACGGAAACACAGCCTATAGTTATATGTATGCAATATAGACAGACGGACAAACAACCTATAGTTATATGTATGCAATATAGACAGACGGACAAACAACCTATAGTTATATTTATGCAATATGGACAGACGGACAAACAACCTATAGTTATATCTATGCAATATGGACAGACGGACTAACAATCTATAGTTATCTGTATGCAATATGGACAGACGGACAAACAATCTATAGTTATCTGTATGCAATATGGACAGACGGACAAACAATCTATAGTTATCTGTATGCAATATGGACAGACGGACAAACAATCAATAGTTATATGTATGCAACGAGGACAGACGGACAAACAACAAATAGTTATCTGTATGCAATATGGATAGACGGACAAACAACCAATAGTTATCTGTATGCAATATGGACAGACGGACTAACAACCAATAGTTATCTGTATGCAATATGGACAGACGGGCAAACAATCTATAGTTATCTGTATGCAATATGGACAGACGGACAAACAACCAATAGTTATTTGTATGTAATATGGACAGACGGACAAACAACCAATAGCTATCTGTATGCAATATGGACAGACGGACAAACAACCAATAGTTATCTGTATGCAATATGGACAGACGGACAAACAATCTATAGTTAGCTGTATGCAATATGGACAGACGGACAAACAATCTATAGTTATATGTATGCAATATGGACAGACGGACAAACAATCTATAGTTATCTGTATGCAATATGGACAGACGGACAAACAATCTATAGTTATTTGTATGCAATATGGACAGACGGACAAACAATCTATAGTTATCTGTATGCAATATGGACAGACGGACTAACAATCTATAGTTATCTGTATGCAACGAGGCCAGTCGACGGACAAACAATCTATAGTTATTTGTATGCAATATGGACAGACGGACAAACAATCTATAGTTATCTGTATGCAATATGGACAGACGGACTAACATCCAATAGTTATCTGTATGCAATATGGACAGACGGACTAACAATCTATAGTTATCTGTATGCAATATGGACAGACGGACAAACAATCTATAGTTATCTGTTTGCAATATGGACAGACGGACAAACAATCTATAGTTATCTGTATGCAATATGGACAGACGGACAAACAATCTATATTTATCTGTATGCAACGAGGACAGACGGACAAACAACAAATAGTTATCTGTATGCAATATGGATAGACGGACAAACAACCAATAGTTATCTCTATGCAATATGGACAGACGGACGAACAACCTATGGTTCTCTATGTAATATGGACAGACGGACTAACAATCTATAGTTATCTGTATGCAATATGGACAGACGGACAAACAATCTATAGTTATCTGTATGCAATACGGACAGACGGACTAACAACCAATAGTTATATGTATGCAACAAGGACAGACGGACATACAATCTATTGTTATCTGTATGCAATATGGACAGACGGACTAACAAACAATAGCTATCTTTGTGCAATATGGACAGACGGAAACACACTCGATAGTTATCTGTATGCAATATGGACAGATGGACACACCGACTATAGTTATCTGTATGCAATATGGACAGACGCACGAACAGCCTATAGTTATGTATGCAATATGGACAGACGGACAAACAATCTATAGTTATCTGTATGCAATAAGGACAGACGGACACACAGTCTATAGTTATCTGTATGCAATACGGACAGACGGACGAACAGCCTATAGTTATCTGTATGCAATATGGACAGACGGACAAACAACCTATTGTTATCTGTTTGCAATATGGACAGACGGACTAACAACCTATAGTTATCTGTATGCAATATGGACAGACGGACAATCTATTGTTATCTGTATGCAATAAGGACAGACGGACAAACAGCCTATATTTATCTCTATGCAATATGGACAGACGGACGAACAGCCTATAGTTCTGTATGCAATATGAACAGACGGACAAACAATCTATAATTATCTATATGCAATATGGACAGACGGACTAATAACCTATAGTTATCTGTATGCAATATGGACAGACGGACGAACAGCCTATATTTATATGTATGCAATATCGACAGACGGACAAACAATCAATAGTTATCTGTATGCAATATGGACAGACGGACTAACAACCTATATTTATCTGTATGCAATATGGACAGACGGACAAACAATCTATAGTTAGCTGTATGCAATATGGACAGACGGACCAACAACCTATAGATATCTGTATGCAATATTGTATATCAGTACTGAGTATATACTACATTGTATATCAGTACTGGGTATATATTGCATTGTACGTCAGTACTGAGTATATACTACATTGTACATCAGTACTGGATATATACTACAGTGTACATCAGTACTGGGTATAACTATATTGAGTACCAGTACTAGGTATATACTACATTGTACATCAGTATTGGGTATATACTACATTGTACATCGGTACTGGGTATATACTACATTATACATTGGTACTGGGTATATACTACATTGTACATCAGTAGTGGGTATATAGTACATTGTACATCCGTACTGGGTATATACTACATTGCACATCAGTACTGGGTATATACTACATTGTACATCAGTACTGGGTATATACTACATTGTACATCAGTACTGGGTATATACTACATTGTACATCAGTACTGGGTATATACTACATTGTACATCAGTACTGGGTATATACTACATTGTACATCGGTACTGGGTATATACTACATTGTACATCGGTACTGGGTATATACTACATTGTACATCAGTACTGGGTATATACTACATTGTACATCAGTACTGGGTGTATACTACATTGTACATCAGTACTGGGTATATACTACATTGTACATCAGTACTGGGTATATACTACATTGTACATCGGTACTGGGTATATACTACATTGTACATCAGTACTGGGTAAATACTACATTATACATCGGTACTGGGTATATACTACATTGTATATCAGTACTGGGTATATATTGCATTGTACGTCAGTACTGAGTATATACTACATTGTACATCAGTACAGGATATATACTACAGTGTACATCAGTACTGGGTATATACTACATTGTACATCAGTACTGGGTATATACTACATTGTACATCGGTACTGGGTATATACTACATTGTACATCAGTACTGGGTATAACTATATTGAGTACCAGTACTAGGTATATACTACATTGTACATCAGTATTGGGTATATACTACATTGTACATCGGTACTGGGTATATACTACATTATACATCAGTACTGGGTATATACTACATTATACATTGGTACTGGGTATATACTACATTGTACATCAGTAGTGGGTATATACTACATTGTACATCAGTACTGGGTATATACTACATTGCACATCAGTACTGGGTATATACTACATTGTACATCAGTACTGGGTATATACTACATTGTATATCAGTACTGGGTATATACTACATTGTACATCAGTACTGGGTATATACTACATTGTACATCAGTACTGGGTATATACTACATTGTACATCGGTACTGGGTATATACTACATTGTACATCGGTACTGGGTATATACTACATTGTACATCAGTACTGGGTATATACTACATTGTACATCAGTACTGGGTATATACTATATTGTACATCAGTACTGGGTATATACTACATTGTACATCAGTACTGGGTATATACTACATTGTACATCGGTACTTGGTATATACTACATTGTACATCAGTACTGGGTAAATACTACATTATACATCGGTACTGGGTATATACTACATTGTACATCAGTACTGGGTATATACTACATTGTACATCAATACTGGGTAAATACTACATTATACATCGGTACTGGGTATATACTACATTGTACATCAGTACTGGGTATATACTACATTGTACATCAGTACTGGGTATATACTACATTGTACATCCGTACTGGGTTTATACTACAGTGTGTACCAGTACTGGGTATATACTACATTGTACATCATTACTGGGTATATACTACATTTTGTACCAGTACAGTGTATATACTACATTGTACATCAGTACTGGGTATATACTACATTGCACATCAGTACTGGGTATATACTACATTGTACATCAGTACTGGGTATATACTACATTGTACATCGGTACTGGGTATATACTACATTGTACATCAGTACTGGGTAAATACTACATTATACATCGGTACTGGGTATATACTACATTGTACATCAGTACTGGGTATATACTACATTGTACATCCGTACTGGGTTTATACTACAGTTTGTACCAGTACTGGGTATATACTACATTGTACATCAGTACTGGGTATATACTGCATTGTACATCATTACTGGGTATATACTACATTGTACATCAGTATTGGGTATATACTACATTATACATCAGTATTGGGTATATACTACATTGTGCATCGGTACTGGGTATATACTACATTATACATTGGTACTGGGTTTATACTACATTGCACATCAGTACTGGGTATATACTACATTGTACAACAATACTGGGTATATACTACATTGTACATCAGTACTGGGTATATATTACAATGTACATCAGTACTGGGTATATACTACATTGTACATCAGTACTGGGTATATACTACATTGTTCAACAATACTGGGTATATACTACATTGTACATCAGTACTGGGTATATATTACAATGTACATCAGTACTGGGTATATACTACATTGCACATCAGTACTGGATATATATTACCTTGTACCTGATATGTCATCGGGTTGCATTTGTAGGTGACATGAAATCATATGTGTCAAGCGTCATATCACATATCTTTATAGACAACATAAAATGTATCGGAATATTCTTAGATACTCATTTGTTATAGATGTATGTCTTAAGCATCATAGAGACAGTTATTTCCTGACAGAATATCCTGACGATAGTCTACATATTTTATTTAATTTATACTTCAAAGACCTACTCTTTAACACCACTGGCGTCATATACTGAATATTTGTCATAGCTTAATTGGTGTCACCGGAGGAGGGGACAATGTGTTTATCCTCCGTCTGTCCTCATCCATAAAATGGACATACATGCCTAAGAGAACAATATTATGTTTAGTGTTTAGTGGTCTAGTATTAAATGTTATGTGGCTATAGAAAATGTGGAGGCCATCAATTCAATTTGTGCGGCTATATAGAATAAAGGATAAGGCACGTAATAAACACTTGTGGGTATGGACGTCAGTCCGTACATCTTTCCGGAAAGACATACTGGAATATGAAATGTTGCATTATAAACCTTCACACATGGTGTCACAATATTGAGATACGGCTTCAATGTTGCCATATTTGTATGCTAAGATTGCATCAGGTTTTTGTTAGTGCATTAGTTTCGGCATTAGAAATCATGAACGTACATGCAATTTTTATCCATTTCGGTTCAGAAATGACAAAGTTATCATTTTCATAACTTTAGACTTATTGTTAATCAGTTATAAACCCCTAGGAGAGGCCTTGGTTGATAAAGATACAGCCGCATAGCGTGATATCAAATTCACGGAATGTGTTCTTATCTCGTGCAGATTTCCTATCTAGACCACTGTGGTAATAAAAGCCGCCGGTTTCATGCTATTTGGCGCACAGACGGATCTGTAGTCCAGTGATAACACGCTGGACTTGTAATCCAGGGATCGCAGGTTCGATCCCCCGTCTGACCCTAATACAATTAACAGTCTTTCAGATGGGACGTTAAAACGAGGTCTCGTGTCGGTGCTTTACACCGTGCACGTAAAAGAACCAGATCAGATTCTGGAATGGGTCTCTGTCTGTATCATGCACTATCCTCCAAAATCTAAAATAACTAATCTCTTCAGGAGGCGTCGCTCATATGGGCAACCGGTAGCGACGATAAATAAACGTAAAAACACACACACTATTTGGCGCACACACATTTGACTGTTACGACAGACCTGGAATAGAGTGAATATATTCAAGGACATTTTTTATTTATTCTCAGAAAACGAGGTATGTGTAAATTTATGTTAAAATTGTATTAGTTAATTTGAACATTGTGTATTTAAACGTTCATTCTGTTTAGTTATAGTTTCATAATTTATGCCGAAAGTATGCCGTATAGAGTTGCTGAGTATTTCTGTCCGTAACTGTTTTGTTGAAAGAGTTTGTGTTAATATATTAACTATGGAACGCCAATGAGGTATGAGGTTTATGTGGTTCTATACTCACGGCTCCATAATTAAGTATTATTACCGGCAGAAGATTGTATTTTAATGATTGCAGTTGTTATATAATTATGGCCGTGTATTCATTGAAATGTCAGCACGTGGTTAGTAACACATGGTCAGTCACACGTGATTCATATCATCATTATTATGTACTATGGTTGATCATCATAAACGAATGATAGTACGTGTAACTGTAAGGGAAGTAAGAAGCGTGACGTATCGTAACTGAAAAATAGTATAGCCAGTATACTGGTGCACTTGTAGCACGATACATTATAGGAATTTACCTAGTATTTTCCATATGCTATATATATTTAAGCTTCATCCACCGGACGTATATTACCGGCGTGGAATGAGATTGCGTCGTTGCCCGGAAGTACATTACCCGGAACGTATTTGATGTTTTGCCCGGACATAGAGTTCCCGGAGCCAGAGTTTACTGTTTTACCCGGACGTTGTATATTCCCCCGGAGTGGAGAGAATTTGGGGCTCGCAGCGTGTGTCGCCACAACACTCACTACGATGTTCTTGGTCTCCTGGAGATATCTCAAGGAAGCCAACACTATACTGGCAGCCAGAACGGGAACATGGTCGTCAAGGATTGGAATCATCGAGACAAACATAAATACGTGAATCTATTTTTAGTTTATGTTACCTACTCATAGTAGACGGTTTAAGTGTGATTACCTCACATCAGCGTTGTGCATAGCGTTATAGAACGTTAAAAACGCACAAGCATATGAGATTGGTGTAACGTTAGCGAACGTTCACTAAGGACAGTTAGCAAGTATTGCACTGATGGCATTGACTAAGAGAGGAACTGTTTAAGAGCAAGATCTTAGAACTTCGGATGAACATACATTGTTTTGCACAAGCATCATCATTCATACAAATAATTCATCGTCTTATTGTAACTTGTATATATTGTACCGAGTGTTGATTGAGTCTGATTGAGTATTGTGATCTAGCTTTGTCGGTCCATCTTGCTACACATGGGTACATATCAATAGTGTTACGCGCCAACCGGGGTCAATCTAGTGGACAGACGGGAGAACGGACGATCACAGCGGACAATTAACTAAGTGAGGACAACGATGTGATGTATCTTCTTTTACTCTATAGCAACTGCTATTAATAAGTGCGACTGTTAACGATCACTATGCAATTCTTAATATTACAAAACTGGCCAAGAAACCCGAAATATATCATGAAATGACACCAAAAACGCACCAATGTTTAAGTGTTGGAGGCCAAGAATGACATTCTGCTCGATATTTATGCTAACACACAATGCGATGTCGCAGTACATGCACGTGCCCCACATGTCGCGTTACGTCACACACAAATGTGTAGTACAACAGGTACTCACAACTAAAATAAGACTGCCGCGTAGCGTCTAATACACAGGGTGCATTCAATATGGCGGCCTACATGCTAAACACAATACAGTTGGTCTAAACAGTAAATTACACCAATTTACATACATCGATCACTTAACAGGAATATTCAGTAACACAGATAGGATTAACTACACCAGGGATGTTCCTAAGCAGAACAATACTTGAGGATTATCATATCAGAAACAGCGAGAATACACGAAACTGGACCTCGTGTAACTCAGACCGTAGATTACAACTGGAGTGATATTCGAAGGCGGTCTGTTGTTCTGTTTGTTTCATAGAGCAACGGTCAAATTCCTATAGCGCTGCCAGTAAACATGCATCACCACACTCCATGGAAACGCACAGGGTGAACGTAGGGTAAGCCTAGGGTGTTACAATATGGAGATTATATTATTATCTTTTTGTGTATGACATATTTACTATTTATTTTCAATAAAATATTACTAGCTTGAATTTACTTGAGACATCTGCATATTCAGTCGACCTTAGGTCACAGCAAAGTCACAATAGGTATTATATAGCCTTGCAATTATAGGTAGAAACCAGCCTCGTTGATGATGTGGTAATATAGAATGCTTGTGGCGTCGAAGGGACAGGGTTCGATCCTCAATGAAGGTATTTTTTTTTTATCTTTTTTAATATTTAACATTTATATCAATATGCAACACACTTCATGATATTCTTACTTTTCACGATTGTGTTAACATTCCCGCTATACATCGCCAACAAAGGAGAACATGTATACAACATTCTGAAGGTTTTCGCTGCTAGTGGTGTGAAATGAAAGTAATAGTAGTACATGTATAGACTTCATAAACTGAAATAAAATGCATGAAATAAACAATAAAGTAAATATCAAACATTTAAGCAACAACAAATTTGGAAATTATCTTTTATTCATTAATTACTCGAATAAAAGCATCATTTTAGATGACAAACACATGTTGTACCTAATACAATGAAATGAAGTTAAATAACCGTAGACTCATGATTGTCCTCATTTTATAATGTTTCGAACTCGCACGGAACTGTGGTATTATAACGTTGTGGGGAGTAGTAACACCCTAGACCGCTTGGCTATTAATCCATTGAATTATGAATTCTCCATTTAATCTGCAAAAATCCATTGCAAATGAAGCGTGTAATTATGTTAATGTCTTAAGTAAATTTACGCTTGCAATACGATTAAACAAAACTAAAGCTTCTGAAGAAAACTAATATCAACCTTCTTCAGACAGTGTATAGTTTTTGTGTTTTTTGAGAAATTATGTGACTTTAGTAGACTTCAGACTAGTTGATGTGTAGAAAAGATGTGGTATACGTATTCGGGCCATTACAAACTGACGGTTGGTATACTGTATTATTTGGCGGAGGAATAGAGTGTGTAAACACAGTGGCGTTATTCACAGGTGAGCACTGGCTATGTGAAGCGTTATATTTTGAATATTCATGCTGTGTTCCAGGTTGATTTGAATACCTCTTCACAGTGGATGTGGTATCAGAAGAAATGAAAGATTGGAAATATAAATGAACATACTGTATGGTTTTACTTTTTACTAAGTATTTAATAGGCAATTTATGTGTTGCTTTACAACCACAAGTGCACGACAAGTGCATGCGATCATTTGCTGTTCAGTGTCTTTAACAATAGCTGCTGTGATAAATGTGTGTGTGTTTTACGTTTATTTATCGCCGCTACCGGTTGTCCATATGAGCGACGCCTCCTGAAAAGATTAGTCATTTTAGATTTAAGGAGGATATTGCAATGATACAGACAGAGACACATTCCAGAGTCTCCTCTAGTTCTGTTACATGCACTATGAAAAGCACCGACACGAGACCTCGGCTGTCCAGTCCAATCTGAAATACTGTTAATTGTATTAGGGTCAGACGGGGGATCGAACCGGCTATCCCTTGATTACCTGTCAAACGTGTTAACCACTGGATTACAGATCCGTCTGTTGTGTAATAAATATTATTTGACTGTCGTTAAATATGGGACGAATACAAGGCTATTTGCCACACCGGTGCGATAAATATTATTTGACTAAATGTGATGTGTCGCTAACTATGGGACAACTCCAAGGGTATTTACCACACCGGTGTGATGTTTATGATTTGATTGTCGCTAAATATGGGACGAATACAAGGGTATTTACCACACCGGTGTGATGTTTATGATTTGATTGTCGTTAAATATGGGACGAATACAAGGGTATTTACCACACCGGTGTGATGTATATGATTTGACTGTCGTTAAAGATGGGACGAATACAAGGGTACTTACCACACCGGTGTGATGTTTAAGATTTGATTGTTTCTAAATATGGGACAAATACAAGGCTATTTACCACACCGGTGTGATGTATATGATTTGATTGTCGCTGTTTATGGGAGGAATACAAGTGTACTTACCACACCGGTGTGATGTATATGATTTGATTGTCGCTAATAATGGGAGGAACACAAGGGTACTTACCACACCGGTGTGATGTATATGATTTGACTGTCGCTAAACATGGGACGAATACAAGGGTATTTACCACACAGGTGTGATGTATATAATTTCATGGTCGCTAAATATGGGACAAATACAAGGGTATTTACCACACCCGTGTTATGTATATGATTTCATTGTCGCTAAATATGGGACGAATTCAAGGCTATTTAACCCACCGGTGTGATGTATATGATTTGATTGTCGCTAAATATGGGACAAACACAAGGGTATTTACCACACCGGTGTGATGTATATGATTTGATTGTCGTTAAATATGGGACAAAACCAAGGGTATTTACCACACCGGTGTGATGTATATGATTTGTGACATATAATGATCCTAAAGTGCTTGATGTGCACACTATGTGCTACTACACTTGGCTATATCATACTGGCATGAGAAGTGTATTGCATCATTCATGAAGGAGAATGCCATTGAATGAATTCCAACGATTTCAATCATTGCTAATCTGTTGTTTTGAGCTTCCAAACATACATTTAACATAGACACGCTTCCCTTTGTTTACCCTTACAACAGCATTATCTGAAGAGCAGGATGTGTTAACGGTGTCACCATGTGTGCTAGAGGCCACCAGATTGTCTTCAACAAATATACCGTAATACATGAATCGACTATTATAATTACACATATGCACACTAAACATGTAGAGACCAGCTGTAGGTGCAGTGAATACACCAGTAGTTATATCATAGCCCTCGCCTTCATTTAGCAGCTCTACTTTGTATACGAAGACCTCGTTAGTAGCAAAAGTAAGATCTGTTGGACTATGGACGTTGAAAGCTGGAGGCCGGACGAACTGTTTCTCTGAAAGTAAATACGTAACGTACATAAGTTATTTGAACGAGCTAGTCAACATTTTATACATCACGTTTTCGCTCGGAACCGTCGTCCCTCCTCCCTGCTCAATTACAATACCAGTAGGAATAATATATATATATATATAATATTATAAATATATATATATATATATTATACTAATAATACGAGTACATTACCTGTGCAAGGCTGCAACTCACTGGCAGTGTTGGTATCGTGCAAACAATCAAAGTGCTACTATTTTAGATATTGATCATGTAATATAAGATAGGCTTATACCAAGGACGCTACTGCCATTGATGGTGACTGGGCTAATATAATATACGTTTATACCACATACTGGCATTGATGGTGACTGGGCTAATATAATATACGTTTATACCACAGACTGGCATTGATGGTGACTGGGCTAATATAATATACGTTTATACCACAGACTGGTATTGATGGT
This sequence comes from Archivesica marissinica, assembly GCA_014843695.1. NCBI lineage: Eukaryota > Metazoa > Mollusca > Bivalvia > Venerida > Vesicomyidae > Archivesica > Archivesica marissinica. The sequence continues at coordinate 28,973,458 of CM026391.1, read as the reverse complement.
GACTGGGCTAATATAATATACGTTTATACCACAGACTGGCATTGATGGTGACTGGGCTAATATAATATACTTTAATACCACAGACTGGCATTGATGGTGACTGGGCTAATATAATATAGGTTTATACCACAGACGCTACTGGCATTGATGGTGATTGGGCTAATATATTATACGTTTATACAACAGACTGGCATTGATGGTGACGGGGCTAATATAATATACGTTTATACAACAGAATCTACTAGCATTGATGGTGACTGGGCTAATATAATATACGTTAATACCACAGACTGGCATTGATGGTGACTGGGCTAATATAATATACGTTATACCACAGACTGGCATTGATGGTGACTGGGCTAATATAATATACGTTTATACCACAGACTGGCATTGAGGGTGAATGGGCTAATATACTATACGTTTATACCACATACGCTACTGGCATTTATGGTGACTGGGCTAATATAATATACGTTTATACCACAGACTGGCATTGATGGTGACTGGGCTAATATAATATACGTTTATACAACAGACTCTACTAGCATTGATGGTGACTGGGCTAATATAATATACGTTTATACCACAGACTGGCATTGATGGCGACTGGGCTAATATAATATACGTTATACCACAGACTGGCATTGATGGTGACTGGGCTAATATAATATACGTATATACCACAGACTGGCAGTGATGGTGGCGGGGCTAATATAATATACGTTTATACAACAGACGCTACTGGAATTGATGGTGACGGGGCTAATATAATATACGTTTATACAACATACACTACTGGCAGTGATGGTGACTGGGCTAATATAATATATGTTTATACAACAGACGCTACTGGCATTGATGGTGACTGGGCTAATATAATATACGTGTATACAACAGACGCTACTTACATTGATGGTGACTGGGTTAATATAATATACTTTTATACAACAGACGCTACTGGCATTGGTGGTGACTGGGCTAATATAGTATACGTTTATACCACAGACTGGCATTGATGGTGACTGGGCTAATATAATATACGTTTATACAGCAGACGTTACTGACATTGATGGTGACTGGGCTAATATAATATATGTTTATACAACAGACTGGCATTGGTGGTGACAGGGCTAATATAATATACGTTTATACCACAGAGGCTCCTGGCATTGATGGTGACTGGGCTAATATAATATACGTTTATACCACAGACTGGCATTGATGGTGACTGGGCTAATATAATATACGTTATACCACAGACTGGCATTGATGGTGACTGGGCTAATATAATATACGTATATACCACAGACTGGCATTGATGGTGACTGGGCTAATATAATATACGTATATACCACAGACTGGCATTGATGGTGACTGGGCTAATATAATATACGTTTATACCACAGACGCTACTGGCATTGATGGTGGCGGGGCTAATATAATATACGTTTATACAACAGACTCTACTGGAATTTATGGTGACGGGGCTAATATAATACAGGTTTATACAACAGACGCTACTGGCATTGATGGTGACGTGGCTAATATAATATACGTTTATACAACATACCCTACTGGCATTGATGGTGACTGGGCTAATATAATATATGTTTATACAACAGACGCTACTGGCATTGATGGTGACTGGGCTAATATAATATACGTTTATACAACAGACGCAACTTACATTGATGGTGACTGGGTTAATATAATATACGTTTATTCAACACACGCTACTGGCATCGATGGTGCCTGGGCTAATATAATATACTTTTATACAACAGACGCTACTGGCATTGGTGGTGACTGGGCTAATATAGTATACGTTTATACCACAGACTGGCATTGGTGGTGACTGGGCTAATATAATATACGTTTATACAACAGACGCTACTGACATTGATGGCGACTGGGCTAATATATTATATGTTTATACAACAGACTGGCATTGGTGGTGACTGGGCTAATATAATATATGTTTATACAACAGACTGGCATTGGTGGTGACTGAGCTAATATAATATACGTTTATACCACAGAGGCTCCTGGCATTGATGGTGACTGGGCTAATATAATATACGTTTATACAACAGACGCTACTGGCATTGATGGTGACTGGGCTAATATAATATACATTTATACCACAGACGCTACTGACATTGATGGTGACTGGGCTAATATAATATACGTTTATACAACAGACGCTACTGACATTGATGGTGACTGGGCTAATATAATATACGTTTATACCACAGACGCTACTGGCATTGATGGTGACTGGACTAATATAATATACGTTTATACAACAGACGCTGCTGATATTGATGGTAACGGGGCGTCAATTTTAATCTTACTTGGATATGGCCTAAACAAATGTATGTATAGTACTAGCGTGTAGTGTATCATAGTGTTGCTAAACATGTATTTTGTGTTTGAACCCCTGAACCATTTGTCCAGATCCCTAATATCTCTTCGATTCTTCAACAGAAACAACATAACCACAACTAAATATCTGCTGGTTTAATACCGTCATCGTAATACCGCTATCGCAAAATCGTTCCCTTGACCGAATATCTCTTCGATTCTTCAACGGAAACAACATAGTCACAACTACATATCTGCTGGTTTAAGCCTGTTGGAGCCATCGTCAGCCACCGTATACTGTGCATGATCGAATTCCATTTCATTATATAGACACATCATAATGAAAACATACATTAAATATAATGCATCATCTTCAAAACAAAAAATACAACTGGTCGCAACTGATCCACAAGACTGAATGGCTATACAATCGTACATTCACGAAACACATCGTGCATATAATCACATCATTATCCTTAATCTGTGGTATGCTGCCAATATAAAAACTAAAACCATTGACACCTAAATATGTTGAAGGTTATACCTGCAAAACAGATTGTGTAAGTCTGTTGAATTCCAATTAGTGGGTTATTTTGGGGGTTTCACTACAACAGCTTAATTAGGTCATATGGCGAATCTTGATTTCTAATTGGATGGTACTGTAAATGTTTACAGATTATACTTTAAAGAGGTTTATTTCCCGTCGTGCTCAAAATGTAAGCTCTATCGGATATCTGGAAGAAAACCTTTTGATTTAGGCTTAACATCTTCCAAATAACATGTTCAGCAGTTAGCTTAATCATATATTCTATTGCTCGATTCATTTTACATATATAAGTGCATACAATAACATATCACACATACAGTTTAGATTCTAAAAAGGTTTATTTCCAGTCGTGCACAAAATGTAAGCTCTATCGGATAACTGGAAGAAAACGTTTTGGTTTAGGCTTAACATCTTCCAAATAACATGTTCAGCAGTTAGCTTAATCATATATTGTATTGCTTGATTCATTTGACATATATATGTGCATACAAACATGACACATTAAAGAAAGGCAAACGCGATGGGGGAATATTAGTTACGGCCCTTCCCGAAGTGCAGCGGTTGTATGTATTTGGTGCATTCCAGAATAACATAAGTGCAGTTATATTGAGTTGTTTCGCCAACATTGACAGTTGCCAAATAGTACCAGTGCAGTTATATGAGTTTTTCGCCAACATTGACAGTTGCCAAGTAGCACAAGTGCAGCTATATGTGTTGTTGCATATGCGGGTTTATGTTTTCCAAAATAACATGCATAGAGTGATTTACGAAAACATGTCATCTATGCCACTTGTTGCGCCAAATGAACGATATAGTTACTAGTACATGAAAATATGCACCGTATTACAACTTTTGCAGCCAATATATGTTCTCAATAGATGTGCAATAAAGACATGCAGCTATGCATTTCGTAATTCGTTTACCTTTGAGGCCAACAAGATCTTCGCGTTGTTTCTCAATCTCCACTTCTATGTCTTCTATTTCAATTCGATATTTTCCTATTTTATTCTCAATCTTATCTCTCAGTTCCAAGTTGCTTTCAGTAAATGCTTCCATCTTCGCACCCATTCGTTCAGTAAATGCTTCCATCTTCTCACACATATCCTTAACTTCAATGTCTAAGAGGTCCATGTCATGCTCTACGCGAACCATTTTATATAGCATCTGCTCCTCATAGTGGAATTTAGAGCACTTTGGCTCGGAAGCCAAAGATGCCTCAGTTTTCACTAAAGTGTACACAAGTATTGCAGAGATATCTGTCAAGAAAAACATTTTAAACACTGTAATAACTTCTTTAATTTAACATCAAAGAAAAGATCAATACGTTTCCAACGTCTGTGTACTAACTCTAATCAATGCATGATATTTATAGTTAAACAGCCAAAGTATACAGACATGTATGTCCCTATGAAATAATGTATTATTCCACAAATGAGTCACTATAGTCTGTATCAAGTTAGTTCAGGATTCCACATGTAGTATCAACTAGTTAGTTTGAATGTGGCTGCTTTCTGCTGCGCTAAGGCCTTTGTGATTTATCAATTAGTTCCGGTCCACTTTCTCTGTCTTGTGTATTCGGTGGTTTACCGGCTGCGGTTCACGTAGTTCTATAGCTGATAGCCCCGGGACATGTTCAGCTACTTCTCATTTCGTTCTCACACCGCTTCAGTTACTGGTACTGGTACCACTTCCTGTCGGGAAACATCCCTTTTGTACCGTATTCAATATATTCCACTACCATGCCATTTTGCAACTCAATCTCATATGATACTGGTCCCGTTTGTTTCACAATTAATCCATGCTTGCTAAAGCCTAGGTCAAATAAGGACCCCGGTGCACCCCGGTGTGGCGAACTTGGCGTACCGTGGCGTACCGGGTCGATACCGTAGTCAGGCCGGGATGTACCGTTGCGTACCGAGGCCGACCGCGGTGCGCCGGGAAGGATACTCTATTTATAAGCATGTTTAAACATTAAAATGACCTTCCCGGCACGCCTTGGCAGCAGCGAACATGTCAGACTGTACCCTGTTCACACCGTGACAACGCCGCGGTTACACCGTATTGCACGCTATTGCACCACTGTGTCCACACCGGGTGACATCGTGAGAACCGATGACCGTCGAGACGACCTTCTATACTGGCTATACCGGGATGCACCGTAACCATACCGGCCCCTTAGCAAGATAGGATTTCAGATCGGTTACTTGCAATATCAGATATATTGGTTTGACCCATATAAACTGGATGCAGTGCTTGCCAATCGTGAATGTATATCCTTGTCGGAACACCTTTTGGACTAACCATGTACACGCAGTTGCGCTTTAGAAAGTATATATTGTGGGCTGTATTTAATGGTGTCACCTCTAATTGTCCAAGGGTAATTATTATTTCACAAGGTATTTGTGAATCGTTTAATTTTTTCTGACGTGGACATCGGTTGACCAGCCAGTATGACTTATGTTTGATCATCCTTTTGATTTACATTAACTCGTAACCTGTAAGGAGTAATGCCCACCGTTGTATCCTGACTACTGTACTGGCTATCTAAACCGGCGTATTGTCTTTTACCAATACTGGCTGTGGGTTGTGATCGGATACCAGTAAAACAGAATGTTCCGAATATTTGTGGAATTACTTTATTCACATGGGCCTCATTCTCCAGCAGACAGTATTTATTTTACTGCAGGTAAGAGTGCTAAAATAAATTCCTCTGCAATTAGTTTGCACATAGATGCCAATTCCAGCTACCTTGACTGGAGTAGTAAGTGTTCTTGAATATAATGAATAGCAAAATGAATTGTTCCGCCGAATGATTCACTATAGTCTGTTTCATGTTAGTTCAAACACGAATAAGAATCACGACCATATTAGAGATTGAAATTGATCTGGATGAACAATATGTTATATTCTTTATATGAGGGTTATATAGAAAGTAATGTAAAGCTGAACAATATTATATATTCTTTATATGAGGGTTATATAGAAAGTAATGTAAAGCTGAGAAATATTATATATTCTTTATATGATGGTTATATATAAAGTAATGTAAAGCTGAGCAATATTATATATTCTTTATATGAGGGTTATATAGAAAGTAATGTAAAGCTGAACAATATTCTATATTCTTTATATGAGGGTTATATAGAAAGTAATGTAAAGGTGAGCAATATTATATATTCTTGGTATGAGGGTTATATAGAAAGTAATGTAAAGCTGAGAAATATTATATATTCTTTATATGAGGGTTATATAGAAAGTAATGTAAGGCTGAACAATAGTATATATTCCTTATATGAGGGTTATATAGAAAGTAATGTAAAGGTGAGAATATTATATATTCTTTATATGAGGGTTATATAGAAAGTAATGTAAAGCTGAGACATATTATATATTCTTTATGTGAGGGTTATATAGAAAGTAATGTAAAGCTGAACAATATTATATATTCTTTATATGATGGTTATATAGAAAGTAATGTAAAGCTGAGCAATATTATATATTCTTTATATGAGGGTTATATAGAAAGTAATGTAAAGCTTAACACTATTATATATTCTTTATATGAGGGTTATATAGAAATTAATATGAAGATGAACAATATTATATATTCTTTATATGAGGGTTATATAGAAAGTAATGTAAAGCTGAGCAATATTATATATTCTTTATATGAGGGTTATATAGAAAGTAATGTAAAGCTGAACAATATTATATATTCTTAAAAATGAGAGTTATATAGAAAGTAATGTAAAGCTGAGCAATATTATATATTCTTTATATGAGGGTTATATATTAAGTAATGTAAAGCTGAACAATATTATATATTCATTATAAGAGTGTTATATAGAAAGTAATGTAACGCAGAGCAATATTATATGTTCTTTATATGAGGGTTATATAGAAAGTAATGTAAAGCTGAGCAATATTATATATTCTTTATATGAGGGTTATATAGAAAGTAATGTAAAACTGAGCAATATTATATATTCTTTATATGGGGGTTCTATAGAATGTAATGTAAAGCTGAGCAATATTATGTATTCTTTATATGAGGGTTATATAGAAAGTAATGTATAGCTGAGCAATATTATATATTCTTTATATGAAGTATATATAGAAAGTAATGTAAAGCTGAACAATATTATATATTATTTATATGAGGGTTATGTAGAAAGTAACGAATAGCTGATGGCAACTTATATGCACGTTATATGAGGGTTATGTAGAAAGTAATGAATAGCTGATGATATTTTAAATCCTCTTTATATGAGGGTTATGAAGAAATTAATATATAGCAGATGAAGTAATATATACTCATTATATGAGGGTTGTATTACAAGTAATGTATCAATCACATAGCGGTGTTTTCATCACGTTTGATTTCTATTTATATACTATGCTGTGTCACAGTTGGTATCTACTGGATCCTGTTCTCGCAATGATCTATTCGACATGAACATGAAGTTAACATTGAATCATAAATGTCTTTATATGAAGTATATATAGAAAGTTGGTATAATTGGTGATAATTTCAATTTCTCCAGTCGAAAATATCTCCAGAAATGTAGAAAAATAGACATTAATCTGACATCCTGAACATGTAGCACTATTTGTTAATAGTTACGACCTTACTTTTATAGTTATTTATCTCTGTCTTCACTGAAATAATGGTGTGATAAGACATAGCTATATTGCATTTCTTGGAGATAATTCTGCAACTGGTATAGAAATGGTTAGAAATCACGTCGATACGATATAATGGATAACACTAGATAAAACATTTCTGGCATTAGATATCGAAGTGTGAATCTGTGGTATTTACTATTATATATATATATATATATATATATATATATATATATAATATACTATATATATAATATATATTTGATATATATAGTATGTGAACATTCACCAGGATATTAATTGCAATTAGTATGCAAGTCTTGAATCTGTTATTATCAATGGACAACATTAGTAGACCCCATGGTCTACTATTGAGTGTAAATCTTCCGAAGTGCTGCTCTGTAGTTTATACAGAGTTATTACAACTTACAATGGGACTCACGAGACCTCATTCCAGGTGGAATCCATCGCCACGAGGAGAGTGGAGATGCATGTGGAATTTAAATGCATTGAAAGTCTTGTTGTCCTGTGGTGTCAGCATATTTATAGCAGCAGCTCCTTCAAGCAATAGTGCATCTACTTCGGGCCAAGGTAACCTTTTATGACTTGATCAAACAAGGAGCATATACCCTTCAGAGAGGAACTCTATTTTGCTTGCTCTTAGCTGTGATTGGCTTTTCTGTTGTCTCAAGTCGTTAAGAGCTTCGTCGACGTTCTTATCCACTATGTCCAGCATGTACAGAACAAGAAGATCACCAAAGGTCTCCTAGAACGGGCTATCAATTCCCTGATATTCAAATACACATCCGACATCAATGAGGCTTCTTCTGTTATTAACCTTATTCCAGATATGAACCGCTTCCAATGGGTATAATTTGTGCGGTCTAATGCAAATAACCATGGAACCAATGCACTGAGTGGATCAATATACACATGAAACGTCCTTTCCCTCAAAGATCTAATGAATATGAGTATTGTCTGCTCAAATTACAATACCAAGGACCAAAACTACTGAAATTGTGGCCTAAGCTATATATTCCCCGCCCCCCCCCGTTTGAAATTATATAAGGCATGTAAATCGTATAATTATTTTGTTTTGATGGCCATTTTTACAGCCATCTTGCATTATGGAGGCCATCTGGAGGTGTGGCCGTCATCTTGATTTGATTGACGGGTGTTGATCTTAAACATTTACCCCATAGAAACTCACATTGACATCATTACAAATACGACATTCATTGCCAATGTTGTAGCCAAACAAATGTTCATAATAATAACCAGAATCTCATTTAGTCCCAGCAATATCAATGGAGATGGGATAGATATGGCGACTACTTATCCACATGATAGCTAGATGGCTGACGAGTTGTCTCCCCAGTCCCACAATGCAATAATACAATACAGTAAGATTATCGCATATATATTGCAGTTAAACAGTAACAATAGGAAGTGACTTGGAACTTTACAAAGGAGGTATTAGTATTCAAATATATGAAAGGTGTTATTGCTATGCAAAATATATAAATTTGGAAATACCAGTTGTGATTGTGTTGGATTTGAATGACACAAGATTAATAAAGTTCTGTATATTCGACCAAGTATGGTAATATCTTTTATGTTTTCCAATGAATGATAAAGGTGTTCTCACTGAAAGAAAACTCCACTTTCCGCTGCTCTGAATAAGTGAAAGATGACATTTTCTATGCCACTTGTTGCATGTCGTATTACTGCGCGGTTAGATCGGAACTATTTCTTATTACGAACGTTCACATAAACATATGTGGTTGTGCGGTTGTGCGGTTGTGGAATGTAGTGAATGAGGCTCTCGACAGGGGCATTTAAAACGAATTAAGTTTGATAACAACTATTATATTAGAATCATTGGAAATCATAACAGAAAAAGGAGATATGTATTTATCAGTGTAAGATGGGATTTGATTGCAACTCGTGATCACCGAAATATGCAAATCCGGTTAACGTCACTCGTGGAAATACAAATTGCGATGATCACTCGATGAAATCAAATCCTATCTTACACTAATAAACACAAATATCCTCTATATCTTTCAATGAATTTCGATCTTAAAGTTGAGCAATGAGGGCAAATTAGTATGAATCGATACTCATTTTCCAAAAGTCTATAATTACAATAAATACATAATCTCTCGGTTCGTAGTTGGTATTAGCCTGGGTTCCATTCTGTCGATTTTTCACTTTTTAGCTTCTGACTTCGATATGATTTAGAAACTCTATACGACCCAATTAATAGTCTAGGTGTTAAAATATATTTATCTGACTGTCCAGGCAAAATATATCGACGTCTGTTCCCATGCTAGGTAGGTGTATGTAACGACAACCTTCAATAGCAAATCATGTGAGGATTCTTTAAATCATGTAATTGTATAATTACAAACACTCATTCTTTATTTGAATGAAAAGAATGTTGGCACGAAATTTAAACATAGACATTACTAAGAACACACTTACGTCCATTATATGCTGGGGATAATCATTGGTACATGTTAAAATAGGCTACAGTTGAAACAAACAATTAATTACACATTTTTGATGTTGTTTTTGTTTATAGCATTATCACGAATTATGGCCTCAATTTTCAATTTTGTATTTAACAAAAGTCATTTTTATGCTGGTGTAACCTTTTATCCTGATAACATACCTCATTTGCAAAAGGTACATACTATTTGTGTCTGTAATAAATTAATTATATACCTGTGTCCCTTTTGGGCCCCATCTCACGGGCGACTTAGGGCCTTTCAGGATTGTCATCCGGCCATTTATTTACAAGCTGGTTCTAAACTAACACCATGCCAAATTTGGAGCTTTTTACACGCTTTGAACATTCATGGTCCTTATCTATTACATTACTAAGAACAAACTTACGTTCATTATATGCTGGGGATAATCATTGGTACATGATAAAATAGGCTACAGTTGAAACAAACAATTAATTACACATTTTTGATGTTGTTTTTGTTTAAACTTTATTTATTTTACAACGATTGTAATGCAACTTTTAATAACTTATGAACGGGTGAAAGCGTAAAATGTGGTCATTCATGTGGACGGAAACCGGAGTACCCGGAGAAAACCCACATGACCGATCTGGCGACCACCGTACCATCTCATATACTTCCCGGTCCGAGGGTCGAACCAGGGTTGCATTAGTGAGAAGCGAGCGCGCTAACCACTTCACTAATCGGACAGCCGGATGTTGTTTTTGGATGACTTTTCATGAATGTTTTAGTTTTGCCTTCTTGTATCAGTTTTTGTAGAACTCCTGACCCATGCCTTCTGATTGTTTAAACCGAAATTTGTCTTTTGATTTATTAAATTAGTTCAGTTCACCAATAAACATATTGGACACGTATTTACTTATTTGTCCATTGTCCATCTTGTAATACTTCTGAAATTAAGCTGTGTGCATCGTTTAACTCTTTCTCTGATACAGTTCTTATTTGGTTATGTTTTGTGCTGTTTCGCGTAGCTTACGTTTTACAAGTTTCATGCAAACGCCAGCTCCGCGTACAATAGCAATTAATGCCACCCAATACAATAGCCGAAGACATAAGAGCAGTGTCTGCCCCATCAATAACATCCACTCCTCGTTTATACCGTTTGAACAGGGACTTTTTCGAATCATGTTCACACTAACTAAAAGTGATGTGGGTTGCTTTGTGTTTTGTTTTGTAAACGCTAAAACAATCTAAACATACAACTCAACCAGTAGCGCCATATCATTTTCAGAGGCCCACACACAATTAGCCGCTGTGACAAAGTTAATAACCGACCCGGCTTTTACATACAACAAAGCAGGGATAATTATGCAATACATAATAATTATAAGAATCTAATTGCCGATAGTACTGATATATTGTGTATAATATTAATAATAGTAAGATATATGTTGCTGTTAATGGTACATGCACAATCCTCGCCGTTAAAATAATTGCGAATCGGGCATGGTGAATGTTCCCAGTCATAAAGTATTTTCTGATTAGTACATGTATTACAATTGACCACAACACACTGTCGGCCACCACCGCGTTAATACGGCATGTTATACGATATTTTACTGTTTAAAGGGATTATCACTATTTCATTAAGTTTTCACTTGAGTAATGTCGGACATGGCGGTTGAAGAGTATTTATCTGGGGAGATAATTCATACAGTACTAAAATAGAATCGTCTATTGATAGTATAACTTATACAGATGGTGATACGATATACATTGACAATACTGATAATAGGACTACTGCACTAATATGTAATAGCAATGAAATAATCTCAACTGTTCAAACTAATGATGCCATTAGGGCTTTAAAACACTCCTTTTAGACAGGATAATGATACGAGAAACGGGGATTGTGGTATTCTTGTGTATATCCGAGACAATATAGAGGTGAAACTCAGGATAGACCTAGATTGTTTCTCAAAAATAGTAAATATTTTCTTGTCTCCCAAGTCTATCGCCATCCGATGAAATGATCGTTTTGAAATAGATAACATTTATCAATGATATGCAGACCTAGAAGTACTAAAACTATGTGATTTTAACCGCAATTTGTTAATGATAATCTATTCAATGACTTGTCAACTTACACCAGCTCTCCGGAGTTAGAATAACTAGTAGATGCACAGATCAGAATCACGGATGCAACCAGTACTTTGATATATCACATATACTCCAATACATCACAGTGCATAACAAGTATAACTGTTGTACACATTGGTTATAGTAATCAGTTTCCCATATTCTGTATCATACCAGAATCACGGGTGTAACCAGTACTTTGGTGGATCATATATACTCCAATACACCACAGTGCATAACCAGTATAACTGTTGCACATATTGGTAATAGTAATCAGTTTCCCATATTCTGTAAAAGAAAGTTAAATAAAACTACTAAATGTATAACCCATGATGCCACAATATACTGAAATTGTAAGAATTTTAATCAAGCACATTTTATTCCGAGCTATACAACACAGACTATCAACAACCCAAGCAACATACTCTCCCATCAACACTCCACACAACATGCTCTCCCATCAACAACCCAAACAACATGCTCTTCCATCAACAACCCAAGCAACACGCTCTCCCTTCAACAACACAAGTAACATGCTCTCCCATCAACGACACAAGCAACATGTTCTCCCATCAACACTCCACACAACATGCTCTCCCATCAGTAACTCAAGCATCATGCTCTCCCATCAACAACTCAAGCAACATATTCTTCCAACAGCAGCCCCAGCAGCATACTCTCCAATCAACAACTCAAGCAACATCTCTTCCATCAACAACCCAAGCAACATGCTATTCCATCAACAACCCAAGCAACATGCTCTCCCATCAACACTCCACACAACATGCTCTCCCATCAACAACCCAAACAACATGCTCTTCCATCAACAACCCAAGCAACACGCTCTCCCTTCAACAACACAAGTAACATGCTCTCCCATCAACGACACAAGCAACATGTTCTCCCATCAACACTCCACACAACATGCTCTCCCATCAGTAACTCAAGCATCATGCTCTCCCATCAACAACTCAAGCAACATATTCTTCCAACAGCAGCCCCAGCAGCATACTCTCCAATCAACAACTCAAGCAACATCTCTTCCATCAACAACCCAAGCAACATGCTATTCCATCAACAACCCAAGCAACATGCTCTCCCATCAACACTCCACACAACATGCTCTCCCATCAACAACCCAAACAACATGCTCTTCCATCAACAACCCAAGCAACACGCTCTCCCTTCAACAACACAAGTAACATGCTCTCCCATCAACGACACAAGCAACATGTTCTCCCATCAACACTCCACACAACATGCTCTCCCATCAGTAACTCAAGCATCATGCTCTCCCATCAACAACTCAAGCAACATATTCTTCCATCAGCAGCCCCAGCAGCATACTCTCCAATCAACAACTCAAGCAACATCTCTTCCATCAACAACCCAAGCAACATGCTATTCCATCAACAACCCAAGCAACATGCTCTCCCATCAACAACACAAGCAACATGCTCTCCCATTACCAACCCAAGCAACATGCTCTCCCATCAACAACTCAAGCAACATGCTCTCCCATCAATAACCCAAGCAACATGCTCTTCCATAAACATCCCAAGCAACAGGCTCTCACATCAACAACTCAAACAACATGCTCTCCCATCAACAACCCAAGCAACATCTCTCCCATCAACAACCCAAGCAATATGTTCTTCCACAAGCAACCCCAGCAGCATACTCTCCAATCAACAACTCAAGCAACATCTCTCCCATCAACAACCCAAGCAACCTGCTCTTCCATCAACAACCCAAGCAACATGTTCTTCCACCAGCAACCCCAGCAACATACTCTCCAATCAACAACTCAAGCAACATGCTGTTCCATCAACAACCCAAGCAACATGCTCTCCCATCAACAACACAAACAACATGCTCTTCCATCAACAATCCACGCAACATGCTCTTCCATCAACAACCCAAGCAACATGCTCTCCAATCAACAACCCAAGCAACATTCTCTCCAATCAACAACACATACAACATGCTCTTCCATCAACAACCCAAGCAACATTCTCTCCCATCAACTTTCCAGATATGATTGGTGGATGAACAGCCCGGTGAACTTCCGAGCAGTATTTCAGGCTTGGGCAGACACTCGCGTGACACCGGTATTCCGCAATGCAGCTGGTTAGCTTCCTCAAATGAAATAAGTCGAACCACAGTGGGATTCGTACAAGCAGAGAGACAGGTGATTTGAAGTCAAAGACCTTAGCCACTCGGACAAGGAAGCCACTGATTATTGACACCTGCGTCGAAAGATCACAATAGTGCCTGGAGAGGTATCTGATGTGCAAGGACGTATAGTGATTGACATCGATGCTATGAACCGCTATCACAAAGCTGTATTGTTCTGTATCTTACATGCCACCTGTATACCAGGTCCACTGCTTTCTATCGAATGACCCTAAGGGCACATATGGAAGTGTGGACTAGACCTGGACAAGACATTCATATGTTGAATCTAGGTGTTCTAGCTTCATAATTCTCTTGCATAGACAATTATGTAATGTTTCTACAGTAGGTGGTTCCGGACATGTTGTCTGGTTCAAGCTTTGAAGCAGACCAAAGTCAATTACCAATGTAACCCAATCTTGTTGTGCAGCATTTATGGTTGGCATCATTATGTTCAAACTTTGAAGCCGACCAATGCCAATTACCAATCTAAGCCAAACATGTCGTTCAGCATTGATGGTTGGCACCATCTGGTTCAAGATTTGAAGCTCATGATTGACATCATGTATTTATTGTTAATTGTTTCTGACATCATTTCTGGAGAATCCTTCCTCAGCATGGGCGTGTATGGAGACCTAATCGACATTGATTGTTCTCATTCTGAATTCAGGGCTTCAGGAAGCTCAGCGGTATGACTGCCTTGCAGATCACTGTTTAGATTGTTTGCATCGCCTCTATTGTATTCCCGGATGTTGTCAATGCTCGAACCAACTGTGGGCTCTATCTCATTACTGTTTGCATCTGTTCGTGCCCTATTCAAGTCCTATGCCACCAGTCATCATATGTAATTGCACAAACAGTCGGGTGTGGTCTGGCAGAACTCCCCTGTCCTCCCACTATTATTGTGCTGATATATTGATTAATATGGGAGATATTAGAAATGGCGGATGAAGATGTCCTAAATATTTGTCAACACTATTGTATGCATTATTGACAGACAGACGGACGAACAAACTGTAGCTATATGTATGTAAAATTGACAGAAGGACTAACAACTAATAGTTATTTGTATGCAATAAAGACAGACTGACGAACAACTTATATTTATCTGTATGCAATAAGGACAGACGGACACATAACCTATGGTTATCTGTATGCAATAAGGACAGACGGAAAACAAGCTATTGATGTATGTATGAAATAAGGACAGACGGACAAACAACCTTTTGTTATCTGTATACAATAAGGACGGTCATGAAATCATATGTGTCACGCCTCATATGTGTCACGCCTCATGTTTTTTGGATACGATCATATATATCACATATCTTTATAAACAACATAAAATGTATCGAAATATTCTTAGATACTCATTTGTTATAGATGTATGTCTTAAGCGTCATAGAGACAGTTATATCCTGACAGAATATCCTGACGATAGCCTACGTATTTTAGTTAATTACAACTTCAACGAGCTACTCTTTAACACCACTGGTGGCATCTACTGAATATTTGTCACAGTTTAATTGGTTTCACCAGAGGGGACAATGTTTATCCTCCGTCTATCCGCACCCATAAAATGGGACTTACGTGGCTAAGAGAACAATATTATGTTTACTGTCTAGTGGTCTAGTATTAAAAGTAATGTGGCTATAGCAAATTAGGAGGCCATCAATGTCGTTTATGTGGCTATAGAGAATGAAGGATAAGGCACGTAATAAACACTTGTTGGTACGGACGACCATCCGTTCATCTTTCCAGAAAGACATACTGGATCCTGCGATGACTTGAATATGAAATGTTGCACTATAAACCTTCACATGGTATCACAAAGTTGAGATACGGGCCTCCATTTTGCCATATCTGTATGCTAAGATTGCATCAGGTTTTTGTAAATTGTTGCGTTCATGTATAAGTTTTCGCTTACAACTTAGTGCATTAGTTTCGGCATTAGAAATCATGAACGTACATGCAATTTTTATGCATTTCGGTTCAGAAATGACAAAGTTATCATTTTCATAACTTTAGACTTATTGTAAAAAAGTTATAAACCACTAGGTCAGGCCCCGAGGTTATAAAACTTTTCTCAGATCTCAAATTCAAGCTTAAGTGATCTGATTGGGTGATTCTGAGTGTTATTGTCAGCTGAACCAATCAGACGATTGAGACTGAGTTTTGAGATTGGAGAAAAGTTTTATAACCTCCAGGCCAGGCCTCGGTTGCTAACGTCGTGACCAGGGCACATCCCGCAGCAGCAGCGTAGGATTCTTGTATCTTCTGGTCGTCGATCTTGCGAAGGGGGAGGCTCGCCAGCATGTGGACCCAAGGCTATGACACATTAGGACAGATCCACCATCTCTTCTAGATAGTGCTATATACACACTATATCTTCGCTGGCCTCTTCGATCTTTCTCCTCCTTTTACTTCTCCGGCGGATAGACGAGACAGCGGACCTGAGGGAGCGGCAACGGTCGTGGCATCCAGGCTCCCCTGAGAGACAATCGACGACCAGATGTCTAACTGCCAGATCCGTATAAATGCTGCTGCGGGGTGACCAACAGTGAGGAGGGTGGTCCTCTAAAGGACCACGTACAGACCAGGTCTTGTCCCCCTGGTACGGAAAGAAGGAGCCATCTGAGAATGTCAACATAAGCACCACAGAGGAATACTCATCTTAGTACGCTCGCCCATATGGTTCGCTGGAGGCGAGGATAAATAAACTCAATCATCATCGGTTGATAAAGATACAGCCGCATAGCGTGATATCAAATTCACGGAATGTGAACATCTCGTGCATATTTCCTGTCTAGGCAGACCACTGTGGTAAAAAAAGCCGCCGTTTTTCATGCAGTTTGGCGCACACACATTTGACTGTTACGACAGACCTGGAATAGAGTGATTATATTCCAGGACATTGTTTATATTTGCTCGGAAAACGAGGTATGTGGAAATTTATGTTAAAATTGTATTAGCTAATTTGAACATTGTGTATTTAAACGTTCATTCTGTTTAGTTATAGTTTCATAATTTATGCCGAAATTATGCCGTATAGAGTTACGCCATGCTGAGTATTTCTGTCCGTAACTGTTTTGTTGAAAGATTTTGTGTTAATATATTAGCTATGGAACGACAATGAGGTATGAGGTTTATGTGGTTCTATACTCACGGCTCCATAATTAAGTATTATTACTGGCAGAAGATTGTATTTTAATATATAATATATAATAATGACCGTGTATTCATTGAAATGGTAACACGTGCCAGTCACACGTGGTCAGTAATACGTGGTTCATATCATCATTATCATTTACTATGGTTGATAATCATAAACGAACGATAATATGTGTAACTATAAGGGAAGTAAGAAGCGTGACGTATCGTGACTGAAAATAGTATAGCTATTGGTGCTCTTGTAGCACGTTACATTATAGGAATTTACCTAGTATTTTCCATATGCTATATATATTTAAGCTTCATCCACCGGACGTATATTCCCGGCGTGGAATGAGATTGCATCGTTGCCCGGAAGGACATTACCAGGAACGTATTTGATGTTTTGCCCGGACATAGAGTTCCCGGAGCCAGAGTTTACTGTTTTACCCGGACGTGGTGTATCCCCCGGAGTCGAGAGAATTTGGGGCTCGCAGCGTATGTCGCCACAACACTCACTACGATGTTCTTGGTCTACTTGAGATAGCCAACACTATACTTGGAGCCAGAACTGGAACATCATCGTCAAGGATTGGAATCATCGAGTCAAACATAGATACCTGAATCTATTTTTAGTTTATGTTACCTACGCATAGTATACGGTTTAAATGTGATTACGTCACATGAGCGTTGTGCATAACGTTGTAGAACGTTAAAAATGCACAAGTATACGAGATTGGTGTAACGTTAGCGAACATTCACCAAAGACAATTAGCAATTATTGCATTGATGGTATAGATTTAGAGAGGAACTGTTTAAGAGCAAGATATTCGGGTGAACATACATTATAGTGTATTATCATCATCATCATCATCATCATCATCATCATCATCATCATTCATACAAATAATTCATCGGCTAAACTTGTAAATATTGTACTGAGTGTTGATTGAGTCTGATTGAGTATTGTGATCTAGCTTTGTCGGTCCATCTTGCTACACATGGGTACATATCAATATTGAGATTATATTATTATTTTTTTGTGTATGACATATTTACTATTTATTTGCAATAAAATATTACTAGCTCGAATTTACTTGAGAAATCTGCATATTCATTCGAACTTAGGTCACAGTAATGTCACAATAGGTATTATAATAATAGGTAGAAATCAGCCTCGTTGGTGTAGTGGCAATATAGATTGCTTGTGGCGTCGAAGGTACAGGCTTCGAACCTCAATGAAGGTATATTTTTTTGTATCTTTTTAATATTTAAAATTTATATCAATATGCAAGAAACGTCATGAAATTCTTACTTTTCACGATGTTGTTAACATTCCCGTTATACATCGCCAGAAAAGGGAAAAGAATCAAACGTTTTGAAGCTTTTCGCTGGTAGTGGTGTGAAATGGAAAACATTTAAAAGTAGTACATGTATAGACAGCATAAACTGAAATAAAACGCGTGAAATAAACAATAAAGTAAATAAAAATGAATAAATATAAAACTTTTTTAACGATCATAAATTGATGGAAAATATCTTTTATTCATTAATAATACTGTATACTCGTGATTGTCTTCATTGTATAATATATTTAGAACTCGATCGGAACTGTGGTATTGTAACACAGTGGGGAGTACTAGCACCCTAGACCGCTTGGCTATTAATCCATTGAATTATGAATTTCCATTTAATCTGTAAAAATCCATTGCAAATGAAGAGTGTAATTATGATAATGTCTCAATTGAAATTTACGCTTAAACTAAACTAAAGGTGGTGAAGAAAACAACTGTCACCCTTCTTCAGGCAGTGTATAGTTTGTGTGTATTTTTGAGAAATCATGTGACTTGAGTAGACTTCAGACTAGTTGATGTGTAGAAAAGATGTGGTATAAGAATTCGGGCCATTGCAAACTGAAGGTTGGTATACTCTATTATTTGGCGGAGGAATACAGTGTGTAAACACAGTGACGTTATTCACAGATGAGCACTAGCTATGTGAAACGTTATATTTTGAATATTCTTGCTGTGTTCCAGGTTGATTTGAATACCTCTTCACAGTGGATGTGGTAACAGAAGAAATGAAAGAAGTATAAAAACATACAGACTGTTCATTTATATTTCCAATGTATTTAATAGGTAATTTATTTGTTGTTTTACAACCACAAGTCCATGACAAGTGCATGCGATCATTTGCTCTTCAGTGTCTTTAACAATAGCTGGTGTGATAAAGGTGTGTGTTTGATTTATGTTTATTTATCATCGCTACCGGTAGCCCATATGAGCGACGCCTCCTGGAGAGATTAGTCATTTTAGATTTAAGGAGGATATTGCAATGATACAGACAGAGACCCATTCCAGAGTCTCCTCTGGTTCGTTTACGTGCACGATGAAAAGCACAGATACGAGACCTCGACTTAAAGTCCAATCTGAAAGATTGTTAATTTTATTAGGGTCAGACAGGGGATCGAACCTGCGATCCCTTGATTACCTGTCAAACGTGTTAACCACTGAATTACAGATCCGTCTGTTGTGTAATAAATATGATTTGACTGTCGTTATATATGGGACGAATACAAGGGTATTTACCACACCGGTGTGATGTATATGATTTGATTGTCGCTAAATATGGGACGAATACAAGGCTATTTACCACACCGGTGTGATGTATATGATTTGATTGTCGCTAAATATGGGACAAATACAAGGGTATTTACCACACCGGTGTGATGTATATGATTTGATTGTCGCTAAATATGGGACAAATACAAGGGTATTTACCACACCGGTGTGATGTATATGATTTGATTGTCGCTAAATATGGGACGAATACAAGGGTATTTACCACACCGGTGTGATGTATATGATTTGATTGTCGCTAAATATGGGACAAATACAAGGGTATTTACCACACCGGTGTGATGTATATGATTTGATTGTCGCTAAATATGGGACGAATACAAGGGTATTTACCACACCGGTGTGATGTATATGATTTGATTGTCGCTAAATATGGGACAAATACAAGGGTATTTACCACACCGGTGTGATGTATATGATTTGATTGTCGCTAAATATGGGACGAATACAAGTGTATTTACCACACCGGTGTGATGTATATGATTTGATTGTCGCTAAATATGGGACGAATACAAGTGTATTTACCACACCGGTGTGATGTATATGATTTGTGACATATAATGATCCTATAGTGCTTGATGTGCAAACTATGTGCTACTTCACTTGGTGCTACTCGCCGTTGGCGTGGGTAAATAAGCTCAATCATCATCATCTAGCATACTGGCATGAGAAGTGTATTGCATCATTCATGAAGTAGAATGCCAATGAATGAATTCCAAGCATTTCTATTATTGTCAATCTGTTGGTTTGTTTGTATTGAGCTTGCATTCGTACATTTAACATAGACACGTCCCCCTTTGCTTACCCTTACAACAGCATTAACCGAAGAACAGGAAGAGGTAGGGCTGCTATACTGTGTGCTAGTGGCCACCCGGTTGTCTTCAACAACAATACCGTAAACCATGTATTGACCTCTAGTATTACACATATGCGCACTAAACATGTAGAGACCAGCTGTAGGTGCAGTGAATACACCAGTAGTTATATCATAGCCCTCGCCTTCATTTAGCAGCTCTACTTTGTACACAAGGACCTCGCCAGTAGCAAGAGTGAGATCTGTTGGACTATGGACGTTGAAAGCTGGAGGCCGGACGAACTGTTTCTCTGAAAGTAAATACCTAACGTACATAAGTTATTTGAACGAGCTAGTCAACATTTTATACATCACGTTTTCGCTCGGAACCGTCGTCCCTCCTCCCTGCTCAATTACAATACCAGTAGGAATAATATATATATATATATAATATTATAAATATATATATATATATTATACTAATAATACGAGTACATTATCTGTGCAAGGCTGCAACTCAATGGCAGTGTTGGTATCATGCAAACAATCAAAGTGCTACTATTTTAGATATTGATCATGTTCGCGAATATAAGATACGTTTATACCACAGACACTACTGGCATTGATGGTGACTGGGCTAATATAATATACATTTATACCACAGACTGGCATTGATGGTGACTGGGCTAATATAATATACGTTTATACCACAGACTGGCATTGATGGTGACTGGGCTAATATAATATACGTTTATACCACAGACTGGCATTGATGGTGACTGGGCTAAAATAATATACGTTTATACCACAGACTGGCATTGATGGTGACTGGGCTAATATAATATACGTTTATACCACAGACTGGCATTGATGGTGACTGGGCTAATATAATATACGTTTATATCACAGACTGGCATTGATGGTGACTGGGCTAATATAATATACGTTTATACCACAGACGCTACTGGCATTGATGGTGATTGGGCTAATATATTATACATTTATACAACAGACTGGCATTGATGGTGACGAGGCTAATATAATATACGTTTATACCACAGACTGGCATTGATGGTGACTGGGCTAATATACTATACGTTTATACCACATACGCTACTGGCATTGATGGTGACTGGGCTAATATAATATACGTTTATACCACAGACTGGCATTGATGGTGACTGGGCTAATATAATATACGTATATACCACAGACTGGCATTGATGGTGACTGGGCTAATATAATATACGTTTATACCACAGACGCTACTGGCATTGATGGTGGCGGGGCTAATATAATATACGTTTATACAACAGACGCTACTGGAATTGATGGTGACGGGGCTAATATAATATACGTTTATACAACAGACGCTACTGGCATTGATGGTGACGGGGCTAATATAATATACGTGTATACAACATACCCTACTGGCATTGATGGTGACTGGGCTAATATAATATAGGTTTATACAACAGACGCTACTGGCATTGATGGTGACTGGGCTAATATAATATACGTTTATTCAACAGACGCTACTGGCATCGATGGTGACTGGGCTAATATAATATACTTTTATACAACAGACGCTACTGGCATTGGTGGTGACTGGGCTAATATAGTATACGTTTATACCACAGACTGGCATTGATGGTGACTGGGCTAATATAATATACGTTTATACCACAGACGCTACTGGCATTGATGGTGACTGGGCTAATATAATATACGTTTATACAACAGACGCTACTGACATTGATGGTGACTGGGCTAATATAATATACGTTTATACAACAGACGCTACTGACATTGATGGCAACGGGGCGTCATTTTTAATCTTGCTTGGATATGGCCTAAACAAATGTATGTATATAGTACTAGCGTGTAGTTTATCATAGTGTTGCTAAACATGTATTTTGTGTTTGAACCCCTAAGCCATTTGTCCAGATCCCTAATATCTCTTCGATTCTTCAACAGAAACAACATAACCACAACTAAATATCTGCTGGTTTAATACCGTCATCGTAATACCGCTATCGCAAAATCGTTCCCTTGACCGAATATCTCTTCGATTCTTCAACGGAAACAACATAGTCACAACTACATATCTGCTGGTTTAAGCCTGTTGAAGCCATCGGCAGCCACCGTATACTGTGCATGATCAAATTCCATTTCATTATATAGACACATCATAATGAAAACATACATTAATTATAATGCATCATCTTCAAAACAAAAAATACAACTGGTCGCAACTGATCCACAAGACTGAATGGCTATACAATCGTACATTCACGAAACACATCGTGCATATAATCACATCATCATCCTTAATCTGTGGATTGCTGCCAATATAAAAACTAAAACCATTGACACCTAAATATGTTGAAGGTTATACCTGCAAAACAGATTGTGTAAGTCTGTTGAATTCCAATTAGTGGGTTATTTTGGGGGTTTCACTACAACAGCTTAATTAGGTCATATGGCGAATCTTGGTTTCTAATTGGATGGTACTGTAAATGTTTACAGTTTAGATTCTAAAAAGTTTTATTTCCAGTCGTGCTCAAAATGTAAGCTCTATCGGATAACTGGAAGAAAACGTTTTGGTTTAAGGTTAATATCTTCCAAATAACATGTTCAGCAGTTAGCTTAATCATATATTGTATTGCTTGATTCATTTGACATATATATGTGCATACAAACATGACACATTAAAGAAAGGCAAACGCGATGGGGGAATATTAGTTACGGCCCTTCCGGAAGTGCAGCGGTTGTATGTATTTGGTGCATTCCAGAATAACATAAGTGCAGTTATATTGAGTTGTTTCGCCAACATTGACAGTTGCCAAATAGTACCAGTGCAGTTATATGAGTTATTTCGCCAACATTGACAGTTGCCAAGTAGCACAAGTGCAGCTATATGTGTTGTTGCATATGCGGGTTTATGTTTTCCAAAATAACATGCATAGAGTGATTTACGAAAACATTTCATCTATGCCACTTGTTGTGCCAAATGAACGATATAGTATACTAGTACATGAAAATATGCACCGTATTACAACTTTTGCAGCCAATATATGTTCTCACTAGATGTGCAATAGCGACATGCAGTTATGAATTTCGTAATTCGTTTACCTTTGAGGCCAACAAGATCTTCGCGTTGTTTCTCAATCTCCACTTCTATGTCTTCTATTTCAATTCGATATTTTCCTATGTTATTCTCAATCTTGTCTCTCAGTTCCAAGTTGCTTTCAGTAAATGCTTCCATCTTCGTACCCATTCGTTCAGTAAATGCTTCCATCTTCTCACCCATATCCTTAACGTAAATGTCTAAGAGGTCCATGTCATGCTCTACGCGAACCATTTTATATAGCATCTGCTCCTCATAGTGGAATTTAGAGCACTTTGGCTCGGAAGCCAAAGATGCCTCAGTTTTTACTAAAGTGTACACAAGTATTGTAGAGATAACTGTCAAGAAAAACATTTTAAACACTGTAATAACCTCTTTAATTTAACATCAAAGCAAAGATCAATACGTTTCCAACGTCTGTGTACTAACTCTAATCAATGCATGATATTTATAGTTAAACACCCAAAGTATACCGACATGTATGTCCCTATGAAATAATGTATTATTCCACAAATGAGTCACTATAGTCTGTATCAAGTTAGTTCAGGATTCCACATGTAGTATCAACTAGTTAGTTTGAATGTGGCTGCTTTCTGCTGCGCTAAGGCCTTTGTGATTTATCAATTAGTTCCGGTCCACTTTCTCTGTCTTGTGTATTCGGTAGTTTACCGGCTGCGGATCACGTAGTTCTATAGCTGATAGCCCCGGGACATGTTCAGCTACTTCTCATTTCGTTCTCACACCGCTTCAGTTACTGGTACTGGTACCACTTCCTGTCGGGAAACATCCCTTCTGTACCGTATTCAATATATTCCACTACCATGCCATTTTGCAACTCAATCTCATATGATACTGGTCCTGTTTGTTTCACAATTAATCCATGCTTGCTAATGCCTAGGTCACATAGGGACCCCGGTGCACCCCGGTGTGGCGAACTTGGCGTACCGTTGCGTACAGGGTCGATACCGTAGTCAGGCCGGGATGTACCGTTGCGTACCGAGGCCGACCGCGGTGCGCCGGGAAGGATACTCTATTTATAAGCATGTTTAAACATTGAAATGACCTTCCCGGCACGCCGTGGCAGCAGTGAACATGTCAGACTGTACCCTGTTCACACCGTGACAACGCCGCGGTTACACTGTATTGCACGCTATTGCACTGCTGTGTCCACACCGGGTGACATCGTGAGAACCGATGACCGTCGAGACGACCTTCTATACTGGCTATACCGGGATGCACCGTAACCGTACCGGCCCCTTAGCAAGGTAGGATTTCAGATCGGTTACTTGCAATATCAGATATATTGGTTTGACCCATATAATCTGGATGCAGTGCTTGCCAATCGTGAATGTATATCCTTGTCGGAACACCTTTTGGACCAACCATGTACACGCAGTTGCGCTTTAGACAGTAACAGTATCTATTTTGCGCTGTATTTATTGGTGTCTCCTCTAATTGTCCAAGGGTAATTATTATTTCACAAGGTATTTGTGAATCATTTAATTTGTTCTGACGTGGACATCGGTTGACCAGCCAGTATGACTTATGTTTGATCATCCTTTTGATTTACATTAACTCGTAACCTGTAAGGAGTAATGCCCACCGTTGTATCCTGACTACTGTACTGGCTGTCTAAACCGGCGTATTGTCTTTTAGCAATACTGGCAGTGGGTTGTGATCGGATACCAGTAAAACAGAATGTTCCGAATATTTGTGGAATTACTTTATTCACATGGGCCTCGTTCTCCAACAGACAGTATTTATTTTACTGCAGGTAAGAGTGCTAAAATAAATTCCTTTGCAATTAGTTTGCACATAGATGCCAATTCCAGCTACCTTGACTGGAGTAGTAAGTGTTCTTGAATATAATGAATAGCAAAATGAATTGTTCCGCTGAATGATTCACGATTAGTGTAGGAGATAGCAGAAAAATCGTGCAGATGATGATACAAGTATCAAATTTGGCACACTTGTTCTCCAAGTGATACTAATCAAATCTGCCCGATTGGCCAATTGAAAATCCAAGATGGCGGCCATTTTTCAAGATGGCGGCCAAATTAGCCGCCCGAAGTTGACGTTTTGCTTAGAAGTATTTGTAGTTGTCCGATTTGCATGATCTAGGTGTGGATTCCTATGTTTTCAAGCCTGCTGAAGTAGATTTTCCTGTTTATAAAGCACACTGACACATATTTTTATCACTTCGCACATTTGTTTATGATTTTCATACGTTTGCATGGCTATGGGGTGTAGGGGTGTAGTGTTAGAGGTAGTACCTTTGTTTCAGCAGTCAGCCACATCCATTGGATGGACTACTGGCACTGGTCCTCACCACTAGCCCAACAATCATCTATGGCTCCAAGAAGATGCTAGTGCACGGCATCGGCCAATCCCTGGTAAACCGCGTTGGCTCGCGGGCTAAACTAGATGAGGGTAGCACACAGAACGTCTCTGCGTGTGATGGAGTACTTCTAGCTCCAAAACTTTCAAGTGCATGAAGTTGATGAAGTTCTTGAAGGAGTGATTGTCGAGCACTACCAAGGCACATTGGTGACATCACTGCTGTGAAACTCAGCATGGGGTTCAGTGCCAGCTAAGTAGGAAATGTATGTTGGCATCATACTGCAACAACCTACTAGTGTCCCAAATGCTGCCTAATCAACACCATCAGTTAGGCAGCTGCACCTGAATGGACAGGACGTGCCAGCATGGGAGAGCCGAGCCAAGGATAATGGGGTTTTTAGTTATCTGGATGGTGTACAGATCGCACGGGACTTATTACACTGGATGAACGATCGGACTAGGTGTAGGGCACGGTGCAAGAACCTAGTTGTATCCCATACAGGAATGTGTATATTTTACATGTACAGGGTGGTAAAAGGATAAACCCTCGACTCTGAACGTCATACTGACCATGGATGCGAGTTCTACTGGAAAATCGTGGAACACTGACTGGACCAAGTGTTGCCTATGTCAGGAGGTTAAGAAAGAAGATCTAAAGTCCCCCCAGGCCAATCCTGCCAGAAGAGGCGATGATGGATATATGAACTTGGCAATATTCCTCTATTTCACTCACTCAATGCACTACCAATCAAGCTAGACCCTGCAAGACTTGACGAAGGTGGTGGGATAGATGAAACCTTGAGACAAAAGAAGGCACGATATCATGAGAGTTGCAGGCTTCTATTTAACAACACAAAGTTACACAGAGCTGAAAAAAGATCAACCCCTGCAGGTGATGAGGGCGGTAGAAGTAAGATCCCACGAAAGGTCCAATAAGCTAAAACACAAGAATGTTTCTTTTGCGAAACCAAAGGGGGGAGCTTAAAGAAGCAATGACAATGCAAGTGAATAAGAGAATAAACGAATGTGCAAAAACACTCAGTGATAGAAAACTCCTTGCCAAACTAAGGAGGAGATGTCATAGCACAAGAACTGAAATATCACCCTGCCTGCTTGGTGGCATTGTATAGTCGAGAACGAGCCTACCTAAAGGTGCAGGAGCAAGAAAAAGCACAGGAGCTCTGGAAGGAAGCATATCCAATTGCTTTCTCCGAACTAGTCACCTACATTAGTGAGATGAAAAATGCCAGTGATAGTAGAGATCCACTCATTTTCAAGCTTGCTGATTTGACCATGCTTTACAAGAAGAGGCTGGAGCAGCTTGGTGTTGAATCGCCTGATGTTCATCCTACTTGACTCAAGGACCAGCTGCTTTTTCACATTCCCAAGCTGCAAGCTCATCGCCAAGGACGAGATGTTCTGCTGGCTTTTGAAAATGATGTAGGCTCAGTCCTCTCACAAGCATCCAAGTACGGTGAAGCGATCCATCTAGCGAAAGCTGCTGGGATAATAAGACGATACATGCTCCATCAAAAGTCAAATTTCAGCAGCAGCTTTCACGACACAGACCTAGAACAGGCTGTACCACCATCACTGCTGCAATTTGTATGCATGACCGAACATGGTGCAGACATCAAGTCCCAACTCCAGCATGGAGCATCGAAATCTGACCTTTCTATATCACAACTCCTACAGTACAACTGCTTTGCCAAATACAAGGAAGGAACGGATGTCCACAGGCATTCCAAGGACCGTGAGCCACCTTTTGCAGTCTACATGGGTCTGTATGTGTTTGCCAAGACGAGGAAGAGACAAATCATTGAAATGCTCCATGAGAATGGGCTCAGCATATCATACGAATGTCAGTTATTCTCGCGACTGTTCATCTCGTGCCAGAACAGGCAGTGTGACTTGCAAGAATTCTTCAAGCACGAGAATCAGTCACACCCTGCATCTCTCAGTGACAGCGGCAAGCTTCATACGTGTCAGAAGTCACAGCTGGTTGAAATTCTTGAAGCGCAAGTGAACATCCCAGACAGAAAACCAAAGGGAGATGCAATCATCATTGATGGCTCAGCACTTATCAATGCCTTACCTCCACGTACTTCAACGACATTTTCTGACTATGCTAAAGAAGACATCATCCCAAAGGTGGAATCCTATGGTGCCAGGTACGAGCGGGTGGACGTAGTCTTTGATGTGTACAAGAAGTCAAGTCTGAAATCCGAGATGAGGTCGAAAAGGGGGCAAAGAATCAGAAGAAGAGTGACAGGAACGTGTAAGACACCAGGTAGCTGGCAAAGCTTCCTTCGTGACGCCAGCAACAAGACAGAGCTGTTTCACTTCCTTGCGGAAAAGATGAGTGAAGCAGAGTCATCGTCACAAAAGGAGAAGACTCCATTAACAACACAAGGAAGTCTCTGGATGCTGTGTCCCCATGTTGTCATGAAGAAGCTGACAGTCGAATATTTGTACACGCCAGGGATGCAACGACTGATGTGAGCAAGTCTATTATCATTAAGGCTAATGACACGGACGTGCTAGTCATAGCAATATCTGTACTGCCATCCTTACAGGAACTAGGTCTTGAGAAAATGTGGATTGCCAAGGAGCCAGAGGCCGTACAACTCAATTCCACCAACACAGGCAGCCCTCAGAGAACATGCAAAGCGTGCGGCCTATCAGGCTGGGATCATCTGGGGCCAGGCAACCATCTCCAATCCAGACACGAGCAGTCCCGCTGAATGGGGGTGGACGCAGAAAGGAGAGACATGGCAGATATGTTGGACAACACTACCCCCTATTGCAGCGAGCTGTCGGGAACTGACGAAATGCTCCTGTAAGAAAGGTTGCAAAGGAAGATGCAAGTGCTTTCGGTCAGAGCTCCCCTGCACATCACTCTGCAGCTGCATATGTGAACAGTAGCAGCTGGAGCACCAGTGGCATGGTATGCATAACTTTGAACATTTACTAGCCGGGGCAAAGCTTACGTAATGAAAAACAAACAATCTGGTGGCCATCTTGAAAAATATGTGTCAGTGTGCTTTATAAACAGGAACATCTACTTTAGCAGGCTTGAAAACATAGGAATCCACACTTAGACCATGCAAATCGGACAACTACAAATACTTCTAAGCAAAACGTCAACTTCGGGCGGCTAATTTGGCGGCCATCTTGAAAAATGGCCGCCATCTTGGATTTTCAATTGGCCAATCGGGCAGATTTAATTAGTATCACTTGGAGAACAAGTGTGCCAAATTTGATGCTTGTATCATCATTTCCACGATTCCTCTCAAAAATTGCTATTATCTGCTCAACTACTATAGTCTGTTTCATGTTAGTTCAAACACGAATAAGAATCACGACCATATTAGAGAATGAAATTGATCTGGATGAACAATATTAAACAAAAAAAAAAAAACAAAAAACAAAAAAAAAAAAAACAAAAAAACAAAAAAAAAAAAACACAAATATATATTCTTTATATGAGGGTTATATAGAAAGTAATGTAAAGCTGAACAATATTATATATTCTTTATATGAGGGTTATATAGAAAGTAATGTAAAGCTGAGAAATATTATATATTCTTTATATGATGGTTATATAGAAGGTAATGTAAAGCTGAGCAATACTATATATTCTTTATATGAGGGTTATATAGAAAGTAATGTAAAGCTGAGCAATATTATATATTCTTTATATGAGGGTTATATAGAAAGTAATGTAAAGCTGAACAATATTCTATATTCTTTATATGAGGGTTATATAGAAAGTAATGTAAAGGTGAGCAATATTATATATTCTTTGTATGAGGGTTATATAGAAAGTAATGTAAAGCTGAGAAATATTATATATTCTTTATATGAGGGTTATATAGAAAGTAATGTAAAGCTGAGACATATTATATATTCTTTATATGAGGGTTATATGGAAAGTAATGTAAAGCTGAGAAATATTATATATTCTTTATATGAGGGTTATATAGAAAGTAATGTAAAGCTGAGCAATATTATATATTCTTTATATGAGGGTTATATATTAAGTAATGTAAAGCTGAACAATATTATATATTCTTTATAAGAGTGTTATATAGAAAGTAATGTAACGCAGAGCAATATTATATGTTCTTTATATGAGGGTTATATAGAAAGTAATGTAAAGCTGAGCAATATTATATATTCTTTATATGAGGGTTATATAGAAAGTAATGTAAAGCTGAGCAATATTATATATTCTTTATATGGGGGTTCTATAGAAAGTAATGTAAAGCTGAGCAATATTATGTATTCTTTATATGAGGGTTATATAGAAAGTAATGTATAGCTGAGCAATATTATATATTCTTTATATGAAGTTTATATAGAAAGTAATGTAAAGCTGAACAATAATATATATTATTTATATGAGGGTTATATAGAAAGTAACGAATAGCTGATGAAATCTAATATACACGTTATATGAGGGTTTTGTAGAAAGTAATGAATAGCTGATGGCAACTTATATGCACGTTATATGAGGGTTATGTAGAAAGTAATGAATAGCTGATGATATTTTAAATCCTCTTTATATGAGGGTTATGTAGAAAGTAATATATAGCAGATGAAGTAATATATACTCATTATATGAGGGTTGTATTACAAGTAATGTAGCAATCACATAGCGGTGTTTTCATCACGTTTGATTTATATTTATATACTATGCTGTGTCACAGTTGGTATCTACTGGATCCTGTTCTCGCAATGATCTTTTCGACATGAACATGAAGTTAACATTGAATCATAAATGTCGAATATGGTGGTGATAATTTCAATTTCTCAAGTCGAAAATATCTCCAGAAATGTAGAAAAATAGACATTAATCTGACATCCTGAACGTGTAGCACTATTAGTTAATAGTTACGACCTTACTTTTATAGTTATTTTTCTCTGTCTTCACTGATGTAATCTTTCTGCTAGAATCATGGTGTGATAAGACATAGCTATATTGCATTTCTTGGAGATAATTCTGCAACTGGTATAGAAATCACGTCGATACGATATAATGGATTACACTAGATAAAACATTTCTGACATTAGATATCGAAGTGTGAATCTGTGGTATATATATATATATATATACCATATGTATATAGTATGTGAACATTCACCAGGATATTAATTGTAATTAGTTTGACAGTCTTGAATCTGTTATTATCAATGGACAACATTAGTAGACCCCATGGTCTACTTTTGAGTGTAAATCTTCCGAAATGCTGCTCTGTAGTTTATACAGAGTTCATACAACTTACAATGGGACTCACGAGACCTCTTTCCTGGTGGAATCCATCGCCACGAGGAGAGTGGAGATGCATGTGGAATTTAAATGCATTGAAAGTATTGTTGTCCTGTGGTTTCAGCATATTTATAGCAGCAGCTCCATCAAGCAATAGTGCATCTACTTCGGGCCAAGGTAACCTTTTATGACTTGATCAAACAAGGAGCATATACCCTTCAGAGAGGAACTCTATTTTGCTTGCTCTTAGCTGTGATTGGCTTTCCTGTTGTCTCAAGTCGTTAACAGCTTCGTCGACGTTCTTATCCACTATGTCCAGCATGTACAGAACAAGAAGATCACCAAAGTTCTCTGAGAAGGGGCTATCAATTCCCTGATATTCAAATACACATCCGACATCAATGAGGCTACTTCTGTTATTAACCTTATTCCAGATATGAACCGCTTCCAATGGGTATAATTTGTGCGGTCTAATGCAAATAACCATGGAACCAATGCACTGAATGGATCAATATACACATGAAACGTCCTTTCCCTCAAAGATCTAATGAATATGAGTATTGTCTGCTCAAATTACAATACCAAGGACCAAAACTACTGAAATTGTGGCCTATTATTTTGTTTTGATGGCCATTTTAACAGCCATCTTGCATTATGGAGGCCATCTGGAATTGTGGCCGTCATCTTGATTTGATTGACGGGTGTTGATCTTAACCATTTACCCCATAGAAACTCCCATTGACGTCATTACAAATACGACATTCATTGCCAATGTTGTAGCCAAACAAATGTTCATAATAATAACCAGAATCTCATTTAGTCCCAGCAATATCAATGGAGATTGGATAGATATGGCGACTACTTATCCACATGATAGCTAGATGGCTGTCTAGAGATATAATAGTATATTAACCTAAATATCTATGACGGAAATGGTTAAATAATCCTTAGGTATTCAACTGTTACCACATGCTACGTATGCTGCTTCTATTCAGAAGTGAACACTCTTGCAAACTGGATTTATCACTAATTAGTACAAGGTAAATAACCGCTACAAATTCGAAGTAAACAATGTAGGACGAGTTGTCTCCCCAGTCCCACAATGCAATAATACAATACAGTAAGATTATCGCATACATATTGCAGTTAAACAGTAACAATAGGAAGTGACTTGGAACTTTACAAAGGAGGTATTAGTATTCAAATATATGAAAGGTG
Organism: Archivesica marissinica; assembly: GCA_014843695.1. Classification (NCBI taxonomy): domain Eukaryota; kingdom Metazoa; phylum Mollusca; class Bivalvia; order Venerida; family Vesicomyidae; genus Archivesica; species Archivesica marissinica. The sequence continues at coordinate 28,940,588 of CM026391.1, read as the reverse complement.
TTATTGCTATGCAAAATATATAAATTTGGAAATACCAGTTGTGATTGTGTTGGATTTGAATGACACAAGATTAATAAAGTTCTGTATATTCGACCAAGTATGGTAATATCTTTTATGTTTTCCAATGAATGATAAAGGTGTTCTCACTGAAAGAAAACTCCACTTTCCGCTGCTCTGAATAAGTGAAAGATGACATTTTCTATGCCACTTGTTGCATTTCGTATTCCTGCGCGGTTAGACCGGTACTATTTCTAATTACGAACGTTCACATAAACATATGTGGGTGTGCGGTTGTGGAATGTAGTGAAATGAGGCTCTCGACAGGGGCATTTAAAAAGAATTAAGTTTGATAACCACTATTATATTAGAATCATTGGAAATCATAACAGAAAAAGGAGATATGTGTTTATTAGTGTAAGATAGGATTTGATTGCAACTCGTGATCACCGAAATATGCAAATCCGGTTAACGCCACTCGTGGAAATACAAACTCCGATGATCACTCGATGAAATCAAATCATATCTTACACTAATAAACACAAATATCCTCTATATCTTTCAATGAATATCGATCTTAAAGTTGAGCAATGAGGGCAAATTAGTATGAAGCGATACTCATTTTCCAAAATTCTATAATTACAATAAATACATAATCTCTCGGTTCGTGGTTGGTGTTAGCCTGGGATCCATTCCGTCCATTTTTCACATTTTAACTTCTGGCAAAATGACATTGATATGATCAGAAACTCAATACGGCCCAATTACTAGTCTCTGTGTTAAAATATATTTATTTGACTGTCCAGGCAAACTATATCGACGCCTGTTCCCATGCTAGTTAGGTGTATGTAACGACAACCTTCACTAACTAAATCATGTGAGGGTGCTTTAAATCGTGTAATTGTATAATTACAAACACGCATTCTTTATTGGAATGAAAAGAATGTAGGCAGGAAATTTAAATATAGACATTACTAAGAACAAACTTTCCTTCATTATAATACCAAAATTGAAAATTGAAATTAGTGATAATGCTATAAACAAAAACAACATCAAAAATGTGTAATTAATTGTTTGTTTCAACTGTAGCCTATTTTAACATGTACCAATGATTATCCCCATTGTTGATGTTTTTGTTTATAGCATTATCACTAATTATGGCCTCAATGTTCAATTTTGTATTTAACAAAAGTCATTTTTATATTGGTGTAACCTTTTATCCTGATAAAATACCTCATTTGCAAAAGGTATATACTATTTGTGACTGTAATAAATTAATTATATACCTGTGCCCCTTTTGGGCCCCATCTCACGGAGGACTTAGGGCCTTTCAGGATTGTCATCCGGCCTATTATTTACAAGCTGGTTCTAAACTAACACCATGCCAAATTTGATGCTTTTTACACCCTCTGAACATTCATGGCCCTTATCTATTACATTACTAAGAACAAACTTTCGTTCATTATATGCTGGGGATAATCATTGGTACATGATAAAATAGGCTACAGTTGAAACAAACAATTAATTACACATTTTGTGATGTTGTTTTTGTTTAAACTTTATTTATTTTACAACGATTGCAAAGCAACTTTTAATAACTTATATTAATCACACCCCTTGGCGCGGGTGAAAGCGTAAAATGTGGTCATTCATGTGGACGGAAACCGGAGTACCCGGAGAAAACCCACATGTCCGATCTAGCGACCACCGTACCATCTCATATACTTCCCGGTCCGAGGATCGAACCAGGCTTGCATTAGTGAGAAGCGAGCGCGCTAACCACTTCACTAATCGGACAGCCGGATGTTGTTTTTGGATGACTTTTCATGAATGTTTTCGTTTTGCCATCTTGTATAAGTTTTTGTAGAACTCCTGACTCATGCCTTCTGATTGTTTAAACCGAAATTTGTCTTTTGATTTATTATATTAGTTTAGTTCACCAATAACCATATTGGACACGTATTTACTTATTTGTCCATCTTGTAATACTTCTGAAATTAAGATGTGTGCATCGTTAAACTCTGTCCCTGATACAGTTCTTATTTGGTTATGTTTTGTGCTGTTTCGATTACGTAGCTTACGTTTTACAAGTTTCATGCAAACGCCAGCTTTTCCGCGTACAATAGCAATTAATGCCACCCAATACAATAACCGACGACATAAGAGCAGTGTCTGCCCCATCAATAACATCCACTCCTCGTTTATACCGTTTGAACAGGGACTTGTTCGAATCATGTTCACACTAACTAACCGTTGCTCTGAAATCATAGCCAATCTATATAATTCTATCCCTTTTTCAAAGGCAAATCTGGATATACAAGTGATGTGGGTTGCTTTGTGTTTTGTTTTGTAAAGGCTAAAACAATCTAAGCATACAACTCAACCAGTAGCGCCATATCATTTGCAGAAGCCGACACATAATTAGAGCACTGCAACAAAGTTGGGATAATTATCCCAATATAAAATGATATAATTAACACAGGGATAATTATGCAATACATAATAATTACAACAATGTAATTGCCGATAGTAATGATATAATTATTGTGTATAATATTAATAATAGTAAGACATATGTTGCTGTTAATGGTACATGCACAATGCTCGCCGTTAAAATAATTGTGAATCGGGCATGGTGAATGTTCACAGTCATAAAGTATTTTCTAATTAGTATTGCAATTGACCACAGCACACTGTCGGCCACCACCGCGTTTATACGGCATTATATACGATATTTTACTGTTTAACTCTTTCACCGCCAATGTCGCATAAAAGCGACTTTGTAAAAAAGTAGAGAACCCGATCGGACAGAACAGAACATGCCGTCTGGTCAGGCTATATGCTGATTGCTCTTCAGACAGTGGAGCTGAAGCACATGTCCGAATAGCAAACAACATAGATCCTGACCAGACGCGGCGTTACGCAGCGGCTGATCTGGATCTATATTGTTTGCACATGCTCTGAATTTATTCGGCGCTGAAAGAGTAAAGGGATTATCACTATTTCATTACGTTTTCACTTCCGTAATGGCGGACATTGAGGTTGAAGAGTATTTATCAGGGGAGATAATTCATACAGTATTAAAATAGAATCGTCTATGGATAGTATAACTTATACAGATGATGATACGGTATACATTGATAATAATGATAATAGGACTACTGAACCTAAATGTAATAGCAATGAAATAATCTCAACTGTTCAAACTAATGATGCCACAACTCGTGCGCTTGCTTTGGATTTAGGTCTAACACAAAATGGTTAGCTTAAGCATATTTTATTTCCCAATATAATACATATTGAACACTCACACATAATCAGAATACAGAAACAGGATTTGAATGGAAGACATAGTCTTATATAATTCTTCTCCTCAAATAAAATGGTTCAATATAGGACATCAACATATACAGGGCTTAATCAATATAGAGAAATTCAATGAACTACAATTAATGCTCACATCACCACACACAATACTAGATATTTGTTTGTATTTCAGAAACTTTAAATTTAGATCGGATATGTTGGATAGTTGTCGTAAAATTAGGGCTTTAACACTCCTTTTAGAAAGGATAATGATACAAGAAACGGGGATGGTGGTATTCTGGTGTATATCCCAGACAATATAGACGTGAAACTCAGGACAGAACTAGAGTGTTTCTCAAGAATAGTAAATATTTTCTTGTTTCCCAAGAATATCGCCATCCTATGGAATGATCGTTTTAAAAACTGTGTAGACAATATTTATAAATGATATGCAGACCTATAAGTACTAATACTAGGTGATTTTAACCGCAATTTGTTAATGATAATCTATTCAATGATTTGTCAATTTACACCAGATCTCGGGGGTTAGAATAACTAGTAGATGAACAGATCAGAATCACGGGTGCAACCAGTACTTTGATATATCACATATACTCCAATACACCACAGTGCATAACAAGTATAACTGTTGCACACATTGGTAATATAGTGATCAGTTTCCCATATTCTGTAACAAGGAATTAAATAAAACTACTAAATGTACAACCCATCATGCTTTAACATATTGAAATTGCAAGAATTTTAATCAAGCACATTTATAGCTATACAACACAGACTTGAACGCCATTATCGATCGTGGCATACTAAGTAATATTGTAAAAATCTGGATAATATGTTTCTCAAGGTTGTCGATAAATATGCCTCAGTTCACACAAAACCACCTGAATCGCATCAACAACCCACGCAGCATACGTTTCCATCAACAACTCACGCAACATGCTCTTCCATCAACAACCCAAGCGCCAGGCTCTTCCATCAACAACCCAAGCACCAGGCTCTCCCATCAACAACCCAAGCACCAGGTTCTCCCATCAACAACACAAGGACCCGGCTCTCCCATCAACAACCCACGCAACATGCTCTTCCAGCAACAACCCAAGCGCCAGGCTCTTCCATCAACAACCCAAGCACCAGGCTCTCCCATCAACAACCCAAGCACCAGGCTCTCCCATCAACAAACCAAGCACCAGGCTCTCCCATCTACAACACACGCAACATACTATTCCATCAACAATGCAAGCAACACATGCTCTCCCACCAACAATCCAAGCAACATGCTCTCCCATCAACAAGCAAAGCAACATGCTCTCCCATCAACAACCCAAGCAACATGCTCTTCCATCAAAAACCCCAGCAACATGCTCTCCCATCAACAAACCAAGCAACATGCTCTCCCATCAACAAGCCAAGCAGCATGCTCTCCCATCAACAAGCCAAGTAATATGCTCTCCCATCAACAAGCCAATCAACATGCTCTCCCACCAACAAGCCAAGCAACACGTTCTCCCATCAACAACACAAGCAACATGCTCTTCCATCAACAACCACGCAACATGCTCTTCCATCAACAACCCAAGCAACATGCTCTCCCATCAACAACACAAGCAACATGCTCTCCCATCAACATCATAAACAACATGATCTCCCATCAACATCACAAGCAACATGCTCTTCCATTAACAACCCAACCAACATGCTCTCCTATCAACAACCCAAGCAACATGCTCTCCCATCAACAAAATAAGCAACATGCTCTCCTATCAACAAAATAAGCAACATGCTCTCCTATCAACAACCCACACAACATGCTCTTCCATCAACAACCCAAGCAACATGCTCTTCCATCAACAACCCAGGCAACATGCTCTCCCATCAACAACACAACAACATGCTCTCCCATCAACAACACAAGCAACATGCTCTTCCATCATCATCCCAAGCAGCATGCTCTCCCATCAACAACACAAGCAACATGCTCTTCTATCAACAACCCAAGCAACATGCTCTTCCATCAACAACCCAAGCAACATGCTCTCCCATCAACAAAATAAGCAACATGCTCTCCTATCAACAAAATAAGCAACATGCTCTCCTATCAACAACCCACGCAACATGCTCTCCCATCAACAACACAAGCAACATGCTCTACCATCAACATCCCAAGCAACATGCTCTCCCATCAACAACACAACAACATGCTCTCCCATCAACAACACAAGCAACATGCTCTTCCATCAACATCCCAAGCAGCATGCTCTCCCATCAACAACACAAGCAACATGCTCTTCTATCAACAACCCAAGCAACATGCTCTTCTATCAACAACCCAAGCAACATGCTCTTCCATCAACAACCCAAGCAACATGCTCTCCAATCAACAACCCAAGTAACATGCTCTTCCATCAACAACCCAAGCAACATGCTCTTCCATCAAAACCCAAGCAACATGCTCTCCAATCAACAACCCAAGCAACATGCTCTCCAATCAACAACCCACGCAACATGCTCTCCAATCAACAACCCACGCAACATGCTCTTCCATCAACAACCCAAGCAACATGCTCTTCCATCAACAACCCAAGCAACATGCTCTCCAATCAACAACCCACGCAACATGCTCTTCCATCAACAACCCAAGCAACATGCTCTTCCATCAACAACCCAAGCAACATGCTCTTCCATCAACAACCCAAGCAACATGCTCTTCCATCAACAACCCAAGCAACATGCTCTCCCATCAACAACCCAAGCGACATGCTCTCCCATCAACAACCCAAGCAATATGCTCTCCAATCAACAACCCACGCAACATTCTCTTTCATCAATTTTCCACCAGATATGATTGGTGGATGAACAGCCCGGGTGACCTTCCGAGCAGGATTTCCGGCTTGGGCACACACACTCGCTTGGCCCCAGGTATTCCGCAAGACAGCTGGTTAGCTTCCTCAAATGAAATAAGTCAAACCACAGTGGGATTCGAACAAGAAGCGGCGCGAGGCATGTGATTTGAAGTCAATGTCCGTAGCCACTCGGACAGGGAAGCCATTGATTAATGACACCTGCGTCGAAAGATCACAATGGTGTCTGGAGTGTTATATGATACGCAAGGACGTATAGTGATTAACATCGATGCTATGAAACGCTGTTTTGCTCTGTATCGTACATGCCATCTGTATGTCAGGTCCACTGCTTTCTATCGAATGACCCTAAGGGCACATATGGAAGAGGGGAATAGACATGGACAAGGAATTCATATGTTGAATCTAGGTGTTCTAGCTTCATAATTCTCTTGCATAGTTTCTACAGTAGATGGTTCCGGACATGTTGTCTGGTTCAAGCTTTGAAGCTAACCAAAGTCAATTACCAATGTAAACCAATCTTGTTGTGCAGCATTGATGGTTGGCTTCATCATGTTCAAGCTTTGAAGCAGACCAATGTCAATTACCAATGTAAACCAATCTTGTTGTGCAGCATTGGTGGTTGGCATCATCATGTTCAAGCTTTGAAGCAGACCAAGGTCAATTACCAATTTAACCCAATCTTGTTAGGCAGCATTGATGGTTGGCACCATCTTGTTCAAACTTTGAAGCTTACCAAGGTTAATTACCAATCTAAGCCAAACATGTCGTTCAGCATCGATGGTTGGCACCATCTGGTTCAAGCTTTGAAGCTGATGATTGACATCATATATGTATTGTTAATTATTTCAGACACCATTTCTGGAGAATCCTTCCTCAGCATGGGCGTGTAGGGAGACCACATCGGCATTGATTGTTCTCATTCTGAATCCAGAGCTTCAGGAAGCTCAGCGGTATGACTGCCTTGCAGATCACTGTCCAGATTGTTTGCATCGCCTCTATTGTATTCCTGGATGTTGTCAATGCCGTAACCAACTGTGGGCTCTATCTCATTACTGTTTGCAGTTGTTCGTTAGTTCTACCCTAGTTCTCCCCAGTTATCTCCAGTTCTCCCCTAGTTCCTCCCTTAGTTCTTCCCTTCGTTCTCTCCTAATGAAACTTTCGTTTTCCGTTAGTTCTACCTAGTTCTCCCCAGTTCTCTCCAGTTCTTCCTAGTTCCTCCCTTAGTTCTCCCCTTAGTTCTCTCGTAATGAAAACAAACAATATAGTAACATTTTCCCGATCACACAAGAATTCCGCCACGCGCAAAAATCCCACATCTCGCGGAAAATGACAGGTTGTGCCAACGGGATTCCGCAATAGCAGAATATTGAATGTAAGATACAGGAATGTTAGCATCAATCAAGACTTCAATCCATAATACAGCAATTACCTATTGTGCGACATTCTGATCCTTTCTCCAAATATAATAAAAGATAGTTTTAAAACATGAAGTGTGTCAACAATAGATACATTTTGACAGCTGTCTGTTGATATACAGCGCTCACGTGAAACCCACAATTGATGACGTGGTACACAATACACACATCTAGGCAATATCAACATGCTTGTAATTTTACCATATCAGAACCATAATTTCTGGATAAAAGGTCGATGACAGCTTCGCAAAGGTAGTGTTTTCATTAAAGATATTATCAATCTTCTTGTCTAAACCAAAAAGAATCCACTACAACTCACAAATCATGTAAACTTAAATTGATCATTTGTACAAACAATTTCCCCACCCAGCATAAAGAACATGGCAATCGATTTAAACTGCTGTCGTAATTAATTCTAACCACAAATCTCAAGTTTCACAATAGCACAAACAGTCGTGTGTGTTCTGGCAGAACTACCCTGTCCTCCCACTTCCTGTCCACCCGTCATAATCATCTCCTAACCAGTATCCTATGTAATTGCACAAACAGTCGGGTGTATTGTGGCAGAACTCCCCTGTCCTCCCACTTCCTGTCCATCCGTTATAATCATCTCCTAACAAGTATCCTATGTAATTGCACACACAGTCGGGTGTATTCTGGCAGAACTTCCCTGTCCTCCCACTTCCTGTCCACCCATCATAATCATCTCCTAACCAGTATCCTATGTAATTGCACAAACAGTCGGGTGTATTCTGGCAGAACTACCCTGTCCTCCCACATCCTGTCCACCCGTCATAATCATCTCCTAACCAGTATCCTATGTAATTGCACAAACAGTCGGGTGTATTCTGGCAGAACTCCCCTGTCCTCCCACTTCCTGTCCACCCATCATAATCATCTCCTAACCAGTATCCTATGTAATTGCACAAACAGTCGGGTGTATTCTGGCAGAACTTCCCTGTCCTCCCACTTCCCGCCCACCCATCATACTCATCTCCTAACCAGTATCTAAGAATGTAAGTAAATATGACTACGAAGAAACTAACAAGAAATTTATATTAAACACTTATTTTACCTAGAGTTTGTGTAAAACAAACATTACAATGGTGACTATCTTGAAACTATAAAGATTGCGGCCATCCAGCTGAAATTGTAATGTCACCATTTTCTTTTATGACCCCATACATGTAGGTAATGACACTATTATTGTGCTGATATCTTGATTAATATGGGAGATATTAACCAACATATGTCTGAAATTGTTGATGAAGATGTCATGAATATTTGGCAACAGTAATTTATGCATTATTGAGAGACGGACAAACAACCTGTAGGCATATTGTTATCTGTATGCAATATGGACAGACGGACAAACAATCAATAGTTAATCTGTATGCAATATGGACAGACGGTCTAACAGCCTATAGTTATCTGTGTGCAATATGGACAAACGGACAAACAATTTATAGTTATCTGTATGCAATAAAAACAGACGGACAAACAGCCTATAGTCATATGTATGCAATATGGACAGACGGACGAACAACCTATAGTTCTGTATGCAATATTGACAGACGGACTAACAACCAATAGTTATCTGTATGCAATATGGACAGATGGACAAACAGCCTATAATTATCTGTATGCAATATGGACAGACGGACAAACAGCCTATAGTTATCTGTATGCAATATGGACAGACGGACAAACAGCCTATAGTTATCTGTATGCAATATGGATAGACGGACTAACAACCTATAGTTATATGTATGCAATATGGATAGACGGACTAACAACCTATAGTTCTGTATGCAATATGGACAGACGGACTAACAATCTATAGATATTTGTATGCAATATGGACAGACGGACAAACAACATATAGTAATCTGTATGCAATATGGACAGACGGACAAACAACCTATAGTTATCTGTATGCAATATGGACAGACGGACACACACTCTATAGTTATCTGTATGCAATATGGACAGACGGACAAACAGCCTATAGTTATCGGTATGCAATATGGACAGACGGACACACAATCTACAGTTATCTGTATGCAATATGGACAGACGGACACACAATCTATAGTTATCGGTATGCAATATGGACAGACGGACACACAATCTATAGTTATCTGTATGCAATTTGGACAGACGGACAAACAATCTATGGTTATCTGTATGCAATATGGACAGACGGACTAACAACCTATAATTATCGGTATGCAATATTGTATATCAGTATTGAGTATATACTACATTGTACATCAGTACTGGGTATATATTGCAGTGTACGTCAGTATTGAGTATATACTACATTGTACATCAGTACTGGGTATATATTGGATTGTACGTCAGTATTGAGTATATACTACATTGTACATCAGTACTGGGTATATACTACAGTGTACATCAGTACTGGGTATATACTACATTGTGCATCAGTACTGGGTATATACTACAGTGTGTACCAGTACTGGGTATATACTACATTGTACATCAGTACTGGGTATATACTACATTGTACATCAGTCCTGGGTATATACTACATTGTACATCAGTACTGGGTATATACTACATTATACATCAGTACTGGGTATATACTACATTGTACATCAGTACTGGGTATATACTACATTGTACATCAGTACTGGGTATATACTACATTATACATCGGTACTGGGTATATATTACATTGTACATCAGTACTGGGTATATACTACATTGTACATCAGTACTGGGTATATACTACATTGTACATCAGTACTGGGTATATACTACATTGTATACCAGCACTGGGTATATACTACATTGTACATCAGTACTGGGTATATACTACATTGTACATCAGTACTGGGTATATACTACATTGTATACCAGCACTGGGTATATACTACATTGTACATCAGTACTGGGTATATACTACATTGTACATCAGTACTGGGTATATACTACATTGTACACCAGTACTGGGTATATACTACATTGTACATCAGTACTGGGTATATACTACATTATGTACCAGTACTGGGTATATACTACATTGTACATCAGTACTGGGTATATACTACATTGTATACCAGCACTGGGTATATACTACATTGTACATCAGTACTGGGTATATACTACATTGTACACCAGTACTGGGTATATACTACATTGTACATCAGTACTGGGTATATACTACATTATGTACCAGTACTGGGTATATACTACATTGTACATCAGTACTGGGTATATACTACATTGTATACCAGCACTGGGTATATACTACATTGTACATCAGTACTGGGTATATACTACATTGTACACCAGTACTGGGTATATACTACATTGTACATCAGTACTGGGTATATACTACATTATGTACCAGTACTGGGTATATACTACATTGTACATCAGTACTGGGTATATACTACATTGTACATCAGTACTGGGTATATACTACATTGTACACCAGCACTGGGTATATACTACATTGTACATCAGTACTGGGTATATACTACATTGTACACCAGCACTGGGTATATACTACATTGTACACCAGCACTGGGTATATACTACATTGTACACCAGCACTGGGTATATACTACATTGTACATCAGTACTGGGTATATACTACATTGTACATCATTTTCATAACTTTAGACTTATTGTTAAAAAGTTATAAATCCCTAGGTGAGGTCTCCGTTGATAAAGATACAGCCGCATAGCGTGATATTAAATTCACGGAATGTGTACTTATCTCGTGCAGATTTCCTATCTAGACCACTGTGGTAATAAAAGCCGCCGGTTTCATGCTATTTGGCGCACACACATTTGACTGTTACGACAGACCTGGAATAGAGTGATTATATTCCAGGACATTTTTGATTTTGCTATGAAAATGTTTGTTAGCTAATTTGAACATTGTGTATTTAAACATTCATTCTGTTTAGTTAATAGTTTCATAATTTATGCCGAACTTATGCCGTATAGAGTTACGCCATGCTCAGTATTTCTGTCCGTAACTGTTTTGTTGAAAGAGTTTGTGTTAATATATTAGCTATGGAACGCCAGTGAGGTATGAGATTTATGTTGTTCTATACTCACGGTTCCATAATTAAGTTTGATTACCGGCAGAAGATTGTATTTTAATGATTGCAGTTGTTATATAATTATGGCCGTGTATTCATTGAAATGTCAGCACGTGGTTAGTAACACGTGGTCAGTCACACGTGATTCATATCATCATTATTATTTACTATGGTTGATCATCATAAACGAACGATATTAAGTGTAACTGTACGGGAGAAGTAAGAGGCGTGACGTATCGTGACTGAAAACAGTATATCCAGTATACTATTGGTGCACTTGTAGCACGTTACATTATAGTAATTTACCTAGTATTTTCCATATGCTATATATATTTAAGCTTCATCCACCGGACGTACATTCCCAGCGTGGACTGAGATTGCATCGTTGCCCGGAAGTGACATATAGTTCCCGGAGCCAGAGTTTACTGTTTTACCAGGACGTGGTATATTCCCCGTAGTGGAGAGAATTTGGGGCTCGCAGCGTGTCGGCACAACACTCACTACGATGTTATTGGTCTACTTTAAATAGCTCAAGGAAGCCAACACTATACTGGCAGCCAGAACGGGAACATGGTCGTCAAGGATTGGAATCATCGAGACAAACATAAATACGTGAATCTATGTTTTGTTTATGTTACCTACTCATAGTAGACTGTTTAAATGTGATTACGTCACATGAGCGTTGTGCATAGCGTTATAGAACGTTAACATGCACAATCATATGGGATTGGTGTAACGTTAGTGATGGCATAGACTAAGAGAGGAACTGTTTAAGAGCAAGATCTTAGAACCTCGGGTGAACATACATTGTTTTGTACAAGCATCATCATTATCATTCATACAAATAATTCATCGTCTTATTGTAACTTGTAAATATTGTACTGAGTGTTGATTGAGTCTGATTGCGTATTGTGATATAGCTTTGTCGGTCCATCTTGCTACACATGGGTACATATCAATAGTGTTACGCGCCAACCGGGGTCAATCTAGTGGACAGACGGGATAACGGACGTAGGCTGATCACAGCGGACAATTAACAACCTGACGACAACGATGTGATGTATTTTCTTTTACTATATAGCAACTGCTATTAATAAGTGTGACAGTTAACGATCACTATGTAATTCGTAATAGTACAAACTGGCCAAGAAACCCGAATTATATCATGAAATGACACTAAAAACGCACCAATGTTTAACACGTCGTCTGCTATTTCATACAAACAGGCAATGATTTCCGGCTATTTCAGAGTGTTGGAGGCCAAGAAAGACATTCTGCTCGGTATTTATACTAACACACAATGCGACGTCGCAGTACATGCACGTGCCACACATGTCGCATTACGTCACACACAAATGTAGTACAACAGGTACTCACAACTAAAGTAAGACTGTTGTGCCAACTAAGCGCTGCATACATACCAATAATATACATATACTTATAAAAAACACCACAAACTTACAATTAAACAAGTTCGCCCTTTACGAATACCACATACAAGCGATACTCTTCGTTTACAAAAGCAGTGTATGGAACACCCCCGCATAGCATCTAATACACAGGGTACATTCAAGATGGCGGCCTACATGCTAAACAAAATACAGTTGGTCTAAACAGTAAATTACACCCATTTACATACATCGATCACTTAACAGGAATATTCAGTAACACAGATAGGATTAACTACACCAGGGATGTTTCTAAACAGAACAATACTTGAGGATTATCATATCAGAACCAGCGAGAATACACGAAACTGGACCTCGTGTAACCCAGACCGTAGATTACAACTGGTGTGATATTCGAAGGCGGTCTGTTGTTCTGTTGTTCTGTTTGTTTCATAGAGCAACGGTCAAATTCCTAGAGCGCTGCCAGTAAACATGCATCACCACACTCCATGGAAACGCACATGGTGAACGTAGGGTAAGCCTAGGGTGTTACAATATGGAGATTTTATTATTCTCTTTTTGTGTATGACATATTTACTATTTATTTGCAATAAAATATTACTAGCTTGAATTTACTTGAGACATCTGCATATTCAGTCGACCGTAGGTCACAGCAAGGTTACAATAGGTATTATATAGCCTTGCAATTATAGGTAGAAACCAGCCTCGTTGATGATGTGGTAATATAGAATGATTGTGGCGTCGAAGGGACAGGGTTCGATCCTCAATGAAGGTATATATTTTTTTTTTATCTTTTTTAACATTTAAAATTTATATCAATATGCAACACACTTCATGATATTCTTACTGTGCACGACTTTGTTAACATTCCCGTTATACATCGTCAGAAAAAAAAAAGAAAAAAATATCAAATGTTTTGAAGTTTTTCGCTGCTAGTGGTGTGAAATGAAATGTAATAGTAGTACATGTATAGACTGCATAAACTGAAATAAAACGCATGAAATAAACAAAAAGTAAATAGAAACGAATAAATATAAAACCGTTTAACAACCACACATTTGGAAAATATCTTTTATTCATTATTCTAACACGACCCAGCTAATAACATACATACGTCTAGAGTAAAACCAATCTCTGGTTATTCTGCAATATACCTACCTTGAATTATGCTGCACGCGCACCGTGTTTTGGCTACGTCATTTATACAATGCGTGTAAAGTTTTATGAATGAAAGTCACGCGATGTTTGTAAAAAATACCATTGGAATTCACGGAAGTGAGCTATTTTTAGAATCAGATAATCTCTTGTCCATCTTGTTTTTCTGTTAAGTAACGTTTCAGTTACTATTCTGTACAGTTTTATTTGATAAAATAAATAAAGTTATTGATCAGTTACAACTTTTGTTCATTTATGCACTAGATTAATATTTTCTATAAAAAATAACGTCATCACCCCTTTACGCAGGAGGAAATTTCGAAAGCCAAATGCAGCGGCGTTTGAAGAAAATACTCCTTTAAAATTATTAGAAGTAAGTCGTGTTAGAATCGAAATAATAAGTATCAACCGTGGTATATCGCAGAATAACCATCGTTTGTCGTTCTTATGCATAGAAATATATCACTCAGGTCTTCGGCCTTCGTGATATATTTCTACGCATAATAACTTCAAACTCGGGTTATTCTTCAATATACCACGGTTGATATTTATTATTTCTTAAATAACTCGAATAAAATATCATTTTAGATGACAAACATATGTTGTACCTAATACAATGAACATTATAGTTAAATACTGTAGTCTCATGATTTTCTTCATTGTACAATGTTTCGTACTCACACATAACTGTTGTATTGTAACGCAGTGGGGAGTACTAGCACCTTAGACCGCTTGGCTATTAATCCATTGAATTATGAATTCTCCATTTAATCTGCAAAAATCCATTGCAAATGAAACGTGTAATTATGATAATGTCTTAAGTAAATTTACGCTTGCAATACGATTAAACTAAACTAAAGCGTGTGAAGAAAACTAATGTCACCCTTCTTCAGGCAGTGTCTGGTGTTTGTGTTTTTTTGAGAAATTATGTGAGTAGACTTCAGACTAGTTAATGTGTAGAAAAGATGTGGTACACTGTATTATTTGGCTGAGGAATACAGTGTGTAAACACAGTGACGTTATTCACAGGTGAGTACTGGCTATGTGAAGCGTTATATTTTGAATATTCTTGCTGTGTTCCAGGTTGATTTGAATACCTCTTCACAGTGGATGTGGTATCAGAAGAAATGAAAGATTGGAAATATAAATGAACATACTGTATGTTTTTACTTTTTACTATGTATTTAATAGGCAATTTATTTGTTGCTTTACAAACCTAAAGGTAGTGTTCGTTTCTGAACTATTAAAGCCCGTTTAAATACATGCATTTGGTAGGAATTAGATCATTTGCTCTTCAGTGTCTTTAACAATAGCTGGTGTGATAAATGTGTGTGTGTGTTACTTTTAGTTATCGTCGCTACCGGTTGCCCATATGAGCGACGCCTCCTGAAGAGATAAGTCATTTTAGATTTTTGGAGAATATTGCAATGATACAGACAGATACCCATTCCAGAGTCTCCTCTGGTTCTTTTACGTGCACGGTGTATAGCACCGACACGAGACCTCGGCATAAAGTCCAATCTGAAAGACTGTTAATTTTATTAGGGTCAGATGGGGGATCGATCCCTGGATTACCAGTCAAACGTGTTAACCACTGGACTACATATCCGTCTATGGTGTGATAAATATGATGTGACTAAATGTGATGTGTCGCTAAATATGGGACAAATACAAGGGTATTTACCACACCGGTGTGATGTATATGATTTGATTGTCGCTAAATATGGGACGAATACAAGGCTATTTACCACACCTGTGTGATGTATATGATTTAATTGTCGCTAAATATGGGACAAATACTAGGGTATTTACTACACCGGTGTGATGTATATGATTTGATTGTCGCTAAATATGGGACGTATAGAAGGCTATTTACCACACCGGTGTGATGTATATTATTTGATTGTCGCTAAATACGGGAAGAATACAAGGCTATTTTCCACACAGGTGTGATGTATACGATTAGATTGTCGCTAAATATGGGACAAATACAAGGGTATTTACCACACCGGTGTGATGTATATGATTTGATTGTCGCTAAATATGGGACGAATACAAGGCTATTTACCACACCGGTGGGATGTATATGCTTTGATTGTCGCTAATTATGGGACAAATACAAGGGTATTTGCCACACCGGTGTGATGTATATGATTTGATTGTCGCTAAATATGGGACGAATACAAGGGTATTTACCACACCGGTGTGATGTATATGATTTGATTGTCGCTAAATATGGGACGAATACAAGGGTATTTACCACACCGGTGTGATGTATATCATTTGATTGTCGCTAAATATGGGACGAATACAAGGGTATTTACCACACCGGTGTAATGTATATGATTTGATTGTCGCTAAATATGGGACGAATACAAGGGTATTTACCACACCGGTGTGATGTATATGATTTGATTGTCGCTAAATATGGGACAAATACAAGGGTATTTACCACACCGGTGTGATGTATATGATTTGATTGTCGCTAAATATGGGACGAATACAAGTGTATTTACCACACCGGTGTGATGTATATGATTTGTGACATATAATGATCCTACAGTGCTTGATGTGCAAACTATGTGCTACTACACTTGGCTCTAGCATACTGGCATAAGAAGTGTATTGCATCATTCATGAAGTAGAATGCCAATGAATGAATTCAAACTAACGTCATTTTTGTTAATCTGTTGTAATGAGCTTCCAATCAAACATTTAACATAGACACGTCCCCCTTTGTTTACCCTTACAACAGCATTAACTGAAGAACAGGATGAGCTAACGCTGTCACCCTGTGCGCTACGGGCCACCAGGTTGTCTTCAACAACAATACCGTAATACATGTATCGATGTCTATAATTACACATATGCACAGTAAACATGTAGAGACCAGCTGTAGGTGCAATGAATACACCAGTAGTTATATCATAGCCCTCGCCTTCATTTAGCTGCTGTACTTTGTATACGAGGACCTCGTTAGTAGCAAGAGTGAGATCTGTTGGACTATGGACGTTGAACGCTGGAGGCCGGACGAACTGTTTCTCTGAAAGTAAATACGTAACATGCATACATTATTTGAACGAGCCAGTCATCTGTTTTGCACGAACATGTTATAAATCACGTTTTCGCTTGGAACCTTAGTCCCTCCTCCTTCCGACTTCCCTGCTCAATTACAATACGAGTAGGAACAATAAATATACATATAATAGTATATATATATATATTTATTATACCAATAATACGAGTATATTAATTGTGCAACTCATTCCATTGTTGGTATCGTGCAAACGATTAAAGTGCTACTATTTTAGATATTGATTAATTCGATTACAAATCATTGATCATGTTCATGATAGGTTTATACAACAGACGATACTGGCATTAATGGTGACTGTGCGTTTTGTTTTAATCTTGCTTGAATATGGCCTAAACAAACGTATGCATAGTACCAAGCCTGTAGTGTATCATAGTGTATTTAAACATGTATTTGGGGTTTGAACCCCTAAACCATTTGTCCAGATCCCAAGCGTATGTGGAAGATACAGTGCAAGGGAGAATAATTTATTATTTCTTTTTATTGATTGGCGTTTTTCTTATTTCGTTCAATTTGATGATTTCTAATTATTTTGTTTATTTTCTAATTAGACGCCATACTGTATTCTACCAGGTCAGCGTATTAGGAATAGCATCGTGTCAGCTTAATACCGTCATCGTATAATCGTTCCCTTGTCCTAATATATCTTCGATTCTTCAACAGAAAAAACATAACCACAACTACATATCTGCTGGTTTAAGCCATTTGGAGCCATCGGCAGCCACCGTATACTGTGCATGATCGAATTCCATTTCATTATATAGACAAACTCATAGTGAAAACATACATTACATGTAATGCATCACCCTCAAAACAAACAATACAACTGGTCGCAACTGATCCACACGACTGAATGGCTATACAATCGAACATTCACGAAATACATCGTGCACATAATCACATCATCATCCTCAATGTGTGGTATACTGCCAATACAAAAACTAAAACCATTGAAACCTAAAAATGTTGAAAGTTAAACCTGCAAAACAGATTGTGTAGGTCTGTTGAATTCCAGTTAGTGTGTTATTTTGGGGGTTTCGCTACAACAATTTAATTAGGTCATATGGCGAATCTTGATTTCTAATTGGATGGTACTGTAAATGTTTTCAGTTTAGACTTTAAAAAGGTTTATTTCCAGTCGTGCTCAAAATGTAAGTTCTATCGGATAATTTTGGTTTAGGCTTAACATCTTCCAAATAATATGTTCAGCAGTTAGCTAAATCATATATTGTATTGCTCGATTCATCTTACATATATATGTGCATACAAACATGACACAATAAAGAAAGGCAAACGGGTTGTGGGAATATTAGTTACGACCCTTCCCGAAGATCAGTGGTTGTATGCATTTGGTGCAGCCCAGAATAGCATAAGTGCAGTTATATGAGTTGTTTCACCAACATTGACAGTTGCCAAATAGTACCAGTGCAGCTATATGAGTTGTTTCGCCAACATTGACAGTTGCCAAATAGTACAAGTGCAGTTATATGAGTTGTTTCGCCAACATTGACAGTTGCCAAATAGTACCAGTGCAGTGATATGAGTTGGTTCGCCAACATTGACAGTTGCCAAATAGTACCAGTGCATTTATATGAGATGTTTCGCCAACATTGACAGTTGCCAAATAGTACCAGTGCAGTGATATGAGTTGTTTCGCCAACATTGACAGTTGCCAAATAGTACCAGTGCAGTGATATGAGTTATTTCGCCAACATTGACAGTTGTCAAATAGTACCAGTGCATTTATATTAGTTGTTTCGCCAACATTGGTAGTTGCCAAATAGTACCAGTGCAGTGATATGAGTTGCTTCGCCAACATTGACACTTGCCAAATAATACCAGTGCAGTGATATGAGTTATTTCGCCAACATTGACAGTGGTCAAATAGTACCAGTGCTTTTATATGAGTTGTTTCGCCAACATTGACAGTTGCCAAATAGTACCAGTGCAGTGATATGAGTTGCTTCGCCAACATTGACAGTTGCCAAATAGTACCAGTGCATTTATATGAGTTGTTTCGCCAACATTGAGAGTTGCCAAATAGTACCAGTGCAGTGATATGAGTTATTTCGCCAACATTGACAGTGGTAAAATAGTACCAGTGCAGTGCTATGAGTTGTTTCGCCAATATTGTTAGTTGCCAAGTAGCACACGTGAAGCTATGTGTGTTGTTGCATATGCGGGTTTATGTTTTCGACAATAACATGCATAAAGTGATTTACGAAAACATTTCATCTATTCGACTTGTTGCGCCAAATGAACGATATAGTTTACTAGCACATGAAAACATGCACCTTATTACAACTTTTGCATCCACTATATGTTCTCACTATGTGTGCAATAGAGACATTCATTTATGAATTTCGTAATTCGTTTACCTTTGAGGGCGACACTATTAACGCGTTGTTTCTCAATCTCCACTTCTATGTCTTCTAATTCAATCCGATATGTTCCTGTGTTATTCTCGATCTTTTCTCTCAGTTCCAAGTTGCTTTCAGTAAATGCTTCCATCTTCGCACCCATTCGTTCAGTAAATGCTTCCATCTTCTCACCCATTTCCTTAACTTCAATATCCAAGAGTTCCATGTCATGCTCTACGCGAACCATTTTATATAGCATCTGCTCCTCATAGTGGAATTTAGAGCACTTCGGCTCGGAAGCCAAAGTTGCCTCAGTTTTCACTAAAGTGAACACAAGTATTGCAGAGCTAACTGTCAAGAAAAACATTTTAAACACTGTAATAACTTATTTAATTTAACATCAAAGAAAATATCAATACGTTTCCAACTTCTTTGTACTAACTCTAATCAAAGCATGATATTTATAGTTGAACTGCCAAAGAATACCAAAATGTATGTCCCTATGAAATAATGTATTATTCCACAAATGATTCACTATAGTCTGTATCAAGTTAGTTCAAGATTCCGCATGTAGTATCAACTAGTTAGTTTGAATTTGGCTGCTTTCTGTACCGTTGAGGCCTTTGTGATTTATCAATTAGTTCCGGTCCCACTTTCTATGTCTTGTGTATTCGGTGGTTTATCGGCTGCGGTTGACTTATTTCTATAGCTGATAGCCCCGGGACATGTTCAGCTACTTCCCAATTCGTTAATTGATTGTACACCGCTTCAGTTACTGGTACCACTTCCTGTCGGGAAACATCCCTTCTGTACCGTATTCAATATACACCACTATCATGCCATTTTACAACTCAATCTCATAAGTATGATACTTGTCCCGTTTGTTTCACTATTAATCCATGCTTGCTAAAGCATAGGTCACATATGGACCCCGGTACAAGCCGGTGCATTCCGGCGTGGCGAACATGGCTAACCGTGGCTTACCGGGTTGATACCGTAGTCAGGCCGGCATGTATCGTGGCGTACCGGGTCGATACCGTAGTCAGGCTGGGATATACCGTGGCCGACCGCGATGCGCCGGGAAGGAGATTCTATTTTATAAACATGCTTAAACATTAAAATGACCTTCCCGGCACGCCGTGGCGGCAGTGAATATGCCATACTGTACCATGTTCACATCGTGACAACGCCCGGTCACATTGCATTGTACCGTATTGTACCGCCGTGTCCACACCGGGTGACATCGTGAGAGCCGATGACCGTCGAGACGATCGTCTATGCGGGCTATACCGGGATGCACCGCATCCATACCGGCCCCTTATCAAGGTAGGATTTGGGATCGGTTTGCTTGTTCTCCACTTTTTCATTCAAAGTTGGTCTTATTAAATCAAATGTTGTTCTTAATTTCCGACCCATTAATAATTCACATTGTGCGTTTCCGGTTATTGTATACGGTAATGTTACTTGCAATATCAGATATAATGGTTTGACCCATATAAACTGAATGCAGTGCTTGCCAATCGTGAATGTATATCCTTGTCGGAACTCTTTTTGGACCAACCATGTTGTACAAGCAGTTCCGCTTTAGACAGTAACACCATCTACTGTGGGCAGTATTTATTGGTGTCTCCTCTAATTGTTCAAGGGTAATTATTATTTCACCAGGTATTTGTGAATCTTTTATTTTTTTCTGACATGGACATCGGTTGACAAGCCAGCATGACCTATGTGTGATCATCCTTTTGATTTACATTAACTCGTAACCTGTAGGGAGCAATGCCCATCGTTGTATCCTGGCTACTGTAGATGGCTGTCTAAACCGGCGTATTGTCTTTTAGCAATACTGGCAGTGGGTTGTGATCGGATACCAGTACAAAAAATTGTTCCGAATATTTGTGGAATTACTTTATTCACATGGGCCTCGTTCTCCAACAGAGAGTTTATTTTCTGCAGGTAAGAGTGTTAAAATAAATTATTTTGCAATTAGTTTGCACCTAGGTGCCAATTCCAGCTACCTTGACTGGAGTAGTAAGAGTGTTCTTGAATATAATGAATTGTTCCACAAAATGATTCACTATAGTCTGTTTCATGTTAGTTCAAACAGGAATAAGAATCACGACCATATTAGAGAATGTAATTGATCTGGCTGAGCAATATTATATATTCTTTATATGAGGGTTATATAGAAAGTAATGTAAAGCTTAGTACTATTATATATTCTTTATATGAGGGTTATATAGAAAGTAATGTAAAGCTGAACAATATTATATATTCTTTATATGAGGGTTATATAGAAAGTAATGTAAAGCTTAGCAATAGTATATATTCTTTATATGAGGGTTATATAGAAAGTAATGTAAAGCTGAGCAATATTATATATTCTTTATATGAGGGTTATATAGAAAGTAATGTAAAGCTGAACAAAATTATATGCACTTTATATGAAGGTTATATAGAAAGTACTGAATAGCTGATGAAATATTATATCCACTTTATATGAGGGTTATGTAGAAAGTAATGCATAGCTGAAGAAATCTTATATCCACTTTATAAGAGGGTTATGTAGAAAGTAATGAATAGCTAAATAAATCTTATAAGCACTTTATATGAGGGTTTTATAGAAATAATGTAAAGCTGAAGAAATCTTATATACTCGGTATATGAGGGTTATATAGAAAGTAATGAATAGCTGAAAAAATCTTATATCCACTTTATATGAGGGTTATATAAAAAGTAATGTATAGCTGATGAAATCGTATAATATTATGCACTTTATATGAGGGTTATATAGAAAGTAATGTATAGCTGAAGAAATTTTATATGCTCGTTATATGAGGGTTATGTAGAAAGTAATGAATAGCTTATGACATATTATATGCACTTTATATGAGGGTTATGTAGAAAGTAATGAATAGCTTATGACATATTATATGCACTTTATATGAGGGTTATGTAGAAAGTAATGTATAGCTGATGCGTTCTCTGTCTTATGTCTTCACTAATAAAATATTTCTGCTTGAATCATGGTGTGACAAAACAGCTATATTGCATTTCTTGGAAATAATTCTGCAACTTGCTACAGAAAGAAATACCAGGCGAAGCAGTGGTGTTAGGCATATAGTGGTGAATTACAAAACTGACAAAAATATACCACATGTCTATGAGGCTTTACTACTGGTATCTCGCCGGGTTTAACCCTTTCCTTCATAGAGATTTAGGTTAATATACTATTATATCTCCATACAAACCATTTAGTGGATAAGTAGTCGCCATATCTATCCCACCTCCATAGATATTACTGGACTACATGAGATTCTGGCCTTTATTATGAATATTGGTTTGGCTACTGCATTGTCAATGTCTGTCGTACTGGTAATGGCGTCAAGAGTTGCTTCTATGAGGGAAAGGGTAAAATGTAATTTATATGTGTACAATGCATATATAGATGTGAGTGTATATAAACCTCATCTTATATACTATTGACAACGTTGCCTGTTCTCTCTCCGTAGTGGCGATGTATTCAATCAGGAATGAGGTATCGAAAGTGATTAATATAAGTTGAAAGAACTTCTTTTGCAATCGAGCTAAATTTAATTTGTATCCACTGCGCTATCACGACTTGTACAATTGTAAGCATTGTTCTTGTAAATATAACTAATTTATGGTGACATGTAGGTCCAATGGGCCGGATGCTTGTTTGTAATTAGTAAATATTTACATACTTACTTACTTATCCTTTTAGCTGACTTTATAGACAAAGAATCACCCGATAACAGCCGCACCTAATATCAACTTATTGCAGTGAAGAATAACATTAGCGGAGAAATGGGGAGAAATGTGTGCTTGCTCACATAATTTTAATTGATTTATTTTATGCAGACTGCGAAACAAGCTTTAACGACTTCTAGTAGGCGTTCTCGTTGGCGTGGATGTAAGCGTATATGTCGTCATTCAAGTTCGTGCTGCAGGAAACCGGAGTACCGGCGACCACCGTACAATCTCGCATACTTCCCGGTCCTAGGATCGAGCCAGTGTAGCATTGGTTAGAAGCGAGCATTATGTTATATCAATGCGCTACTCGGATAGCCGACTTCTTAAAGAAAGGGATGGTGCATATTCAAGTTATATACTCGTAAGTTTACAATCAGAGAGTTGAATTGTATTACTCTCCCTTTAGTCATAAACTTGTAAATGTATTATATTCGGAAACAGAGGAAGTCAAGTTCGGATAACAGTCGGCGGCCATACTGGAACAATAAGAATGGCATTAAATTGGCTGTATTGTGTTGCAGAATAAATGGAACTACAATTCCATACAAAAAGCAAATGATGACATCAATGCGTCAATATACCTCGGGACATATATACCTCGGGACATATATACCTCGGGACATATATATCACGGGACATATATATCTCGGGAAATATATACCTCGGGACATATATACCTCGGGACATATATACCTCGGGACATATATATAAAAATGTTTGGCATAAACCTGCATACTGTCAATTTGCAAGTTCTCGCTGAAACTTTTGACTAACGGGTCTGCACAGTCAGCCGGTATTCAACCCTGTCACATTTAAGGAATAAATAGCGAGCTAATAGGCTCCATCGGGGTAGAACTATATTGCCCGTGGTTAGTGTGTGGAGGCCGAAGGCATCCACGCTAACAATTGACACGTCCAATGCAGTTCATACCCAATGGAAACTATCAACCCGCGATTCATTATTTATATTTACATTATTTATTATTTTAATGACACAAAGAAAATATAGCACAGTTTGCATTAAAAATGTTTTTAGTCCATATTTGTAACTTACCGTGTGCCACAACAGGTAAATATATCATCCTTGGAACAGCGTAATCTGTAAGACAGGCCTTTCCTTGAGACAATGCGCATGCCCGTATGTTAGTTTAAACATATTTTATTCAGTTCATTCAATACGGTATATAAATACAACAGGATATCTGAAATGGCGAGTGCGCATGTCAAACTGCATATCATTAGTTAGGAACCCTCATACGAAAATGTATACAATCAGGGCACCTACGGTCAACGAAGGAAATGCAATAGCAATGTAAATATATGGTGATGGACGATGATAGGTATGTGTCCCAGCTAGATCGACTGCCGTGTTATTTGTATGTGTAATATACCAGATCCGATTTTGACCCCAAGTTTATAAATGCGTACGTTTATGCGTATGTGTTCGCACACTAGAATACGAATACGTATAGACCACGTTTTGAAAATGCATGCTCAGAATAAAAATGGCACTCACACAGCTGTTCCATGTTCACTATGAAATACGCACTACCTATCAACGGGGAACGCCGATACAGGGTTGAAGTTATAGTCAATTACTGAACAAGACATAATAGAAGGAATAACAGCGAGGGGCGTGGCATGTAGAGGAAGATATAATTATGACAACGATTACGTTTCTCTTGTAATCGTTAAACGTATTTGCAGAAGACTGGAATCAATTTCTGCATCATCTGATAATGAAAGCGCTTGAGCGCTTTATCTATTGTATCAACTCATAGTGCGCTTGGAGGTTCTGATAAATCGGTTGCAGTGAACAATAAAGGTTATATATACGTAAATACGCAGACGTACATCAAATGTAGTCCCATCATAACTTTTCCTTTTTGGTAGAAATGCATTTTTATGACAGGCAGTGTATTGGTTTTGAATAGTACATGTATGTGTTTTTTTGAGATATTAGAGAAGAGAATGAGCGACGCCTCCTGAGCAGACATCAGACTAGTTGATGTATAGAAAAGATGTGGTATAAGAATTCAGGCCATTGCAAACTGAAGATTGGTATACTGTATTATTTGGCGGAGGAATACAGTGTGTAAACACAGTGACGTTATTCGCAGGTGAGCACTGACTATGTGAAGCTTTATATTTTGAATATTCTTGTTGTTTTCAGTTTGATTTGAATACCTCTTCACAGTGGATGTGGTATCAGAAGAAATGAAAGATTGGAAATATAAATGAACAGACTGTATGTTATCACTTTTAACTATGTATTTAATAGGCAAAGTATTTGTTGTTTTACAACCACAAGTCCAGGGCGACGGTTCTATCGCTATTATTTATCAATTGTACTAATTGGTCGGTTAATGGACACTTTTGTGTGAGCATTTTAAATTTGGTCAATTGATGTGTACGTTTTATATTCTTTTTCATATATATTTTGTATATACACATGTGTGTGTTTTACGTTTATTTACCATCGCTACATATGAGAGACGTATCCTGAAGAGATTAGTTATATTAGAATTTGGAGGATAGTGCATGATACAGACAGAGACCCATTCCAGAGTCTCCTCTGGTGCTTTTACGTGCACGGTGTAAAGCATCGACACGAGACCTCTGTTTAACATCCCATATGAAATACTGTTACTTTTATTAGGGTCAGACGGGGGATCGAGCCTGCGATCCCTGGATTACCTGTCCAGCGTGTTACCACTGGACTACAGATCCGTCTGTGTATACACATGACTCGTACATGTCAACTATAAGCGGTTCGCTTAGGCTTCCCCCGTATGAAACATAAATCAACAGGTGCCATAATTCGCTTGTGTCCTGTGCTACCGTCATACTTGTGTATGTTTTACGTTTATGTATCGTCGCTACCGGTTGCCCATATGAGCGACGCCTCCTGAAGAGATTAGTCATTTTAGATTTTTGGAGGATAGTGCAAAGATACAGACAGAGACCCATTTCAGTGTCTCCTCTGGTTCTGTTACGTGCACGGTGTACAGCACCGACACGAGACATCGGGTTAAAGTCCCCATCTGAAAGACTGTTATTGTATTATGGTCAGACGGTGGATCGAACCTGCGATCCCTGGAATACCAGTCCAGCGTGCTACCACTGGACTACAGATCCGTCTGTCTTCTTGCATCATGTGCTACCGTCATCCATTTTGTTGCTGTACACATTGACAGCTGAACACGTAAGAAAAACAATTTGAATCATATAATAGCTCCTTCCCAATGAACACTAAACGCCATAAATATAGTTAAGGCTATGTCTTGGTTTGTAGGCCCATGAGACGAGACACATTGGTTTGTACGGAAACAACAGACATAGAAAGTACCATCAAACAAAGAGGATACCTGGGTGGGTGGGGTACTGAGGTATTACATCATTCAAATAATACGTGGTCTTGCAGGACTAATATATAGAGTACGGCTATGTCTTGCTTTGTAGGCCCATGAGACACATTGGTTTGTACGGAAACGACAGACAGAGAAAGTACCATCAAACAAAGAGCATACCTGGGTGGGTGGGGTACTGAGGTATTACATCATTCAAATAATACTTGGTCTTGCCGGACTAATAAAAGTAGCAACGAATGAGCATTTTCTTCATGGAAAGAATTTATTTTCAAAAAATTGAGAAAAAATATTACATTGTTAGTGCATAAAAGAAATGTGTTGTGCATAATCATTTTAAAAGATTTAAATATAATTTATAGACAATAATAAACAAGATAATGTTAGAACACGTGTAGACCTTTGAACTCTTATTTCACGTGGACTTAGAACTAGTCGATACTACATTTGCTAGAATAGTTACATCTTGGATATTGTTTTTAAAAGGCATATATGTTTAGAGAACTGGTAGTATATGCATGTGTGCGACAGTGCGATCGTGTGCACGTGTGTTGGAGTGTGTACGTGGACTACTACATAACTGAACACGTGCGTTGTTGCACTATAACATAATAATGGCACCTGACCACATGCATTTCTGGACTAATAACATAATTATGGCACCCTATCACGTGTGTTTCTGGACTATAACATAACTATGGCATCTGTCCACATGCGTTTCTGGAATATAGCATAATTATGGCACCTGATCACGTGTGTTTCTGGACTATAACATAACTCTGGCATCTGCCCACATGCGTTTCTGGACTATAGCATAATTATGGCACCTGATCACGTGTGTTTCAGGACAATAACATACATATGGCACCTGATCACGTGTGTTTCAGGACAATAACATACATATGGCACCTGACCACATGCGTTTCTGGACTATGACATAATAATGGCACCTGGTCACGTGCTTTTCTGGACTATAACATAGATATGGCACATGACCACATGCGTCCTGGACTATTACATAATTTTGGCACCTACCCACGTGCTTTTCTGGACTATAACATAATAATGGCACCTGATCACGTGTGTTTCTGGACTATAACAGTCATAATTATGGCATCTGCCAACATGCGTTTCTGATCTATAACATACATATGGCACCTGCCACATGCGTTTCTGGACTATAACATATATACGACACATGACCACATGCGTGTTTCTGGACTATAACATAATAACATTACCAGATCACGTGTGTTTCTGGACGATAGCATACATATGGCACCTGATCATGTGTTTCTGGACTATAACATAATAATATCACCTGATCACGTGTGTTTCTGGACGATAGCATACGTATGGCACCAGATCACGTGTGTTTCTGGACTATTACATACATATGGCACCTGATCATGTATATTTCTGGACTATAACATAATAATATCACCTGATCACGTGTGTTTCTGGACGATAGCATACATATGGCACCAGATCACGTGTGTTTCTGGACTATTACATACATATGGCACCTGATCATTTGTGTTTCTGGACTATAACATAATAATATCACCTGATCACGTGTGTTTCTGGTCGATAGCATACATATGGCACCAGATTACGTGTGTTTCTGGGACTATTACATACATATGGCACCTGATCACGTGTGTTTCTGGACGATAGCATACATATGGCACCAGGTCACATGTGTTTCTGGGACTATTACATACATATGGCACCTGATCACGTGTGTTTCTGGATGATAGCATACATATGGCACCAGGTCACGTGTGTTTCTGGGACTATTACATACATATGGCTCCTGATCACGTGTGTTTCTGGACGATAGCATACATATGGCACCTGACCACATGCGTGTATGGATCTTTATATTTATCTTCTTAAGCTGGCGACATGCCATAATGTGATACGATATAGATTGCTCGACTAGCTACGTTATACTACCTTTATTGAGTTTGATATATAATGTATGCTTCAGCTGGCGACATATAATGTATGTAGCTGGCGACAAACTTTATAAGACATGTTATAGTGTATGTACCCGACGACAAGCCTTAATGGGGTATGTTATAATGTATGTACCCGGCGACAATCCTTTATGTATGTTATAATGTATGTACCCGGCGACAATCCTTTATGTATGTTATAATGTATGTACCCGACGACAATACTTTATGTATGTTATAATGTATGTACCCGGCGACATTCCTTTATGTATGTTATAATGTATGTACCCGGCGACATTCCTTTATGTATGTTATAATGTATGTACTCGGCGACAATCCTTTATGTATGTTATAATGTATATACCCGGCCACAATACTTTATGTATGTTATAATATATGTACCCGGCGACAATCCTTTATGTATGTTATATTGTATGTACCCGGCGACAATCCTTTATGTATGTTATAATGTATATACCCGGCCACAATACTTTATGTATGTTATAATATATGTACCCGACGACAATCCTTTATCTTTATGTATGTTATAATGTATGTACCCGGCGACATTCCTTTATGTATGTTATAATGTATATACCCGGCCACAATACTTTATGTATGTTATAATGTATGTACCCGGCGACATTCCTTTATGTATGTTATAATGTATGTACCCGGCGACAATCCTTTATGTATGTTATAATGTATATACCCGGCCACAATACTTTATGTATGTTATAATGTATGTACCCGGCGACATTCCTTTATGTATGTTATAATGTATGCTTCAGCTGGCGACATATTATAATGTATGTAGCTTGCGACAAACTTTATAAGACATGTTATAGTGTATGTACCCGACGACAATCCATTATGGGGTATGGTATAATGTATGTACCCGGCAACAAGCCTTTATGTATGTTATAATGTATGTACCCGGCGACAATCCTTTATGTATGTTACAATGTATGTACCCGACGACAATCCTTTATGTATGTTATAATGTATGTACCCGGCGACAATCCTTTATGTATGTTATAATGTATGTACCCGACGACAATCCGTTATGTATGTTATAATGTATGTACCCGGCGACAATCCTTTATGTATGTTATAATGTATGTACCCGACGACAATCCTTTATGTATGTTATAATGTATGTACCTGACGACATTCCTTTATGTATGTTATAATGTATGTACCCGGCGACATTCCTTTATGTATGTTATAATGTATATACCCGGCCACAATACTTTATGTATGTTATAATGTATGTACCCGGCGACATTCCTTTATGTATGTTATAATGTATGTACCCGGCGACATTCCTTTATGTATGTTATAATGTAGGTACCCGGCGACATTCCTTTATGTATGTTATAATGTATGTACCGCGCGGGCTAACATTAGATTATTTAACTGACTACATGCATTTAAAGGTGTGTACTACTGGTTTGCTAACATTGCGACATAGATTATTTAACTGACTACATGCCTTTAAAGGTGTGTACCACTAGTTTGCTAACATTGCGACATAGATTATTTAACTGACTACATGCCTATAAAGGTGTGTACCACTAGTTTGCTAACATTGCGACATAGATTATTTAACTGACTACATGCCTATAAAGGTGTGTACTATTGGTTTGCTAACATTGCGACATAGATTATTTAACTGACTACATGCCTATAAAGGTGTGTACTACTTGTTTGCTAACATTGCGACATAGATTATTTAACTGACTACATGCCTTTAAAGGTGTGTACCACTAGTTTGCTAACATTGCGACATAGATTATTTAACTGACTACATGCCTTTAAATGTGTTTACCACTAGTTTGCTACCATTGCGACATGGCCTTACGTACTCAAAGGAGCTAAACATATGAGGTTGTTTGCTAATGGTGTAGTATGTAAGACATGGACATTTAATATAACAATCCACAACACCATCCTAGTAGTGCATATATAATTTTTTTAAAGTTTATTTATCGTCGCTACCGGTTTCCCACATGAGCGACGCCTCCTGAATAGATTAGTCATTTTAGATTTTGGAGGATAGAGCAGTGATACAGACAGAGGCCCAATCCAGAATCTCCTCTGGTTCTTTTACGTGCACGGTATAACGCACCGACACGAGACCTCGGGTTAACGTCCCATCTGAAAGACTGTTAATTTTTATTAGGGCCAGACGGGGGATCGAACCTGCGATCCCTGGATTACCAGTCCAGCGTGTTACCACTGGACTACAGATCCGTCTGTGTATATAGAATGTGCGCTATACAACTGTTATATACACACACACAAACAATAGAGTTATCACATGTTGTCATCGGTTTATTCATATTCAGAAACTGTCCCGTTTATTTGGTATACATTTTAGTTCCATTGCTGTTGTGATTTGTTATAATATATAAGCTACCCGTTGTGATTTGATATATAGTATCTGCTATTAACTCGTTGCATGCTGGGTAAAATAAATGTTATAAATAGTTCAAATAATTGTATCAATGTCTTTTTCTTATTTGTAATTGAAAACTCTGTAAACTATGTCACATGGAATTTCATTACAATTGTGACGTTACGGTCATATAGCTACTGGAAGTCGTGGTAGCGCAGTGGTAGCGCGTTCGCTTCAGGTGCGAAATGCCTGGAGTTCGAGCCTCCGCTGGAACCGTTACGATTGTGCCCTTAGGCAAGGCATTTATTAAATTCCACGATGCCTCTTCTCTCTCCCTCGTGGCGATGGATTACATCAGGAATGAGGTCTCGAGAGCGATTAATATAAGTTGTAAGATCTTGTTTCGCAATCGAGCTAAAATAAATTTGTATAAACTAAAATAGATATAATCCATTGATCTACGAATACATGTATCTATGTACATTTGTATGAACTTATTTACAAATGGAACATGGCTATATGTTGATTAGTTTTTTAGCACATACACACACACACACACACACACACACACACACACACACACACACACACACACACACACACACACACACACACACACACACACACACACACACACACACACACACGCGCGCGCGCGCAAGTACGCACACACGTAGGCACGAACACGCGCACTCGCGATCACACGCACAGAATGAACCAACGTCAGTATATATATATAATACATATCCAGCTACGAGTCCATGCTATTGAGTTGGGGGGTATGGGGGTGGGGTAAATGACCACATTTTCGGAAGTGGGACTACAGGAGCATGAGTTCAATACAAGAGATAAAGATTACATGTACACCTTAATTTGGCAATATTAGGGGGCACACGTCCCTGGAGTGATATACGCCCCAAGAGTTCGGATAATTTATATTTTATACAGAAATGATTTGCATTATTGTGTATAACAGGGGCAGTGTCACTCTCGGGTAATGATGATACCATTAAAGAAGAGGTTATGTGTGTATATTAGTGTAAGAATTTATTTCATCGAATGATCACCGACATGTCCACGAGTGTCATTACCCGCGTTTGGAAACAATCATAGTTCAGCGATCACGAGGTGAACTAACTGTTACACCAATAAACACACTTCTTCTTTTTCTTTTATGTGTTCCAATGATTTTGGCTAATATATGTTTTATCCAATTTTGTTCATTTTAACAGGAGCCTCGTTTCACTACAATGCACAACCACACAACCACGTATGCTACTGTGTACGTTCACAATGCAAAATGGTCGGGTATTATTAAAGTTAGTTCTGTCTGCTGTTAATTTTAAAAACGACAGTCAAAACAAATTCATTAGAACATACTGTTTTATAAGTAAATGTCCATGATTGTCAGAAAATAGCTAAAATACGAAAGTATATTCAACCGCGGAGGAACAAGAAACACGAGCAGTGGGAAGTAGAATTCAATCTTCCACTGTTTCAAAAAGGTGACAGATAGCATTTTCATTCAAGGAGAAAATTCAATCATTCATTGGAAATCATAAAAGAAAAGTAATGTACTTACTCAATCATATTGTCTCCAAAAACGCGGAACATGAAAAGGTGTGTCATATTTGTGTGTGTGGTAAGAGCCAATGAATTGCGAGTTGAAACAATAGCAATTGTTATAGAGTTTAAACAATAGCAATTGTTTGATAGTTGAAACATTAGCTGCTTACAAGTTGAAACAATATCAAGTGTTTGATCATTGAAACAATAGCTGCTTACAAGTTTAAACAATAGCAAGTGTTTGATCGTTGAAACATTAGCTGCTTACAAGTTTAAACAATAGCAAGTGTTTGATCATTGAAACAATAGCTGCTTACAAGTTTAAACAATAGCAAGTGTTTGATCATTGAAACAATAGCTGCTTACAAGTTTAAACAATAGCAAGTGTTTGATCATTGAAACAATAGCTGCATACAAGTTTAAACAATAGCAAGTGTTTGATCGTTGAAACATTAGCTGCTTACAAGTTTAAACAATAGCAAGTGTTTGATAGTTGAACAATAGCAAGTGTTAGATAGTTGAACAATAGCAAGTGTTAGATGGTTGAACAATAGCAAGTGTTAGAGAGTTGAACAATAGCAAGTGTTAGAGAGTTGAACAATAGCAAGTGTTAGAGAGTTGAACAATAGCAAGTGTTAGAGAGTTGAACAATAGCAAGTATTAGAGAGTTGAACAATAGCAAGTGTTAGAGAGTTGAACAATAGCAAGTGTTAGAGAGTTGAACAATAGCAAGTGTTAGAGAGTTGAACAATTGCAAGTGTTAGAGAGTTGAACAATTGCAAGTGTTAGAGGGTTGAACAATAGCAAGTGTTAGAGAGTTGAACAATAGCAAGTGTTAGATAGTTGAACAATAGCACGTGTTAGATAGTTGAACAATAGCACGTGTTAGAGAGTTGAATAATAGCAAGTGTTAGAGAGTTGAACAATTGCAAGTGTTAGAGAGTTGAACAATTGCAAGTGTTAGAGAGTTGAACAATAGCAAGTGTTAGAGAGTATGACAATAGAGTAGAAGAGGAGTCCTATTTGTATTTGCGTCCGGAGCTGTATATTGAAACAAATAGTCCACATTACATCACATTAAATACAGCTAACAAAGAACACGTTTTGAATAGGAGAAATTGATCTGATTAGACAGGCCCGTAGCCAGCTGAGGCCGGTATGGGGGTCCGGGGCATGCCCTCTGAACAGATTGAAATCTAAATGGTCTGAAACACCATTTCCTGCATTGTACATAGTTAAAAAGCGACGGCATATAGAGAAAACCTCTTATAAACTATTCCCAGGTGTTGCTTGCATCAATAGTATTATAGCAACTGTATAAACATGCTGCTAGTGCATGAACAAGTGGAACTCTGGGAATTATAGGGGGCATCCGATCCCCCTAGCCACGGGCCTGAGATGGTCTGCATTTCGATGTTCAATTGCTCTCTATAGTCAGAGTACGGTTCCAGGTTGGCTTCGCACACACGGTTGTCTTCATTCGTGGTCGCTAAGGACATGTGTGACAATTGTATGACGTCATAGTTAAATATCACTGTTCAGTTGAATTAGAAAGTAACTCCAGTAAACTATATTAAAAATGGCAAACAGCATGGGAAACGCTATTCTCGAACCCACATCACAGTACATAGCATAGCGCACACCGCTGCTCAACTTCTTTTTCTTAAACTTAGAACTGCTCGTCTCCCCTCCGTTCTCCGTATCCCGCAAATCGTCATTGACTTTCTGAAAATATACCAGAGAGAGACTCGTCTTGAATAGCACACTACTTCCGGTTTAGGATTAGATTGTTTTACATGTGTATGCTGGAGGTAGTAATCCAACAATACAGGTGGCAGTAAACTAAAGGTGAAAAGTAGAGTACTGTTCAATTGAAGATCAAATGTAACCCTAACCCTATGTCCAGTTTACTGCCAATTGTCCCAAGATTACTGCCAATTGTATATTTCGTTACTGCCTCTATCGTCAACGCTGTATGATACGCGTGTGTCATATTGTCCAATTCACTATATTCTATTTTATCCTTCCTTTATGCGAAATAACGTACAAAAACGGCCTGCCTAATAAATGGTTTCGTGACGTCATAGGGCTAACCGTGGATATAAATAGAAATATCAATGCGCAACATATTACCAAGTGCGTAGCTGTCATGGCTAGTTTGTTTGTGTTTGTGTCGGGTGCACACTCAGAATGTAGGATAAATAGAATATTAGGTTACTGTCTTATAAATTTAAATTTATTAGGCGAGTCGGAGAAAAAATACAAGGCGAGGCTCTTCTCCGACTCGCCTAATAAATTTAAATTTATAAGACAGTAACCTAATATTCTCTATATACATACAATTAACATAAGGTATGTAGAGATTTTTGACGTACAAATTATTGTATGTTTATTTATGTTTATTTATCGTCGCTACTGGTTGCCCATATGAGCGACGCCTCCTGAAGAGATTAGTCATTTTAGATTGTTGGAGGATAGTGCAATGATACAGTCAGAGACCCATAACATAGTCTCATCTGGTTCTGTTACGTGCACAGTGTAAAGCACCGACACGAGACCTCGGTTTAACGTCCCATCTGAAAGACTGTTAATTTTATTAGGGTCAGACGGGGGATCGAACATGCGATCCCTTGATTACAAGTCCAACGTGGACTACAGATCCGTATGTAGATTATTGTATTAAATATAACACAATATGTATACCAAGAACTACAACTCAACTAGAGTGGAAGGCATGGTTTTCAGAGGGTTCTTAAATAATGCTGTTAATTTCTTGATCAATTTGCGTAATATATAAATTTGCATATAGCTTGAACTATTTGTCTAAGTCTCTGTAAAGTCATTTAAAGCCCAATTATATACATTGGTATCTATATAATAACATGTCTTCTCTGAAAATTTGTATATAACACTTTAAACATTGTAATAATGTTTTATGTGAAATAAACTGATTGAATTGACATTTACTTAGAAGAATTTCCATATCTAGGGATCGCATGTTCAATCCCCCGTCTGACCCTAATAAAATTAACAGTCTTTCAGATGGGATATTAAATCGAGGTCTAGTGTCGGTGCTTTGCACCGTGCACGTAAAAGAACCAGAGGAGATTCTGGAATTGGTATCTGTCTGTATCATGCACTATCCTCCAAAATATAATATAACTAATCTCTTCAGGAGGCGTCACTCATATGGGCAACCGGTAGCGACGATAAATAAACGTAAAACACACACATGTGTATACAAAATATATGTGAAAAAGAATATAAAACTTACACATCAATTGACAAAATTTAAAATGCTCACAGAAAAGTGTCCATTAACCGATCAATTAGTACGATTGATAAATAAAACGATAGCACCGTCGTCATGGACTTGTGGTTGCAAAACAACAAATAAATTGCCTATTAAATACATAGTTAAAAGTAATAACATATATTCTGTTCATTTATATTTCCAATCTTTCATTTCGAATAGCGACGATAAATAAACGTAAAACACACGTGCTGTACTGTTGCTATCTTGCCGACTCATAATAAAATGTATTATTATCTTATCCATAATATGTGTATCAAGAAATAATAATAATTTAATGTCGGCCAATCTGTTAAAACAATCAGAACAAAGCACCTATTGCAATGGTCAGATTTCTTATGGGTGTGAAATATGGGGATTTTCTAACAGCTAGAAAATTTACATGTTAAACTATGTAAGCTTTTATTAGGAGTTAGACAATGAACTAAACACCGCCGCTGTTTATGTCGAATTAGGAAGTAGTTATCTATTAAAAATAAATAAATATACAAGTATTGTTAAATATTGGTTACAATTGTGACGTAGTTACATTTATTATAGTCGCACCGTTTAGGTTATACGGCGACTCTCCACTAAGCTATTATTGGTGGCGGAAGACCCCGGATGCCATTTCGAGCAGTATTTCAGCCACGGACGGATAGAACCACCGACCTTCCACAAGCCAGCTGGATAGCTTCCTCACAAGAATTAAACATCACCAATGGAATTCGAACCTGTCCCTGTGAGGGACAAGTGCTTTGAATTCAATGACAATGACCACTCGTCCACCGCGGCTCCTGTCATTAATGGTATATCAAATGGTAAAACTAATTGATTTGCCAATGTTATAGAATTATTATCTAAATATGCATTTCTTATAAATGGACTGACTATATCAATATACAAATGTTACAATACAATGACCAAGCATTCCTTTTATTGTTCAAATAGCGAATATTGCAGGAATGGCCCATGAGTATAAATAACAGGGCAGTTATAACGTTGTATAAATGTGCTATATTGGAATAACACCGTGTCTCGCAATCTGCGCATTGCAGTTACAAGGATAAGAATATCTGCATAGTCTTAGAATCCAAACTGGCAGATATGGAAGAGATACGATTGATAGAAATAAAAGATATTGTCAAAATTGTAATGCAAATGAAAGAGAAGATGAATATCATTTTGTGTTTAAGTGTTGATGAACTATGTAGACGCAAACTCCCATATACAATGTATCGTTGTGACCATAAACCGTAACGTCGGGGTCCTTAAATATGCAATTGAATTATATTCTTATAAAGGTCGTTGCAGAGTTGTTTGATTATTGCAAAGGTCATGAGGTTCTATTATACCCGTAGTGTTCTGGCTATCATAATATCTTTCCGCAGCCCCGTTCACAAAAAGTTCCGTTCACAGAAAGCATGACAATCAGTGATGATAGGTTTTTTCCCCTATGTAACTAGTTTGTCTCCCTTTGTAGCTAATGTGTCTCCCTTTGTAACTAGATTATCTCCCTTTGTAACTAGATGGTCTACCTTTGTAACTAGAGTGTCTACCTTTGTAGCTAGATTATCTCCCTTTGTAACTAGAGTGTCTACCTTTGTAACTAGATTTCTACCTTTGTAGCTAGAGTGTCTCCCTTTGTAGCTAGAGTGTCTCCCTTTGTAACTAGATTGTCTCCCTTTGTAACTAGAGTGTCTACCTTTGTAGCTAATGTGTCTCCCTGTGTAACTAGATTATCTCCCTTTGTAACTAGAGTGTCTACCTTTGTAACTAGATTGTCTACCTTTGTAACTAGAGTGTCTCCCTTTGTAACTAGATTGTCTCCCTTTGTAACTCTTTCAACTCGTATTAGAACTGCATGAATAATATTTATTAATTGTGTATGTCGCATTTATAAGCGCATGGAATGGAATTATGTGCAATATTGTATAATATTATGTGCACTATTGTATAATATTATGTGAAATATTGTATAATATTATGTGCACTATTGTATAATATTATGTGCCTTATTGTATAATATTGTGTGCCCTATTGCATAATATTATGTGCACTATTGTATAATGTTATGTGCAATATTGCATAATATTATGTGCAATATTGTATAATAGTATGTGCAATATTGTATAATATTATGTGCACTACTGTATAATGTTATCATGTTTCGAACATTGAATATAGTTGTATAATTATAATATATTAGGCCCTTACATTGTTTGCTATTCGGACAGGTGCTTCAGCTCCACTGTCTGAAGAGCAATCAGCATATAGCCTGATCAGACGGCATGTTCTGTTCTGTCCGATCAGGTTCTCTACCTTTTTACAAACTCGCTTGTATGCGACATTGGCGGTGAAAGAGTTAAACAGATTGTGTCAATGATTAGCGTGAAGCTGTGTGCTTTATCAGTGAATATTTACTCCGACGTACGCTACCGGATGTAGCTTATTGTAATAAGGCTTAATATTATACTGGTTTACTTCCAGTTTATGGGTGTTTTATTGTGGTAATGTGATAAGGTATTTACTCCGACGTACGCTACAGGTGCAGCTTATTGTAATAAGGCTCACAGTTATACTGGTTTACTTCCAGTTTATGGGTGTTTTATTGTGGTAATGTGATACGGGAATTACTCCGACGTACGCTACCAGATGCAGCTTAATGTAATAAGGCTCAACATTATACTGGTTTACTTTATGAAAGTATAGTTTTGGAATTTTGCTATTAAGCGACCCTTTTGGCCATATGTAACATATGCGGCACATTGTACAGATATAAATTGGAAGAGCGAAGCATTCTACAACAATAAGGGCGATAACTATAGGGAGATAACAACAAGGAGATAACCATAGGGAGTTAATCATAGGGAGACAACAATAGGGAGATAACTATAGGGATAATAACAATAGGGAGACAACTATAGGGAGAAAACTATAGGGAGATAACTATAGGGAGATAACTATAGGGAGACAACTATAGGGAGATAGCTATAGGGAGATAACTATAGGGAGATAACTATAGGGAGACAACTATAGGGAGATAGCTATAGGGAGATAGCTATAGGGAGACAACTATAGGGAGACAACTATAGGGAGATAGCTATAGGGAGATAGCTATAGGGAGATAGCTATAGGGAGATAATAATAGGGAGACAACTATAGGGAGATAGCTATAGGGAGATAGCTATAGTGAGATAACTATAGGGAGATAACTATAGGGAGACAACAATAGGGAGACAACTATAGGGAGATAGCTATAGGGAGATAACCATAGGGAGTTAATCATAGGGAGACAACTATAGGGAGATAGCTATAGGGAGACAACTATAGGGAGACAACTATAGGGAGATAACCATAGGGAGTTAATCATAGGGAGACAACTATAGGGAGATAATAATAGGGAGATAACTATAGGGAGATACATATATGGGTATAACAATAGGGAGACAACTATAGGGAGATAACTATAGGGAGATAACCATAGGGAGATAATCATAGGGAGATAACTATAGATAGTAACCAAATTTAGATAACTATAGGGATATAACCATAGGGAGATAATTATAGGGAGATAACTATAAGGAGATAACCATAGGGATGTAATCATAGGGAGATAACTATAGATAGTAACCAAAGGGAGATAACTATAGGGATATAACCATAGGGAGATAATCAAACGGAGATAACCATAGGGAGAGCAGTAACTAATGTTGTTAAAATTGTGGCCCAACCCGTTTGCTTCAACATATCATTACACATGTTGTCTAATCAATATCATTACTTGTACATTATGCATAATTATACAAGATTATTCATTTGTCTTATAGTGTACATTGTATATATAGAATGGATGTAATATTTAGGATACATTTGTGTTATTAAATGGAGTTAACCGACTAAAACTTACCTTTTTGTCAATATCGCCTCTTGGAATGCTGAATATATTTTTGAACTTATAACCTTTATTTGTGTCTTTTCTAATCAGAACATTTGCCACTGCAAATTCTATTAGAGCAAAAAAGACAAACATGAGACAGGTAACCATCCAGATGTCTATAGCTTTTGTGTAGGATACATGCGGAAGTGACGCATTTACACCGGAACTCTGTGTTGTCATGGTGAGCACAGTCAATACACCCAGGGATATTCTCCCCGGTACGGCGTTCACATTCAACCAGAACGAAATCCACGACAACATGACGACTAGCACGCTGGGAATGTACATCTGCACGAGGTAATATCCTATGTTTCTTGCAAGCGTGAATTCTACGATAATACGGCTATGATTGCCTGGAAATAGAAACAAACATAACAGCAAACGATTACTGACCAACGGCGATGTGTAGACGCGATTCGTACTCCCAGCAGCGAATCTAGAAGGGGCGGATTTGAGGTGTAACTCCCCTTGCGCTGTCAATTAATATTATGTTCCCATTAAAATAACATGTTATTTACTACCCACACAATTCAGAACAAACCTGTTGCATCCCCCTCTTTGGCGAATTCTAGATCTGGTTTCTGTCTTATAAATTCAAATTTATAAGGCGATTTAGAGAACATATATATACACATATACAGTCGAACCTGTCTTAAGCAACCAGCAAAGCGAGTCAGAGAAAGTGGCTGCTTAACACAGGTGGCTGCTTAATAGAGGTCAAATGTATAATAAAACAACATATTGGGAATCTGGAAGCTGGCTGCTTAATACAGGTTGGCTGCTTAATGGAGGTGACCACTAACACAGGAGTGACTGTATATACATTCGTTATGTCGAATTCCGCCGGACCGAACACAATACTTCGACATAACCGAAGCTTGACTTAACGAAATTCGATATTAACATTATATGTAAAATGATAGTGTCTGAAATGGGGACTTTGATCCCACTTCGAGATAACCGGATAATTCGA
Organism: Archivesica marissinica; assembly: GCA_014843695.1. NCBI lineage: Eukaryota > Metazoa > Mollusca > Bivalvia > Venerida > Vesicomyidae > Archivesica > Archivesica marissinica. Next base: position 28,899,616 of record CM026391.1, on the reverse strand, counting down.
CATAACCGATGTTGACATAACGGCTGTAGACTGTACTTAATTGAACTTTAGCTTCTGAATGTAGACAAGGGATGATTAGAAAGTATTCTGTGAACTAAATTTGACCTCGATAATGTAGTATGTAAAAAAGAAATATCTGAATATGTTTTACGTTTATTTATCGTCGCTACCGGTTGCCCATATGAGAGACGCCTCCTGAAGAGATTAGTCATTTTAGATTTTGGAGGATAGTGCAATGATATAGACAGAGACCCATTCCAGAGTCTCCTCTGGTTCTTTTACGTGCACGATGTAAAGCACCGACACGAGACCTCGGTTTAACGTCCCATCTGAAAGACTGTTAATTGTATTAGGGTCAGACGGGGGATCGAACCTCCGATCCCTGGATGACAAGTCCAGCGTGTTACCACTGGACTACAGATCCGTCTGTAAAAAGAAAAAAAGTAAAGTGTTAGTTTCTTATTGTGTCATCAGTCACCAGCCATTTCTGATTATGTATGAGACGCCTCTTATGAACAGTAAGATTTACCTCCCGAAATATATCACCAAAGGCAGTCTGAGAGTCAATCAATACCATTATTTAACTAATAGCTGCCGTTCTTTACTTGATTGTACCATTAAAGGGGTGCACCATTAGAACTGGCAGTCCGTATATTGAGACTGCAGAAACTAGCTGGCGGTTCTCTAATAGCTGCCGTTCTTTACTTGATTGTACCATTAAAGGGGTGCACCATTAGAACTGGCAGTCCGTATGTTGAGACTGCAGAAACTAGCTGGCGGTTCTCTAATAGCTGCCGTTTCAACAATCGGCCATATCAGAATGACGAGATTCGAATCTTCGACCACTAACTGCGATTAATCACTTTTAGGGCACGTAGACGGCATACTAAATGAGCCAGACATGCGAAACTAACCGTTACAGACGGATCTGTAGTCCAGTGGTAATACACTGGACTGGTAATTCAGGGATCGCATGTTTGATCCCCCGCCTGACCCTAATAAAATGAACAGTCTTTCAGATGGGACGTTAAACTGAGGTTGATGCTGTACACCGTGCACGTAAAAGAACCAGAGGAGACTCTGGAATGCCTCTCTCTCTCTCTCTGTATCATTGCACTAATCTAAA
>CM026391.1:28828299-28897490 GCA_014843695.1 Archivesica marissinica | reverse complement strand
GGTAAATAGCCTTGTATTCTTCCCATATTTAGCGACAATCAAATCATATACATCACACCGGTGTGGTAAATAGCCTTGTATTTGTCCCATATTTAGCGACAATCAAATCATATACATCACACCGGTGTGGTAAATAGCCTTGTATTCGTCCCATATTTAGCGACAATCAAATCATATACATCACACCGTGTGTTAAATAGCCTTGTATTTGTCCCATATTTAGCGACAATCAAATCATATACATCACACCGGTGTGGTAAATAGCCTTGTATTCGTCCCATATTTAGCGACAATCAAATCATATACATCACACCGGTGTGGTAAATAGCCTTGTATTTGTCCCATATTTAGCGACAATCAAATCATATACATCACACCGGTGTGGTAAATACCCTTGTATTCGTCCCATATTTAGCGACAATCAAATCATATACATCACACCGGTGTGGTAAATACCCTTGTATTTGTCCCATATTTAGCGACAATCAAATCATATACATCACACCGGTGTGGTAAATAGCCTTGTATTCGTCCCATATTTAGCGACAATCAAATCATATACATCACACCGGTGTGGTAAATAGCCTTGTATTTGTCCCATATTTAGCGACAATCAAATCATATACATCACACCGGTGTGGTAAATAGCCTTGTATTCGTCCCATATTTAGCGACAATCATATACATCACACCGGTGTGTTAAATAGCCTTGTATTTGTCCCATATTTAGCGACAATCAAATCATATACATCACACCGGTGTGGTAAATAGCCTTGTATTCGTCCCATATTTAGCGACAATCAAATCATATACATCACACCGGTGTGTAAATAGCCTTGTATTTGTCCCATATTTAGCGACAATCAAATCATATACATCACACCGGTGTGGTAAATAGCCTTGTATTTGTCCCATATTTAGCGACAATCAAATCATATACATCACACCGGTGTGGTAAATACCCTTGTATTTGTCCCATATTTAGCGACAATCAAATCATATACATCACACCGGTGTGGTAAATAGCCTTGTATTTGTCCCATATTTAGCGACAATCAAATCATATACATCACACCGGTGTGGTAAATACCCTTGTATTCGTCCCATATTTAGCGACAATCAAATCATATACATCACACCGGTGTGGTAAATACCCTTGTATTCGTCCCATATTTAGCGACAATCAAATCATATACATCACACCGGTGTGGTAAATACCCTTGTATTTGTCCCATATTTAGCGACAATCAAATCATATACATCACACCGGTGTGGTAAATAGCCTTGTATTCGTCCCATATTTAGCGACAATCAAATCATATACATCACACCGGTGTGGTAAATACCCTTATATTTGTCCCATATTTAGCGACACTCAAATCATATACATCACACCGGTGTGGTAAATAGCCTTGTATTTGTCCCATATTTAGCGACAATCAAATCATATACATCACACCGGTGTGGTAAATACCCTTGTATTTGTCCCATATTTAGCGACAATCAAATCATATACATCACACCGGTGTGGTAAATACCCTTGTATTCGTCCCATATTTAGCGACAATCAAATCATATACATCACATCGGTGTGGTAAATACCCTTATATTTGTCCCATATTTAGCGACCTTCAAATCATATACATCACACCGGTGTGGTAAATACCCTTGTATACGTCCCATATTTAGCGACAATCAAATCATATACATCACACCGGTGTGGTAAATAGCCTTGTATTTGTCCCATATTTAGCGACAATCAAATCATATACATCACACCGGTGTGGTAAATACCCTTGTATTCGTCCCATAATTAGCGACAATCAAATCATATACATCATACCGGTGTGGTAAATACCCTTGTATTCCTCCCATATTTAGCGACAATCAAATCATATACATCACACCGGTGTGGTAAATACCCTTGTATTTGTCCCATATTTAGCGACAATCAAATTGTATACATCACATCGGTGTGGTAAATAGCCTTGTATTTGTCCCATATTTAGCGACAAACAAATCATATAAATCACACCGGTGTGGTAAATACCCTTGTATTCGTCCCATATTTTGCGACAATCAAGTCATATATATCACACAGGTTTGGTAAATAGCCTTGTATTTGTCCCATATTTAGCGACAATCAACTCATATACATCACACCGGTGTGGTAAATACCCTTGTATTTGTCCCATATTTAGCGACAATCAAATCATATACATCACACCGGTGTGGTAAATAGCCTTGTATTTGTCCCATATTTAGCGACAATCAAATCATATACATCACACCGGTGTGGTAAATAGCCTTGTATTCGTCCCATATTTAGCGACAATCAAATCATATACATCACACCGGTGTGGTAAATAGCTTGTATTTGTCCCATATTTAGCGACAATCAAATCATATACATCACACCGGTGTGGTAAATAGCCTTGTATTCGTCCCATATTTAGCGACAATCAAATCATATACATCACACCGGTGTGTTAAATAGCCTTGTATTTGTCCCATATTTAGCGACAATCAAATCATATACATCACACCGGTGTGGTAAATACCCTTGTATTTGTCCCATATTTAGCGACAATCAAATCATATACATCACACCGGTGTGGTAAATAGCCTTGTATTCGTCCCATATTTAGCGACAATCAAATCATATACATCACACCGGTGTGGTAAATACCCTTGTATTCGTCCCATATTTTGCGACAATCAATCATATACATCACACAGGTTTGGTAAATACCCTTGTATTTGTCCCATATTTAGCGACAATCAAATCATATACATCACACCGGTGTGGTAAATAGCCTTGTATTCGTCCCATATTTAGCGACAATCAAATCATATACATCACACCGGTGTGGTAAATAGCTTGTATTTGTCCCATATTTAGCGACAATCAAATCATATACATCACACCGGTGTGGTAAATAGCCTTGTATTCGTCCCATATTTAGCGACAATCAAATCATATACATCACACCGGTGTGGTAAATAGCCTTGTATTTGTCCCATATTTAGACACAATCATATACATCACACCGGTGTGTTAAATAGCCTTGTATTTGTCCCATATTTAGCGACAATCAAATCATATACATCACACCGGTGTGGTAAATAGCCTTGTATTTGTCCCATATTTAGCGACAATCAAATCATATACATCACACCGGTGTGGTAAATAGCCTTGTATTCGTCCCATATTTAGCGACAATCAAATCATATACATCACACCGGTGTGGTAAATAGCTTGTATTTGTCCCATATTTAGCGACAATCAAATCATATACATCACACCGGTGTGGTAAATAGCCTTGTATTCGTCCCATATTTAGCGACAATCAAATCATATACATCACACCGGTGTGGTAAATAGCCTTGTATTTGTCCCATATTTAGCGACAATCAAATCATATACATCACACCGGTGTGGTAAATACCCTTGTATTTGTCCCATATTTAGCGACAATCAAATCATATACATCACACCGGTGTGGTAAATAGCCTTGTATTCGTCCCATATTTAGCGACAATCAAATCATATACATCACACCGGTGTGGTAAATACCCTTGTATTTGTCCCATATTTAGCGACAATCAAATCATATACATCACACCGGTGTGGTAAATAGCCTTGTATTCGTCCCATATTTAGCGACAATCAAATCATATACATCACACCGGTGTGGTAAATACCCTTGTATTCGTCCCATATTTAGCGACAATCAAATCATATACATCACACCGGTGTGGTAAATAGCCTTGTATTTGTCCCATATTTAGCGACAATCAAATCATATACATCACACCGGTGTGGTAAATACCCTTGTATTCGTCCCATATTTAGCGACAATCAAATCATATACATCACACCGGTGTGGTAAATACCCTTGTATTCGTCCCATATTTAGCGACAATCAAATCATATACATCACACCGGTGTGGTAAATACCCTTGTATTTGTCCCATATTTAGCGACAATCAAATTGTATACATCACATCGGTGTGGTAAATACCCTTGTATTTGTCCCATATTTAGCGACAATCAAATCATATACATCACACCGGTGTGGTAAATACCCTTGTATTCGTCCCATATTTAGCGACAATCAAATCATATACATCACACCGGTGTGGTAAATAGCCTTGTATTTGTCCCATATTTAGCGACAATCAAATCATATACATCACACCGGTGTGGTAAATAGCCTTGTATTCGTCCCATATTTAGCGACAATCAAATCATATACATCACACCGGTGTGGTAAATAGCCTTGTATTTGTCCCATATTTAGCGACAATCAAATCATATACATCACACCGGTGTGGTAAATAGCCTTGTATTCGTCCCATATTTAGCGACAATCAAATCATATACATCACACCGGTGTGGTAAATACCCTTGTATTTGTCCCATATTTAGCGACAATCAAATCATATACATCACACCGGTGTGGTAAATACCCTTGTATTCGTCCCATATTTAGCGACAATCAAATCATATACATCACACCGGTGTGGTAAATACCCTTGTATTTGTCCCATATTTAGCGACCTTCAAATCATATACATCACACCGGTGTGGTAAATACCCTTGTATACGTCCCATATTTAGCGACAATCAAATCATATACATCACACCGGTGTGGTAAATAGCCTTGTATTTGTCCCATATTTAGCGACAATCAAATCATATACGTCACACCGGTGTGGTAAATACCCTTGTATTCGTCCCATATTTAGCGACAATCAAATCATATACATCACACCGGTGTGGTAAATACCCTTGTATTCGTCCCATAATTAGCGACAATCAAATCATATACATCACACCGGTGTGGTAAATACCCTTGTATTCCTCCCATATTTAGCGACAATCAAATCATATACATCACACCGGTGTGGTAAATACCCTTGTATTTGTCCCATATTTAGCGACAATCAAATTGTATACATCACATCGGTGTGGTAAATACCCTTGTATTTGTCCCATATTTAGCGACAAACAAATCATATAAATCACACCGGTGTGGTAAATACCCTTGTATTCGTCCCATATTTTGCGACAATCAAATCATATACATCACACCGGTTTGGTAAATAGCCTTGTATTTGTCCCATATTTAGCGACAATCAAATCATATACATCACACCGGTGTGGTAAATACCCTTGTATTTGTCCCATATTTAGCGACAATCAAATCATATACATCACACCGGTGTGGTAAATACCCTTGTATTCGTCCCATATTTAGCGACAATCAAATCATATACATCACACCGGTGTGGTAAATACCTTGTATTTGTCCCATATTTAGCGACAATCAAATCATATACATCACACCGGTGTGGTAAATAGCCTTGTATTCGTCCCATATTTAGCGACAATCAAATCATATACATCACACCGGTGTGGTAAATAGCCTTGTATTTGTCCCATATTTAGCGACAATCAAATCATATACATCACACCGGTGTGGTAAATACCCTTGTATTTGTCCCATATTTAGCGACAATCAAATCATATACATCACACCGGTGTGGTAAATAGCCTTGTATTCGTCCCATATTTAGCGACAATCAAATCATATACATCACACCGGTGTGGTAAATACCCTTGTATTCGTCCCATATTTAGCGACAATCAAATCATATACATCACACCGGTGTGGTAAATACCCTTGTATTTGTCCCATATTTAGCGACAATCAAATCATATACATCACACCGGTGTGGTAAATAGCCTTGTATTCGTCCCATATTTAGCGACAATCAAATCATATACATCACACCGGTGTGGTAAATAGCTTGTATTTGTCCCATATTTAGCGACAATCAAATCATATACATCACACCGGTGTGGTAAATAGCCTTGTATTCGTCCCATATTTAGCGACAATCAAATCATATACATCACACCGGTGTGGTAAATACCTTGTATTTGTCCCATATTTAGACACAATCATATACATCACACCGGTGTGGTAAATAGCCTTGTATTTGTCCCATATTTAGCGACAATCAAATCATATACATCACACCGGTGTGGTAAATAGCTTGTATTTGTCCCATATTTAGCGACAATCAAATCATATACATCACACCGGTGTGGTAAATAGCCTTGTATTTGTCCCATATTTAGCGACAATCAAATCATATACATCACACCGGTGTGGTAAATACCCTTGTATTCGTCCCATATTTAGCGACAATCAAATCATATACATCACACCGGTGTGGTAAATAGCTTGTATTTGTCCCATATTTAGCGACAATCAAATCATATACATCACACCGGTGTGGTAAATAGCCTTGTATTGTCCCATATTTAGCGACAATCAAATCATATACATCACACCGGTGTGGTAAATACCCTTGTATTGTCCCATATTTAGCGACAATCAAATCATATACATCACACCGGTGTGGTAAATAGCCTTGTATTGTCCCATATTTAGCGACAATCAAATCATATACATCACACCGGTGTGGTAAATACCTTGTATTGTCCCATATTTAGCGACAATCAAATCATATACATCACACCGGTGTGGTAAATAGCCTTGTATTCGTCCCATATTTAGCGACAATCAAATCATATACATCACACCGGTGTGGTAAATAGCCTTGTATTCGTCCCATATTTAGCGACAATCAAATCATATACATCACACCGGTGTGGTAAATAGCCTTGTATTTGTCCCATATTTAGCGACAATCAAATCATATACATCACACCGGTGTGGTAAATAGCCTTGTATTCGTCCCATATTTAGCGACAATCAAATCATATACATCACACCGGTGTGGTAAATAGCCTTGTATTTGTCCCATATTTAGCGACAATCAAATCATATACATCACACCGGTGTGGTAAATACCCTTGTATTTGTCCCATATTTAGCGACAATCAAATCATATACATCACACCGGTGTGGTAAATAGCCTTGTATTTGTCCCATATTTAGCGACAATCAAATCATATACATCACACCGGTGTGGTAAATACCCTTGTATTTGTCCCATATTTAGCGACAATCAAATCATATACATCACACCGGTGTGGTAAATAGCCTTGTATTCGTCCCATATTTAGCGACAATCAAATCATATACATCACACCGGTGTGGTAAATACCCTTGTATTTGTCCCATATTTAGCGACAATCAAATCATATACATCACACCGGTGTGGTAAATAGCCTTGTATTCGTCCCATATTTAGCGACAATCAAATCATATACATCACACCGGTGTGGTAAATACCCTTGTATTTGTCCCATATTTAGCGACCTTCAAATCATATACATCACACCGGTGTGGTAAATACCCTTGTATTCGTCCCATATTTAGCGACAATCAAATCATATACATCACACCGGTGTGGTAAATACCCTTGTATTTGTCCCATATTTAGCGACAATCAAATCATATACATCACACCGGTGTGGTAAATAGCCTTGTATTCGTCCCATATTTAGCGACAATCAAATCATATACATCACACCGGTGTGGTAAATACCCTTGTATTTGTCCCATATTTAGCGACAATCAAATCATATACATCACACCGGTGTGGTAAATAGCCTTGTATTCGTCCCATATTTAGCGACAATCAAATCATATACATCACACCGGTGTGGTAAATACCCTTGTATTTGTCCCATATTTAGCGACAATCAAATCATATACATCACACCGGTGTGGTAAATACCCTTGTATTCGTCCCATATTTAGCGACAATCAAATCATATACATCACACCGGTGTGGTAAATACCCTTGTATTCGTCCCATATTTAGCGACAATCAAATCATATACATCACACCGGTGTGGTAAATACCCTTGTATTTGTCCCATATTTAGCGACAATCAAATGTATACATCACATCGGTGTGGTAAATAGCCTTGTATTTGTCCCATATTTAGCGACAAACAAATCATATAAATCACACCGGTGTGGTAAATACCCTTGTATTCGTCCCATATTTTGCGACAATCAAGTCATATATATCACACCGGTTTGGTAAATAGCCTTGTATTTGTCCCATATTTAGCGACAATCAACTCATATACATCACACCGGTGCGGTAAATACCCTTGTATTTGTCCCATATTTAGCGACAATCAAATCATATACATCACACCGGTGTGTAAATACCCTTGTATTCGTCCCATATTTAGCGACACATCACATTTAGTCACATCATATTTATCACACCATAGACGGGTATGTAGTTCAGTGGTTAACACGTTTGATTGGTAATCCAGGGATCGATCCCCCGTCTGACCCTAATAAAATTAACAGTCTTTCAGATTGGACTTTATGCCGAGGTCTCGTGTCGTTGCTGTACACCGTGCACGTAAAAGAACCAGAGGAGACTCTGGATTGGGTCTCTCTCTGTATCATTGAAATATCCTCCAACAATCTAAAATGACTAATCTCTTCAGGAGGCGTCGCTCATATGGGCAACCGGTAGCGAGGAAAAATAAACGTAACACACACATTTATCACACCAGCTATTGTTAAAGACACTGAAGAGCAAATGATCGCATGCAGCAGCAACAATAAACTACAATAACCACACTTGTGGGAGATGCACAATGTTCTAATTCCTACCAAATGCATGTGTTTAAACGGGCTTTAATAGTTCCGAAACGAAAGACTACCTTTAGGTTTGTAAAGCAACAAATAAATTGCCTATTAAATACATAGTAAAAAGTAAAAACATACAGTATGTTCATTTATATTTCCAATCTTTCATTTCTTCTGATACCACATCCACTGTGAAGAGGTATTCAAATCAACCTGGAACACAGCAAGAATATTCAAAATATAACGCTTCACATAGCCAGTGCTCACCTGTGAATAACGTCACTGTGTTTACATACTGTATTACTCCGCCAAATAATACAGTATACCACATCGTTTCTACATATTAACTAGTCTGAAGTATACTCAAGTCACATAATTTCTCAAAAAAACAAACACCAGACACTGCCTGAGGAAGGATGACATTAGTTTTCTTCACACGCTTTAGTTTAGTTTAATCATATCGCAAGCGTAAATTTACTTAAGACATTATCATAATTACACGTTTCATTTGCAATGGATTTTTGCAGATTAAATGGAGAATTCATAATTCAATGGATTAATAGCCAAGCGGTCTAGGGTGCTAGTACTCCCCACAGCGTTACAATACAACAGTTCCGTGCGAGTTCGAAACATTATAACTATGAGAACAATCATGAGTCTACAGTTAGTTAACTATAATGATCATTTCATTAGGTACACAACAGGTTTGTCATCTAAAATGATATTTTATTCGAGTTATTAATGAATAAAAGATATTTTCCAAATGTGTGGTTGTTAAACGGTTTTATATTTATTCATTTGTATTTACTTTATTGTTTATTTTATGCGTTTTATTTCAGTTTATGCATTCTATACATGTACTACTATTACATTTCATTTCACACCACTAGCAGCGAAAAACTTCAAAACTTTTGATATTTGTTTCTTTTTCTGACGATGTATAACGGGAATGTTAACAAAGTCGTGAAAAGTAAGAATATCATGAAGTGTGTTGCATATTGATATAAATTTTAAATGTTAAAAAAGATAAACAAATATATACCTTCATTGAGGATCGAACCCTGTCCCTTCGACGCCACAATCATTCTATATTACCACATCACCAACGAGGCTGGTTTCTACCTATAATTGCAAGGCTATAGAATACCTATTGTGACTTTACTGTGACCTAGGGTCGACTGAATATGCAGATGTCTCAAGTAAATTCAAGCTATAATATGTTATTGCAAATAAATAGTAAATATGTCATACACAAAAAGATAATAATATAATCTTCATATTGTAGCACCCTAGGCTTACCCTACGTTCACCATGTGCGTGTCGATGGAGTGTGGTGATGCATGTTTACTGGCAGAGCTATACGAAATTGACCGTTGCTCTATGAAACAAACAGAACAACAGACCGCCTTCGAATATCGCTCCAGTTGTAAGCTACGGTCTGAGTTACACGAGGTCCAGTTTCGTCTATTCTCGCTGGTTCTGATATGATAATCCTCAAGTATTGTTCTGCTTAGGAACATCCCTGGTGTAGTTAATCCTATCTGTGTTACTGAATATTCCTGTTAAGTGATCGATGTGTGTAAATGGGTATAATTTACTGTTTATACCAACTGTATTTTGTTTAGCATGTAGACCGCCATATTGAATGCACCCTGTGTATTAGATGCTACGCGGCGGTGTTCCATACACTGCTTTTGTAAACAAAGAGTATCGCTTATATGTGGTATTCGTAAAGGGCGAACGTGTGTGGTGTTTTTTATAAGTATATGTATATTATTGGTATGTATGCAGTGCTTAGTTGGCGCAACAGTCTTATTTTAGTTGTGAGTACCTGTTGTACTACACATTTGTGTGTGAGGTAATGCGACATGTGGGGCACGTGCATGTACTGCGACGTCGCATTGTGTTTTAGCATAAATACCGAGCAGAATGTCATTCTTGGCCTCCAACACTCTGAAATAGCCGGAAATCATTGCCTGTTTGTATGAAATAGCAGACGACGTGTTAGGCATTGGTGCGTTTTTATTGTCATTTCATGATATAATTCGGGTTTCTTGGCCAGTTTGTAATATTAAGAATTGCATAGTGATCGTTAACAGTCACACCTATTAATAGCAGTTGCTATGTAGTAAAAATAATACATCACATCGTTGTCGTCACTTTGTTAATTGTCCGCTGTGATCAGCCTACTTCCGTGCTCCCGTCTGTCCACTAGAGTGACCCCGGTTGGCGCGTAACACTATTGATATGTACCCATGTGTAGCAAGATGGACCGACACAGCTAGATCACAATACTCAATCAGATTCAATCAACACTCAGTACAATATTTACAAGTTACAATAAGACGATGAATTATTTGTATGAATGATAATGATGAAGCTTGTACAAAACAATGTATGTTCACTCGAAGTTCTAAGATCTTGCTCTTAAACAGTTCCTCTCTTAGTCTATGCCATCACTGCAATACTTGTTAACTGTCTTTGGTGAACGTTCGCTAACGTTACACCAATCTCCTATGCTTGTGCGTGTTAACGTTCTATAACGCTATGCACAGCGATCATGTGACGTAATCACATTTAAACCGTCTACTATGAGTAGGTAACATAAACTAAAATAGATTCACGTATTTATGTTTGTCTCGATGATTCCAATCCTTGACGACCATGTTCCCGTTCTGGCTGCCAGTATAGTGTTGGCTTCCTTGAGCTATCTCAAGTAGACCAAGAACATCGTAGTGAGTGTTCTGGCGATACACGCTGCGAGCGCCAAATTCTCTCCACTCCAGGGAATATACCACGTCCGGGTAAAACAGTATACTCTGGCTCCGGGAACTCTATGTCCGGGCAAAACATCAAATACTTTCCGGGTAATGTACTTCCGGGCAACGATGCAATCTCATTCCACGCCGGTAATATACGTCCGGTGGATGAAGCTTAAATATATATAGCATATGGAAAATACTAGGTAAATTCCTATAATGTAGCGTGCTACATGTGCACCAATAGTATACTGGATATACTATTTTCAGTCACGATACGTCACATTTCTTACTTCCCTTATCGTTCGTTTATGATGATCAACCATAGTAAATAATAATGATGATAAGAATCACGTGTGACTGACCACGTGTTACTAACCACGTGCTGACATTTCAATGAATACACGGCCATAATTATATAACAACTGCAATCATTAAAATACAATCTTTTGCCGGTAATAATACTTAATTATGGAGCCGTGAGTATAGAACCATATAAACCTCATACCTCATTGGCTTTCCATAGCTAATATATTAACACAAACTCTTTCAACAAAACAGTTACGGACAGAAATACACAGCATGGCGTAACTCTATACGGCATAATTTCGGCATAAATTATGAAAATATAACTAAACAGAATGAACGTTTAAATACACAATGTTCAAATTAGCTAATACAATTTTAACATAAATTTTCATAGCAAAATTAAAAATGTCTGTCGTAACAGTCAAATGTGTGTGCGCCAAATAGCATGAAACCGGCGGCTTTTATTACCACAGTGGTCTAGATAGGAAATCTGCACGAGATAAGTACACATTCCGTGAATTTGATATCACGCTATGCGGCTGTATCTTTATCAACGGAGGCCTCATCTAGGGGTGTATAACTGTTTAACAATAAATCTAAAGTTATGAAAATGATAACTTTGTCATTTAGTTTAAACCATATTTTATTTCAATGAATATACATAGTATAATTATCACAATAAGAAAATACATGTAGGATTGAGGAGAAAGCAACTTGCTTATATGGCTACCTCTTTCAACTTTGTCATTTCTGAACCGAATTGGATAACAATTGCATGTACGCTCATGATTTCTAATGCCGAAACAAATGCACTAACACACACCTGATGCAATATTAGCATACAAATATGGCATAATTGAAGCCCGTATCTCAATATTGTGACACCATGTGTGACGGTTTATAATGCAACATTTCATATTCAAGTTATCGCAGGATGCAGTATGTCTTTCCGGAAAGATGGACGGACGGACGCCCATACACACAAGTGTTTATTACGTGCCTTATCATTTATTCTATATAGCTGCACAAATTGAATTGATGGCACGTAAGTCCATTTTATGGGTGAGGACAGACGGAGGATAAACACATTGTCCCCTCCTCCGGTGACATCAATTAGGCTGTGACCAATATTCAGTATATGACGCCAGTGGTGTTAAAGAGTAGGTCTTTGAAGTATAAATTAAATAAAATACGTAGACTATCGTCAGGATATTCTGTCAGGAAATAACTGTCTCTATGAAGCTTAAGACATACATATATAACACATGAGTATCTAAGAATATTCCGATACATTTTATGTTGTCTATAAAGATATGTGATATGAGGCGTGACACCTACAAATGCAACCCGATGACATATCAGGTACAAGGTAGTATATATCCAGTACTGATGTGCAATGCAGTATATACCCAGTACTGTTACACAATGCAGTATATACCCAGTACTGATATACAATGTAGTATATACACAGTACTGATGTACAATGTAGTATATGCCCAGTACTGATGTACAATGTAGTATATACCCAGTACTGATGTACAATGTAGTATATACCCAGTACTGATATACAATGTAGTATATACCCAGTATTGCATACATATAACTATAGGTCGTTCATCCGTCTGTCCATATTGCATACATATAACTATAGGCTGTTTGTCCGTCTGTCCATATTGCATACAGATAGCTATAGGTTGTTCGTCTGTCTGTCCATATTGCATACATATAACTATAGGCTGTTTGTCCCTCTGTCCATATTGCATACAGATAACTATAGATTGTGTGTCCGTCTGTCCATATTGCATACAGATAACTATAGGTTGTTCGTCCGTCTGTCCATATTGCATACAGATAACTATAGATTGTTTGTCCGTCTGTCCATATTGCATACAGATAAATATAGGTTGTTAGTCAGTCTGTCCATATTGCATACATATAACAATATATTGTTCGTCCGTCCACACTGCATACAGATAACTATAGATTGTTTGTCCGTCTGTCCATATTGCATACAGATAACTATATAGTGTTTGTCCGTCTGTCCATATTGCATACAGATAACTATTGTCTTTTTCTCCGTCTGTCCATATTGCATACAGATAACTATAGGCTGTTCGTCCGTCTGTACTTATTGCATACAGATAACTGTAGGCTGTTTGTCCGTCTGTCCTTATTGCATACCGATAACTATAGATTGTTTGTCCGTCTGTCCATATTGCATACAGATAACTATAGGTTGTTGGTCCATCTGTCCATATTGCATACAGATAACTATAGGTTGTTTGTCCGTCTGTAAATAGTGCATACCGATAACTATAGATTGTTTGTCCGTCTGTCCATATTGCATACATAACTATAGGCTGTTAGTCCGTCTGTCCTTATTGCATACAGATAACTATAGATTGTTTGTCCGTCTGTCCATATTGCATAGGGATAACTATAGAGTGTGTGTCCGTCTGTCCATATTGCATATATATAACTATAGATTGTTTGTCCGTATGTCCATATTGCATATAGATAACTATAGAGTGTGTGTCCGTCTGTACATATTGCATACAGATAACTATAGGTTGTTGGTCCGTCTGTCCATATTGCATACATATAGCTATAGGTTGTTGGTCCGTCTGTCCATATTGCATACAGATAACTATAGATTGTTTGTCCGTCTGTCCATATTGCATACATAACTATAGGCTGTTAGTCCGTCTGTCCATATTGCATACAGATAACTATAGGCTGTTCGTCCGTCTGTCCATATTGCATATATATAGATATAGCTTGTTTGTCCGTCTGTCCATATTGCATACAGATAACTATATGTTGTTTGTCCGTCTGTCCATATTGCATACAGAACTATAGATTGTTTGTCCGTCTGTCCATATTGCACACAGATAACTATCGAGTGTGTGTCCGTCTGTCCATATTGCATACAGATAACTATAGGTTGTTTGTCCGTCTGTCCATATTGCATACAGATAACTATAGATTGTTAGTCCGTCTATCCATATTGCACACAGATAACTATAGATTGTTAGTGCGTCTGTCCATATTGCACACAGATAACTATTGGTTGTTTGTCCGTCTGTACATATTGCATACAGATAATTATAGATTGTTAGTCCGTCTGTCCATATTGCATACATATAGCTATAGGCTGTTAGTCCGTCTGTCCATATTGCATACATATAGCTATATATTGCTGGTTAGTAGATGAGTATGACGGGTGGACAGGAAATGTGACGACAGGGGAGTTCTGCCAGAATACACCCGACTGTTTGTGCAATTACATAGGATACTGGTTAGGAGATGATTATGACGGGTGGACAGGAAGTGGGAGGACAGGGGAGTTCTGCCAGAATACACCCGACTGTTTGTGCAATTACATAGGATACTGGTTAGGAGATGATTATGACGGGTGGACAGGAAGTGGGAGGACAGGGGAGTTCTGCCAGAATACACCCGACTGTTTGTGCAATTACATAGGATACTGGTTAGGAGATGATTATGACGGGTGGACAGGAAGTGGGAGGACAGGGGAGTTCTGCCAGAATACACCCGACTGTTTGTGTAATTACATAGGCTACTGGTTAGGAGATGAATATGATGGATGGCCAGGAAGTGGGAGGACATGGCAGTTCTGCCAGAGCATACACGACTGTTTGTGCTATTGTGAAACTTGAGATTTGTGGTTAGAATTAATTACGACAGCAGTTTAAATCGATTGCCATGTTCTTTATGCTGGGTGGGGAAATTGTTTGTACAAATGATCAATCTAAGTTTACATGATTTGTGAGTTGTAGTGGAATATTTTTGGTTTAGACAAGAAGATTGATAATATCTTTAAAGAAAACACTACCTTTTCGAAGCTGTCATCGATCTTTTATCCAGAAATTATGGCACAAGCATGTTGATATTGTCTAGATGTGTGTATTGTGTACCAAGTCATCAATTGTGGTTTTCACGTGAGCGTTGTATATGTCGCACAATAGGTGATTGATGTAGTATGGATTGAAGTCTTGATTGATGCTAACATTCATGTATCTTACAGTCAATATTCTGCTATTGCGGCGGGATTTTGCAGGAATTATTCGGAATCCCGTTGGCACAACCTGCCATTTTCCGCGAGATGCGGGATTTCTGCGCGTGGCGGAATTCTTGTGTGATCGGGAAGATTTTACTATATAAGCACTCGTTTGTTTCATTAGGGAACGAAGGGAAGAGCTAAGGGAGGAACTAGGGTAGAACTGGAGATAAATGGGGAGAACTAGGGTAGAACTAACGGAGAAAGAAAGTTTCATTACGATAGAACGAAGGGAAGAACTAAGGGAGGAACTAGGGGAGAACTAGAGAGAACTGGGGAGAACTAGGGTAGAACTAACGGAGAAAGAAAGTTTCATTACCATAGAACGAAGGGAAGAACTAAGGGAGGAACTAGGGGAGAACTGGAGAGAACTGGGGAGAACTAGGGTAGAACTAACGGAGAAAGAAAGGGGAACTGACCATGGAAGATAAATTAGGGTGGGAATTTTATTGTATTATTTATTGATTTAGAAGGGAATATTAGCATCAAATGAATATTTTGACGTGATATGCTTTTGATGGTAAACCAAGTGATATTATTGCGTTGAACATTAGAAAAGAAAGAGTACATTTATATGGGTTTGGAGTTGAAAATCTGAGTTTATTTTTATTTATTCCCATGACAGCTGGAATGTCAATTTAAAGGTTATCAGTTCTCACAAGTCTGTCCACGACTGAACGCCAAACTACGCTACCAGCATAGTCGTGACACTATTGCATAGGATGAGTGGTGGCATAAGACTTGATTAGAGAACGAACAGCTGCCAAAAGTACTGAGATAGATCCCACAGTTGGTTACGGCATTGACAACATCCAGGAATACAATAGAGGCGATGCAAACAATCTGGACAGTGATCTGCAAGGCAGTCATACCGCTGAGCTTCCTGAAGCCCTGTATTCAGAATGAGAACAATCAATGTCGATTAGGTCTCCCTACACGCCAATGTTTAGGAAGGATTCTCCAGAAATGATGTCTGAAATAATTAACAATAAATATATGACGTCAATCATCAGCTTCAAAGCTTGAACCAGAAGGTGCCAACCATCGATGCTGAACGACGTGTTTGGCTTAGATTGGTAATTGACTTTGGCTAGCTTCAAAGCTTGAACCAGATAACATGTCCGGAACCACCTACTGTAGAAACATTACATAAGTGTCTATGCAAGAGAATTATGAAGCTAGAACACCTAGCTTCAACATATGAATTCCTTGTCCAGGTCTATTCCACACTTCCATATGTGCCCTTAGGGTCATTCGATAGAAAGCAGTGGACCTGACATACAGGTGGCACGTACGATACAGAGCAATACAGCTTTGTGATAGTGTTTCATAGCATCGATGTCAATCACTATACGTCCTTGCTCATCAGATAACTCTCCAGGTACTATTGTGATCTTTCGACGCAGGTGACAATAATCAGTGGCTTCCCTGTCCGAGTGGCTAAGGTCGTTGACTTCAAATCACAAGTCTCTCGCCGCTGCTTGTTCGAATCACACTGTGGTTCGACTTATTTCATTTGAGGAAGCTAATCAGCTGCCTTACGGAATACCGGGTGGCTCTACGCGGGTGTCTGCCCAAGCCTGAAATATGATTTGTTGATTGGAGAGCATGTTGCTTGGGTTGTTGATGGGAGAGCATGTTGCTTGGGTTGTTGATGGGAGAGCATGTTGCTTGGGTTGTTGATGGGAGAGCATGTTGCTTGGGTTGTTGATGGAAGAGCATGTTGCTTGGGTTGTTGATGGGAGAGCATGTTGCTTGGGTTGTTAATGGGAGAGCTTGTTGCTTGGGTTGTTGATGGAAGAGCATGTTGCGTGGGTTGTTGGTGGGAGAGCATGTTGCTTGGGTTGTTGATGGATGAGCATGTTGCTTGGGTTGATGATGGGAGAGCATGTTGCTTGGGTTGTTAATGGGAGAGCTTGTTGCTTGGGTTGTTGATAGAAGAGCATGTTGTGTGGGTTGTTGGTGGGAGAGCATGTTGCTTGGGTTGTTGATGGAAGAGCATGTTGCTTGGGTTGTTGATGGGAGAGCATGTTGCTTGGGTTGGTGATGGAAGAGCATGTTGCTTGGGTTGATGATGGGAGAGTATGTTGCGTGGGTTGTTGATGGAAGAGCATGTTGCTTGGGTTGTTGATGGGAGAGCCTATTGATTGGGTTTTTGATGGGAGAGCATGTTGCTTGGGTTGTCGATGGAAGAGCATGTTGCGTGGGTTATGGATAGAAGAGCATGTTGCTTGGGTTGTTGATGGAAGAGCATGTTGCTTGGGTTGTTGGTGGGAGAGCATGTTGCTTGGGTTGTTGATGGGAAAGCATGTTGCTTGGGTTGTTGATGGAAGAGCATGTTGCGTGGGTTGTGGATAGAAGAGCATGTTGCTTGGGTTGGTGATGGAAGAGCATGTTGCTTGGGTTGTTGATGGGAGAGCATGTTGTGTGGATTATTGATGGGAGAGCCTGGTCCTTTTGTTTTTGGTGGGAGAGCCTGATGCTTGGGTTGTTTAATGGACGAGCATGTTGCGTGGAGTGGTGATCGGAGATCATGTTGCTTGGGTTGTTGATGGGAGAGCATGTTGATTGGGCTGTTGATGGGAGAGCATGTTGCTTGGGCTGTTGATGGAAGAGCATGTTGCGTGCGTTGATGATGGGAGAGCCTGCTGCTTGGGTTGTTGATGGGAGAGCATGTTGCTTGGGTTGTGGATAGAAGAGCATGTTGCTTGGGTTGTTGATGGAAGAGCATGTTGCTTGGGTTGTTGGTGGGAGAGCATGTTGCTTGGGTTGTTGATGGGAGAGCATGTTGCTTGGGTTGTTGATGGAAGAGCATGTTGCGTGGGTTGTGGATAGAAGAGCATGTTCCATGGGTTGTTGGTGGGAGAGCATGTTGCTTGGGTTGGTGATGGAAGAGCATGTTGCTTGGGTTGTTGATGGGAGAGCATGTTGTGTGGATTATTGATGGGAGAGCCTGGTCATTTTGTTTTTGGTGGGAGAGCCTGATGCTTGAGTTGTCTAATGGACGAGCATGTTGCGTGGGTTGTTGATGGGAGATCATGTTGCTTGGGTTGTTGATGGGAGAGCATGTTGCGTGGGTTGTTGATAGAAGAGCATGTTGCTTGGGAGTATTCGGGAAAGCATTCTATGATCATACAGCATGTACGGAATACTTTCGGCAAGCATGCGTCTAGTTCTTGGTGGCATGAAAATTTGGAGGTTCTGTGTTCCGTATGCTTTCCAAACACCACGAATTGACATAGAACATGACGAATGCATTCCGAATTCGGTGATACATAGAGGATATTTGCTTGTTTTGAGTGAATATGGAATATATCTCACTGAGAAGTGAGAACATTTCAAATATGAAAACTTTCTCACTTCGAGGTGAGATATATTCCATATTCACTCAAAACAAACACATTTTCTTTTTCTTGTATGCGAATTGGTGAAAAACAAACACAACATGAAGAAATTAAAATAGCGGGCCGCCGTGTTTTTGCGCGAATGAATTCATTGACGACTATACGTCGTGAGTCGATACACAAATCTGCCGCCATCTTGAATTTAAAGTTGAATCTAGGAAAAATACATGAAAACATTTTTTGGATTTATTGTTACAATTTGCAGAGACAAAATTAGAGACATTGTCAGTTGTATTTCGCATTTGATTTGTTTCATAACAAAAACAATAATACAGGTAAATAGTGTCATTGAAGCCAGGTAAGCGGTGAAAAATTAAATGACACGTGTGACACGGTGCTAGTTGGTGTATTGGGAAGGGAGATAATAATAAAAGTAGTCCGGAAAAATACAGTGAGTGATATGCAGTGAGTGATATGGATTATATCAAACTGACAGAACACTGTATTTCATCAATTAGTATAAAATAAATTGGGGAAACACATTCGGAGGAACATTCGGCCAGTGTTATTGGACGATCACACTGGCCCGAATGAACTTCCGTTTGTGATTGTTACGGAACACATATTTTGACAAGCTGGGTTGTGGCGTGCGGCCCTAACTTGCGACAGGCGAACTTTATGTTATGATCTGGCCAGGCATTGCATACCCTCAACATCTAGTGGCCGGAGGTTTGAGTTCTCAAGATTTAAGACAAGGCGTTAATCGCAGCTACACATAGATGTTGATGGCCAGATAAAGTTGTATGGCGTCACAAATCGCGCACATTTCTATATTGTGAGGGGGCGGAAATGCTGCCAGAAATTCTTGTCGGTATTTTTAATACCATTGTCAATAATACCACGTGTTGCATTTGTAACGTCGCGGTTACTTTATTTGAAACGAAAGACGTAAATGCAGGTTTAACAATTTGTGTGTTTTACGTTTATTTATCGTCGCTACCGGTTGTCCATATGAGCGACGCCTCCTGAAGAGATTAGTCATTTTAGATGTTTGGAGGATAGTGCAATCATACAGAAAGAGACCCATTCCAGAGTCTCCTCTGATTCGTTTACGTGCACGGTGTAAAGCACCGACAAGAGACTTCGGTTTAACGTCCAATCTGAAAGACTGTTAATTTTATTAGGGTCAGACGGGGGATCGAACCTGCGATCCCTGGATTACCAGTCCAGCGTGTTGCCACAGGTTTAACACAACATGTGTACCATTTATGTACAGGCTTCGGCCCCACATACTTCAAATAAAACACCACAAGTGCATTGTATAGTCCAAATAAACGCATAACATGTGGAGTGTAATACTTATATATCTAGATCTACCTTGTAGTTTCTGAACATTTCAAGAATGTCTTGGCAATTCTAACTGGTGTTCTGTATGTTTCCAGATTTTACAACGACGAGACCTATCTTAGTATATACAAATTTATGCTTAGCTCGATTGCGAAACAAGTTCATACAACTTAAATTAATCACTCTCGAGACCTCATTCCTGATGGAATTCATCGCCACGAGGGAGAGAGAAGAGGCAACGTGGAAATTAAATGCATTGGCTAAGGGCACAATCGTAACGGCTCCATCGGGGCTCGAACTCCGGACCGTTCGCACCTGAAGCGAACGCGCTACCACTGCGCTATCACGACCTATCTGATTCCGTTTTTATATAATTTCGTTTCAGGATTTTACGGTGACGATTCTGCTACATCTGAGCTGGCATGATCATAGATTCAGTCAATATGTGATCAAGGCGATAAATGAGGGCTACGTGGAAATTGATGCAAAGAATCTTGAGAAGCTTTGGGTCCCTGACATGTACTTTCCAAATGAAAAGAATGCATATTATCATAACGTCCTAATGGCCAACAAAATGCTTCGGATCTACCAAGGCGGAGATGTTACATATTCAACAAGGTAGTTTTAGTTCATACAAATTTATTTTAGCTCGATTGCGAAACAAGTTCATACAACTTATATTAATCACTCTCGAGACCTCATTCCTGATAGAGAAGAGGCAATGTGGAATTTAAATACCTTACCTAAGGGCATAATCGTAACGGCTATAGTGGGGCTCGAACTGCAGTCAGTTCGCACCTGAAGCGAACGCGCTACTACTGCGCTATCACGACTTCATTTAGCTTATGCAAATTTAGTGTAGCTCGATTGTGAAACACGTTCTTACAACTTATATTAATATTGATCACGAGGGACATAGAAGAGACAATGTGGAATTTAAGTGCCTTCCCTAAGGGAGGGTACACTCGTAACTGCTACAGCTGTGCTCGAACTCCTGGCCTCTCACACCTGAAGCGAACGCACTGCCACTGCTTTATCACGACGTCCAATCTATTAATTTCATATCTCACGCCTTGAGCTATGAAGTACATTATGTATAGGATATAAGCCGAAAACGATCAATATGTAAATTATTACGCGCATCACACAGTTCAATAATTTACATATTGAATCCATTTGAGGAATATATCTTACTTAAAACACACTTATTTACAAGATCTTACTAATGAAAATTGTTAATTTCGTATTATTACGCGTATGTTTTAACATAACACTGTGGCCTTTGGAAAGTAGTCCAATATTAATTATAATGGACTACATGTACAAACGTATGACGTCACGACGGTGTCTTACCACTAACTAAACATAACATACTGAATTGTACGTGTATTGACATTATATGCCGTTACAAACATTTATTTCCGTTTCAGGTTATCGCTAACTCTTAGTTGCTCGACATTATATACCGTTACAAACATTTATTTCCGTTTCAGGTTATCGCTAACTCTTAGTTGCCCGACATTATATACCGTTACAAACATTTATTTCCGTTTCAGGTTATCGCTAACTCTTAGTTGCCCGACATTATATACCGTTACAATAATTTATTTCCGTTTCAGGTTATCGCTAACTCTTAGTTGCCCGATGGATTTCCGAAATTATCCGTTTGATAAACAATCTTGTAGAATAATCATGGAAAGTTGTAAGTATAGTAAGAGAGTTGTTTCCCTTTTTCGAGAATTCGTATAGAGCCCTAGGTAGCGCTTCCCAGATAGTATTACTTGAAGATCCACGCTTATACTGGGGAACGGGGGCTTATACTGAGCATGAGGGTTTATACTGGGCATAGTGGGTTTATGTTGGGCATGTGGGCTTATACTGGGCATGGAGGACTTATGCTGGGCATGTGGGTTTATACTGGGCGTGGTGATAATTTTCTACCGCGAACGTCTGTAAAATTAACAATTTAGATGGCCATTCTACACAAATAACTAATACTTCAATGGCAACCAAAAAGGAAACAATTTAGATACAATTATTGATATCACAATATATCATGTTGTGTGTGTGTGGTAACACTCTACCAATGCATATGCACCGGGTTAATTGAGTCAAAGCACCTGCTCGCCAGGAGGCGGGTGCGGGGCTTTTCATCTTTTATTGTTGATGACACTATATTTGTGGAGGGAGTCTCTATGGTGTAACAGATATGAAGTATTCTTCGTAAATGGGAATTACGAGCTCAAGCCCTACCAGTACCACAGTGGTGGTGTTCTTTGGCAAGAGAACGTACTTCATCCGCAATGAGAGACATCGGTCAGTTACTGCCCCTGAATACTCTCTAAAGGTCGATAGGTCCTATTAAGTGTTTCCTCTGTTTTTATCGTTGTTTCCTTTGCACAACATGTTGGCAATTTTATTCTGCTATTGCTTCTTATGAGATTTAAAGTACTATATCTCGACATATCTCATACAGTATATGCAATGGGTACTTATTTGTAAAAGACTGTTTTCAGTTAATTAACACGATTTGGATATAATCACATTTATCATACCACAACATCTGGTTACGGAACAACAGTAAAAACAAAGGATTCTAACATTTTGGAATAAATCCGACTTTATCTGCTAAGGGAGGTAATAGAAAATTAGAGTTGTCTCCCATTGCTTCTTCTCTCTTCCTCATGGTTATCAGAGGCGTATCAAGGAAATTATTAATGGGAGGTACTAAGTTACTAACATCAGCCCTGAGTAGCACAGCTGGCCTGGCCGTCGCAATTGGTTCATCCTAGGGGGCCGGGTCCCCCTGAACATGTTGATAATCTGAATACCATATTGTGCAATTTCCTGGTACCTGTGGTGTAAACTTCAGGAGAGGTGTTGTTGGTGCAACGATTTTATTGGAAATTAATGAGATGACAAATCATCATCTGGAAATTAAGGGTGGTGTGCGAGTCCCCTGAGCACCCACTGGATACAACTCTCTGCTATCGATACCACCAAGAGTGATGTCAAGTGAGAGATTAGTTTAAGATTTAGAGTCATTTGCCTATTCGAAATATCGAATTGCGTTATTTGCGAGTGTCCCAGTTTCCATGCCAGTAATTTTGATAAAACATGCCAAAGGTCATTTACACACATTAATATTCTGATTTGCTACGGAGAAATGGATCTACGGACAGTGCCGAATGAGAATAATGAATAGCCGAGTCTAAATAGTATATAGTTTTGCAGTACCGTAAACATGTTAAACAATGTTGGATTTCTACATATTGGTAACGTGGGCAGTCACGTGATACCAATCGTCTTAGAAATTGTAACACTCATTTTGAACAGTTATATGTCTTTAAAGCAGCATTACATCGTAATAAAGGATGTTTTGGGTAAATATTAATACTAATGTGTGTGTGTTTACAAAAATCGAAATAGTCGCT
Organism: Archivesica marissinica; assembly: GCA_014843695.1. Classification (NCBI taxonomy): domain Eukaryota; kingdom Metazoa; phylum Mollusca; class Bivalvia; order Venerida; family Vesicomyidae; genus Archivesica; species Archivesica marissinica. The sequence continues at coordinate 28,873,613 of CM026391.1, read as the reverse complement.
CAGAAACGATAAAATTCCAATAAATTTAAACCGTCGTATACGCGAATTTGTTTACGCGAAATGTAGACACGCACAGCGCGCATGCGTGAAACAACAGATGATGTAGAAAACAACGTATATATTTTGAACATGAAAGACTATCTATTATATCTTATATCTAATGTCGCACCCCTCGCGGGGATGTAGAAATGTCCCTAAAAGACTTAGCTAACAGAGGTATGAATCAACATATCAAGTAATTTAATTAAAAAAGAAAACGTGGGACAAATGGGGACGATGCGTTCCGGTTGTAAACAAGTACGTGACCGATCGACTCGGAAAGTCCTACTTTCGGTTTTGAGTTTGTTTTATCGCAAAATAACACTGCTTACCAAATGAACATACGCCTATAAAGTATAATGTTAGAATGTGTAGCAGCATTGCTACCCATACGTAAAAATTGAGTTTTTCAAATATATGTTATTTCATACGATGTAATGCTGCTTTAATGTAACCGGACAATGCCTTTAAAATGACAGCCTGGGGAAACTGGTTTTCCAATCGTAGCGCCATCTACTTACACCCACTTTTATGAGGTGTAGATTTGAAGAACGACAACTCTTCTCTACAAGATAATATCGCTAAATACAGAAACGGAATTCTTTCGGAAATCGCCGAACAGGCACGATTATACACGATCATTTCCGAATATACACGAATGCTCCCGTAGACTCATTTATATTGCAAACATATAATGTCCCGTTTCTATGTTATATCGACGAGATGGCGGATTTTAAATATTACAATGGATCAATTCGGCGTAATTGAACTAAGAACGACTTAAATATTGAGTAAATATGTCAAATCAGATGCACATTATTGTACTTTTTAAAACTATTTATCGTTCTATTGACCCGTAAACAATTATAAAGTTTATCAACAGTACACTGCCTCGCTTTCGATTCAAGTACGTCATACGCTAATAGGTCTATTAATAGGATTAATGCGAGTCAATAATTACACGGACAATCCCCCACCTTTCCCCAGGCGTTGATATGATCAGAATCTCAATATGGCCCAATTAATAGTATCGGTGTTAAAATATATTTATTTGACTGACCAAGCAAAATATATCGACGCCTGTTCCCAGGCTAGTATGAACTATGTATATATATATGTAACTAAATGTTTTCAGTTTCATATAATAACGGCAACATATTGTTAAACTGGGCAAACTCCAGTGGTGGGCCTAATGGAGGGCCGGTATTTCTGGACCCCAGCACAAACCATATGCCGCAGTTCGAGGTCCTTTCCATAACCACCGATGAATTGAGCAGCATGAGGAGAGATCTCGGTAAGCTATACAACTGTTCTCTATTCCACAGGCAGTGGAAGTCTAAATAGTAAATAAATGTTCCAGTTTATTCCACAGGCTTTGGAAGTCTAAATAGTAAATAAATGTTCCAGTTTATTCCACAGGCGTTGGAAGTCTGACTAGTAAATAAATGTTCCAGTTTATTCCACAGGCGTTGGAAGTCTGAATAGTAAATACATGTTCCAGTTTATTCCACAGGTTTTGGAAGTCTAAATAGTAAATAAATGTTCCAGTTTATTCCACAGGCGTTGGAAGTCTAAATAGTAAATACATGTTCCAGTTTATTCCACAGATGTTGGAAGTCTGACTAGTAAATAAATGTTCCAGTTTATTCCACAGGCGTTGGAAGTCTAAATAGTAAATAAATGTTCCAGTTTATTCCACAGGCGTTGGAAGTATGATAGTAAATAAATGTTCCAGTTTATTCCACAGGCGTTGGAAGTCTAAATAGTAAATAAATGTTCCAGTTTATTCCACAGGCGTTGGAAGTCTAAATAGTAAATAAATGTTCCAGTTTATTCCACAGGCGTTCGAAGTCTAAATAGTAAATAAATGTTCCAGTTTATTCCACAGGCGTTAGAAGTCTAAATAGTAAATACATGTTCCAGTTTATTCCACAGGCGTTGGAAGTCTAAATAGTAAATAAATGTACCAGTTTATTCCACAGGCGTTGGAAGTCTGAATAATAAATAAACTGTTCTTGTCTTACCTCACACACCTGTCAATATGACCAAATGAGCTTGCAATGAGCGACATCTCTAATTTTCAATTACCCCCCCCCCATGGCAGATAAAATCTGATTTATTCCAAAATGTGAATAGGTCCTTTTAAACAGAATCCTTTGTTTTTACCGTTATTCCCAATAATAAACCAGATGTTGCGGTATGATAAATGTGACTTTATCAAAATCGTGTTAATTAACTGATATCATTGTTTTACAAATAAGTACCCATTGCATATATTGTAGGAGATATGTCGAGATATAGTAATTTAATAATCATATAAAGCAATAGTGGAATATAATTGCTAGCATGTCGTGCAAAGGAAACACGATAAAAACAGAGGAAAACACTTAATTGGACCTATCTACATTTAGGGAGTATTCAGGGGCAGTAACTGACCGATGTCTCTCATTGTATCCATATCCTATATCATTGGGACCTTTCCCACTCCCACTATTTCATCAATATATTATAGAGATACACGGTTTTTGGTGCATTATGGATAATATTGCAAGCGCATCTTGGAGATGTTCAGTAGCGTAGCCAGAGGCAAAATACAACCGACGCAATCTAGGGGGGGTCCTGTGGTCATGTTCCCCCTTAACATTGTTGGGGACATAGAGGCTATTTCCTGATTTCCTATTTAATGAGTTTAGACTTATAAGTATGTACTGACTACAGCTCTCTAGCAGTCAACATTGTATACAGCAAAGGGATATTATTTGCATTTTATTTATTTCATTTTTCATTTTGCTTTGGAAATTTTAACCGAGGCAGTTTCCTCGGTGTGCCTCAGTGTGGCTACGGGCTTGATGTTCGACAAACATGTTTTTTTATTTTATGTTTCGCATAAGATTGCGGTCTTGTTTTTTCTTAAGACAAGTGTTTCATCAAATTGACTCAAGTGTACTCACACTGTGCAACTACTTAATGACTAATCGACATGGTGATAGCGCAGTGCTAAAGCGTTTGCTTTTAGGAGTGAAAGGTCCGGAGTTCGCACCCAGCTGTAGCAGATTGTGCACTTAGGCAAAGCACTTATATACACCTTACCCATTGCGATGTATTCCATCAGGAATAAGAGAGCGATTAAACGAATAGGGATCCGAGGTCCTTTCCATAACCACCGATGAATTGGCTGTCCGATTAGCGCAGTGGTTAGAGTGCTCTCTTCTCACCAATTCGAACCTCGGACCGAGAAGTGTGTGAAATGGTACGGTGGTTGCCAGATTGGACAGGTGGGTTTTCTTCGGGTACTCCGGTTTCCTCCCATACGAATGATCACATTTACTCTATCATCCGCGCCAACGAGAGTGATTAATATAAGTTGTTAAAACTTGTTTCGCAATCGTTTGTAAAACACATATAAAGTTAATAGGCATTTCTCCAAGTAGATCACTGGAGTCACATGAGCAATACAATCATACTTAAGGCATAACATTTTTGACAGACGTGTGTGAGATCTTTATAAATGATGTCTTGTGTAAGCTTCGACACTGATGTCTGTAACGTAGAGGTTGTGGCGATTAGGTCAAACCCTGCCAGAGTCACAGTGGTGGTGTACATGTGCAGGCACTGACATTCTCATTGCTTCTTCTCACTCATGGAGATGCATTCCTTTCAAGTATAGGGTAGCGAAAACTAATTAACTAACAGATTCGATGAAACAAACCTGTATACAGTTAAATCTATTTTAACCCTTTGCCTGCTGAGTAAATAAAAGCTTCAAAAGGGTAAGTCAATCACACCGTGCACGTAAAAGAACCAGAGGAGATTCTGGAATGGGTCTCTGTCTGTAGCATGCACTATCCTCCATAATCTAAAATACCTAATAATCTCTTCAGGAGGCGTCGCTCATATGGGCAACCGGTAGCGACGATAAATAAACGTAAAACACACACGCAGTCAATCAATGGATTTACATAAAGTGATCGCTACGCACAGGTGGGTGCAAGTGTGTAATGAAATGTTAGTTAGGAAATGTGGCAGATTAATAGATGTGACCACTAACACAGGTGGGTGCAAGTGTGTAATGAAATGTTAGTTAGGAAATACGGAATGTGGCAGGTTAATAGATGTGACCGCTAACACACAGGTGGGTACAAGTGTGTAATGCAATGTTAGTTAGGAAATATGGAATGTGGCAGGTTAATAGATGTGACCGTTACACACAGGTTTCACTCAGGTTAGACTAACATGGGCTGTAGTCCAGTGGTAACACGCTGGACTGGTAATCCTGGCATCGCAGGTTCAATCCCCCGTCTGATCCTAATAACATTAACAGTCTTTCAGATGGGACTTTAAACCGAGGTCTCGTATCGGTGTTGTTTTCCGAGCACGTAAAAGAACCAGAGGATACTCTGGAATGGGTCTCTGTCTGTATCATTGCACTATCCTCCAAAAATCTAAGATGACTAATATCTTCAGGAGGCGTCGCTCAAATGGGCAACCGGTAGCGACGATAAATAAACGTAAAACACACACATATGAGCTGGAGATGAGGCGTATTTTGTATTAACAGATTCTTGGAACTGCTTCGTGGTTTTTAGGAGGAGGGGGGGGTTAACTTCTCAAGATGGGCTTGTTTGTTTTGGGGGTTTATGGTCGCAGCAACATCTATTATTGGTGGGGAAGAACCCGAGTGTCTCTCCGAGCAGTATTTACCACACTGGGGCACCCGGGTAGAACCACCGACCTACCGCAAGCCATCTGGATAGCTTCCTCAGATGAACTAATTCGACACCCCGAGTGTCATTCGAACGTACAGTGGTGAAGGGCAAATAACGACCTGAACCACCCATCCCTGGACACACGCAATCTAGAGCAATATCACATTAACTCGTATCGAGTCATTTTAGTTTAATAATATTGTATTGCTGGATTCATTTTACATATATATAATACAAGACATGACAATTTCAAAAATAGCAAACGGGTCGGGTCACACATTTTAGCAACATTAACGGGCTCGTTTCTCACCAATGCGACCCGGGTTCGATCCTCGGACCGGGAAGTATGTGAGATGGTACGGTGGTCGCCATATCGGACAGGTTGGTTTTCTCCGGGGACTCCAGTTTCCTTCCACGCGAATGATAACATTTATGCTTTCATCCGAGCCAACGAGAGTGATTAATATAAGTTGTTAAAACTTGTTTCGCAATCGTTGTAAAATAAATAAGTTTAAACTTAGCAACATTAGTTACCTCCCTTCCTGAGTCTTTGTTTTAACAACTAAGCAGTAAAATTGTGACGGGACGATGTTGCCAGATAAATTGGACAGTGTTGCCTGGATTACTGGAGATTCCAAATCGGATTCCATTATCTGTCGATATCTTCCCTTTCTGTCGTATAAAAACGTGTTTCAAGTTAAAAACAGCATGTTTACCTGTACATTTTATCGCCATCTGGAATTTATCATCAAAAAACTAATGCGTTTTGCAAAAGAGCGAGTTCTTATCACATGACATGAGAGAATACAAGTGATATAGAATTATTTATGATTGTAATTTCCATAGCATCTACGCGGCGTATATCTTACTCCAACAAGTTGAATCAAATCCGATATATACAATCATAATGTAAGTGGTTCTTCTAAGGCAGTTGGTGTTTTCAATACTGCATATCTAGTTTCGATTACTATCGATTCAAAGGTGATGTAATTTATGAAGTTTAGAATCGAACACTCCGGGGTAGTGATTAAATCAGTAGGAAATAATAAATGTCCTCGTATTCGTCTGTAGTGACGTCATGCATGCGTTATTAATGCGCTCATTTACTGATTATTGCCATAAGATTATCAAAATAAAACGTACATCGCTCAATGCAGTCTCGAGGTTCAGCGGGTAAAATCAGGCAGGCCGTTAGGTAATGTAAATCGGTGTCTGATATGAACGTAGTGAGTGTTTATACTTTCGGATTAAGATGTACGTATATGATATAAGCCGAACACACCCAGTAGTGGACCGTGTAAAGCGCGTAGCGCCGAAAACAGTACCAATATTTTACATATTGGACCCGTTTGAGGTTTATATCTTACTTAAAACACACACTTATATAACAAGATCCTACTAATTAAAATTGTTATTTCGTACATCTACGCGTATGATTGAATATAATACTCTGGCCTTTTGACAGCAGTCCAATATTAATAATGGAAGTCGTGATAGCGCAGTGGACCTCATTCCTGATGGAATCCATCGCCACGAGGGAGAGAGAAGAGGCAACGTGGAATTTAAATGCCTTGCCTAAGGGCACAATCGTAACGGCTCCAGTGGGGCTCGAACTCCGGACCTTTCGCACCTGAAGCGAACGCGCATCCACTGCGCGCTATCACGACTTTCACACGTCTTCTTTAGATGAACACACATACCACAGATGCACCACAATCACAATAAGGAATGCAAACAGTATTTAGTTCTACAGTAAAACATCATCAAATTATGGTCTGCTAGATTGCAAAAACTACTTTCTAGGACTACAACGACCCGGAACCAATTCATTCAATGGGTTCACACGATACGGGAATAAACAACGTCTGAATGTACATGTACACGATTACTCAACTCCACATCGGTCAAGGGGAGACAAAACAAAACTCTTACTGAACTCAATATAAACTTGGTCAACTATTCACACAAATGCCGTCAACCGAAACATACCAATTGATAGTGTGTCTTTGTTTGTTTGTTTATTTATTCAATCTTTGAATAAACCATGAAAACCTGTTGCTCACCACATCATTTCTTCGCAACGGTTTGCAAATACTTTAACACTATTTGAATTTACTTCTTGAAAAATCGCTGCCAGAGTGTACACGGTTAGCTGTGTGTTTTGCGTTTATTTATCGTCGCTACCGGTTGCCCATATGAGTGACGCCTCCTGAAGAGATTAGTAATTTTAGATTTAGATTAGTGCAATGATACAGAGAGAGAGAGGCATTCCAGAATCTCCTCTGGTTCTTTTACGTGCACGGTGTACAGCACCAACCTCAGTTTAACGTCCCATCTGAAAGACTGTTCATTTTATTAGGGTCAGGCGGGGGATCAAACATGCGATCCCTGAATTACCAGTCCAGTGTGTTACCACTGGACTACAGATCCGTCTGTAACAGTTAGTTTCGCATATCTGGCTCATTTAGTATGCCGTCTACGTGCCCTAAACGTGATTAATCGCAGTTAGTGGTCGAAGATTCGAATCTCGTCATTCTGATATGGCCGATTGATGAAACGGCAGCTATTAGAGAAACGCCAGCTAGTTTCTGCAGTCTCAATATACGGACTGCCAGTTCTAATGGTGCATCCCTTTAATGGTACAATCAAGTAAAGAACGACAGCTATTAGAGAAATTTCAGCTAGTTTCTGCAGTCTCAATATACGGACTGCACCCCTTTAATGGTACAATCAAGTAAAGAACGGCAGCTATTAGAGAACCGCCAGCTAGTTTCTGCAGTCTCAATATACGGACTGCCAGTTCTAATGGTGCATCCCTTTAATGGTACAATCAAGTAAAGAACGACAGCTATTAGAGAAATGCCAGCTAGTTTCTGCAGTCTCAATATACGGACTGCCAGTTCTAATGGTGCATCCCTTTAATGGTACAATCAAGTAAAGAACGGCAGCTATTAGAGAACCGCCAGCTAGTTTCTGCAGTCTCAATATACGGACTGCCAGTTCTAATGGTGCACCCCTTTAATGGTACAATCAAGTAAAGAACGGCAGCTATTAGTTAAATAATGGTATTGATTGACTCTCAGACTGCCTTTGGTGATATATTTCGGGAAGTAAATCTTACTGTTCATAAGAGGCGTCTCATACATAATCAGAAATGGCTGGTCCTTTTAATAGGGATGACACAATAAGAAACTAACACTTTACTTTTTTTCTTTTTACAGACGGATCTGTAGTCCAGTGGTAACACGCTGGACTGGTCATCCAGGGATCGCAGGTTCGATCCCCCGTCTGACCCTAATAAAATTAACAGTCTTTCAGATGGGACGTTAAACCGAGGTATCGTGTCGGTGCTTTACATCGTGCACTTAAAAGAACCAGAGGAGACTCTGGAATGGGTCTCTGTCTATATCATTGCACTATCCTGTCTATATCATTGCACTATCCTCCAAATTCTAAAATGACTAATCTCTTAGTTTAATCATATTTTATTGCATTCTATATATACAATCTAAAGACTAATCTCTTCAGGAGGCGTCGCTCATATGGGCAACCGGTAGCGATGATAAATAAACGTAAAACACACTCAGATTTTTCTTTTTTACATACTGCATTATCGAGGTCAAAATTAGTTCACAGAATACTTTCTAATCATCCCTTGTCAACATTCAGAAGCTAAAGTTCAATTAAGTACAGTCTACAGCCGTTATGTCAACGTCGGTTATGTCGAATTCTCCAGTTATCTCGAAGTGGGATCAAAGTCCCCATTTCAGACACTATCATTTTACATATAATGTTTATATCGAATTTCGTTAAGTCAAGCTTCGGTTATGTCGAAGTATTGTGTTCGGTCCGGCGGAATTCGACAAAACGGATGTATATACAGTCAATCCTGTGTTAGTGGCCACCTCCATTAAGCAGCCAACCTGTATTAAGCAGCCAGCTTCCAGATTCCCACTATGTTGTTTTATTATACAATTGACCTCTATTAGGTAGCCACCTGTGTTAAGCAGTCACTTTCTCTGACTCGCTCGGCTGGTTGCTTAAGACAGGTTCGACTGTATATGTGTATATATATGTTCTCGATATCGCCTTATAATTTTGAATTTATAAGACAGAAACCTAGATCTAGAATTCGCCCAAAAGAGGGGGATGAAACAGGTTTGGTCTGAATGGTGTGGGTAGTAAATAACATGTTATGTTAATGGGAACACAATATTAATTGACAGCGCAAGGGGAGTTACACCTCAAATCCGCCCCTTCTAGATTCGCTGCTGGGAGTACGAATCGCGTCTACACATCGCCGTTGGTCAGTAATCGTTTGCTGTTATGCTTGTTTCTATTTCCAGGCAATCATAGCCGTATTATCGTAGAATTCACGCTTGCAAGAAACATAGGATATTACCTCGTGCAGATGTACATTCCCAGCGTGCTAGTCGTCATGTTGTCGTGGATTTCGTTCTGGTTGAATGTGAACGCCGTACCGGGGAGAATATCTCTGGGTGTATTGATTGTGCTCACCATGACAACACAGAGTTCCGGTGTAAATGCGTCACTTCCGCATGTATCCTACACAAAAGCTATAGACATCTGGATGGTTACCTGTCTCATGTTTGTCTTTTTTGCTCTAATAGAATTTGCAGTGGCAAATGTTCTGATTAGAAAAGACACAAATAAAGGTTATAAGTTCAAAAATATATTCAGCATTCCAAAAGGCGATATTGACAAAAAGGTAAGTTTTAGTCGGTTATCTCCATTTAATAATATCCTAAATATTACATTCATTCTATATCTACAATGTACAATATAAAACAAATGAATAATCTTTTATAATTATGCATAATGTACAAGTAATGATATTGACTGCACAACATGTGTAAAGATATGTTGAAGCAAACGGGTTGGGCCACAATGTTAGCAACATTAGTTACTGCTCTCCCTATGGTTATCTCTTTTTGATTATATCCCTATGGTTATCTCCCTATGGTTATCTCCCTATGGTTATATCCCTATGGTTATCTCCCTATGGTTATCTCCTTATATTTATCTCCCTCTGGTTACTATCTATAGTTATCTCCCTATGAATATCTCCCTATGGTTATATCCCTATAGTTATCTCCCTAAAGTTATATCCCTATATTATCTCCCTATAATTGTCTCCCTATGATTAACTCCCTATGGTTATCTCCCGATAGTTATCTCCCTATAGTTATCTCCCAATAGTTGTCTCCCTATAGTTATCTCACTATTGTTATCTCCCTATAGTTATCTCCCTATAGTTATCTCCCTATAGTTGTCTCCCTATAGTTATCTCACTATTGTTATATCCCTATAGTTATCTCCCTATTGTTATATCCCTACAGTTATCTCCCTATAGTTGTCTCACTATGATTAACTCCCTATGGTTATCTCCCTATAGTTGTCTCCCTATAGTTGTCTCCCTATTGTTATCTCCCTATTGTTGTCTCCCTATGATTAACTCCCTATAGTTGTCTCCCTATAGTTGTCTCCCTATAGTTGTCTCCCTATAGTTATATCCCTATGGTTATCTCCCTATTGTTATATCCCTACAGTTATATCCCTATAGTTATCTCACTATTGTTATCTCCCTATAGTTATCTCCCTATAGTTATCTCCCTATAGTTGTCTCCCTATAGTTTTCTCACTATTGTTATATCCCTATAGTTATCTCCCTATTGTTATATCCCTACAGTTATCTCCCTATAGTTGTCTCCCTATGATTAACTCCCTATGGATATCTCCCTATAGTTGTCTCCCTATAGTTGTTTCCCTATTGTTATCTCCCTATTGTTGTCTCCCTATGATTAAATCCCTATAGTTTTCTCCCTATAGTTGTCTCCCTATAGTTGTCTCCCTATAGTTATATCCCTATGGTTATCTCCCTATTGTTATATCCCTACAGTTATATCCCTATAGTTATCTCCCTATTGTTATATCCCTATAGTTATATCCCTATGGTTATCTCCCTATAGTTGTCTCCCTATGGTTATCTCCCTATTGTTATATCCCTATAGTTATATCCCTATGGTTATCTCCCTATGGTTATCTCCCTATAGATATATCCCTATGGTTATCTCCCTATGATTATCTCCCTATAGTTATCTCCCTATTATTATATCCCTATAGTTATATCCCTATTATTGTCTCCCTATTGTTATATCCCTATAGTTATCTCCCTATAGTTGTCTCCCTATGATTAACTCTCTATGGTTATCTCCTTGTTGTTATCTCCGTATAGTTATCGCCCTTATTGTTGTAGAATGCTTCGCTCTTCCAATTTATATCTGTACAATGTGCCGCATATGTTACAAAAGGCCAAAAGTGTCGCTTAATAGCAAAATTCCAAAACTATACTTTCATAAAGTAAACCAGTATAACTGTGAGCCTTATTACATTAAGCTGCATCCGTAGCGTACGTCGGAGTAAATACCGTATCCCATTACCACAATAAAACACCCATAAACTGGAAGTAAACCAGTATAACTGTGAGCCTTATTACATTAAGCTGCATCCGTAGCGAACGTCGTAGTAAATACCTTATCCCATTACCACAATAAAACACCCATAAACTGGAAGTAAACCAGTATAACTGTGAGCCTTATTACATTAAGCTGCATCCGTAGCGAACGTCGTAGTAAATACCTTATCACATTACCACAAAAACACCCATAAACTGGAAGTAAACCAGTATAATTTTAAGCCTTATTACAATAAGCTGCATCCGTAGCGTACGTCGGAGTAAATACCCTATCCCATTACCACAATAAAACACCCATAAACTGGAAGTAAACCAGTATAACTGTGAGCCTTATTACATTAAGCTGCATCCGTAGCGAACGTCGTAGTAAATACCTTATCCCATTACCACAATAAAGCACCCATAAACTGGAAGTAAACCAGTATAACTGTGAGCCTTATTACATTAAGCTGCATCCGTAGCGAACGTCGTAGTAAATACCTTATCACATTACCACAATAAAACACCCATACACTGGAAGTAAACCAGTATAATTTTAAGCCTTATTACAATAAGCTGCATCCGTAGCGTACGTCGGAGTAAATACCGTATCCCATTACCACAATAAAACACCCATAAACTGGAAGTAAACCAGTATAATTTTAAGCCTTATTACAATAAGCTGCATCCGGTAGCATACGTCGGAATAAATACCTTATCCCATTACCACAATAAAACACCCATAAACTGGAAGTAAACCAGTATAATTTTAAGCCTTATTACAATAAGCTGCATCCGGTAGCATACGTCGGAGTAAATACCTTATCACATTACCACAATAAAACACCCATAAACTGGAAGTAAACCAGTATAACTGTGAGCCTTATTACATTAAGCTGCATCCGGTCGCATACGTCGGAGTAAATACCGTATCACATTACCACAATAAAACACCCATAAACTGGAAGTAAACCAGTATAATGTTAAGCCTTATTACAATAGGCTGCATCCGGTAGCATACGTCGGAGTAAATACCTTATCACATTACCACAATAAAACACCCATAAACTGGAAGTAAACCAGTATAACTGTGAGCCTTATTACATTAAGCTGCATCCGGTAGCATACGTCGTAGTAAATACCTTATCACATTACCACAATAAAACACCCATAAACTGGAAGTAAACCAGTATAACTGTGAGCCTTATTACAATAAGCTGCATCCGTAGCGTACATCGGAGTAAATACCTTATCACATTACCACAATAAAACACCCATAAACTGGAAGTAAACCAGTATAACTGTGAGGCTTATTACAATAAGCTGCATCCGGTAGCGTACGTCGTAGTAAATATTCACTGATAAAGCACACAGCTTCACGCTAATCATTGACACAATCTTTTTAACTCTTTCACCGCCAATGTCGCATAAAAGCGAATTTGTAAAAAGGTAGAGAACCCGATCGGACAGAACAGAACATGCCGTCTGATCAGGCTATATGCTGATTGCTCTTCAGACAGTGGAGCTGAAGCACCTGTCCGAATAGCAAACAATGTAAGGGCCTAATATATTATAATTATACAACTATATTCAATGTTCGAAACATGATAACATTACACAGTAATGCACATAATACTATACAATATTGCACATAACATTATACAATAGTGCACATAATATTATACAATAGTGCACATAATATTATACAATAGTGCACATAATATTATACAATAGTGCACATAATATTATACAATATTGCACATAATATTATACAATAGTGCACATAATATTATACAATATTGTACATAATATTATACAATAGTGCACATAATATTATACAATATTGCACATAACATTATACAATATTGCACATAATATTATACAATAATGTACATAATATTATACAATAATATACATACTATTATACAATAGTGCACATAATATTATACAATATTGCACATAATATTATACAATAATATACATACTATTATACAATAGTGCACATAATATTATACAATAGTGCACACAACATTATACAATATTGCACATAATATTATACAATAGTGCACATAATATTATACAATAGTGCACACAACATTATACAATATTGCACATAACATTATACAATAGTGCACATAATATTATGCAATAGTGCACACAATATTATACAATAGTGCACATAATATTATACAATAGTGCACATAATATTATACAATAGTGCACATAATATTATACAATAGTGCACATAATATTATACAATATTGCACATAATAGTATACAATAGTGCACATAATATTATACAATATTGCACATAATAGTATACAATAGTGCACATAATATTATGCAATAGTGCACACAATATTATACAATAGTGCACATAATATTATACAATAGTGCACATAATATTATACAATATTTCACATAATAGTATACAATAGTGCACATAATATTATACAATATTTCACATAATAGTATACAATAGTGCACATAATATTATACAATATTGCACATAATATTACACAATATTTCACATAATATTATACAATAGTGCACATAATATTACACAATATTTCACATAATATTATACAATATTTCACATAATATTATACAATAGTGCACATAATAGTATACAATATTGCACATAATTCCATTCCACGCGCTTATAAATGCGACATACATAATTAATACATATTATTCATGCAGTTCTAATACGAGTTGAAAGAGTTACAAAGGGAGACAATCTAGTTACAAAGGGAGACAATCTAGTTACAAAGGTAGACAATCTAGTTACAACGATAGACAATCTAGTTACAAAGGGAGATAATCTAGTTACACAGGGAGACAAACTAGTTACACAGGCAAACACTCTAGTTACAAAGGGAGACAAACTAGTTACAAAGGGAGACACATTAGCTACAAAGGAATACACTCTAGTTACAAAGGTAGACAATCTAGTTACAAAGGGAGATAGTCTAGTTACACAGGGAGACAAACTAGTTACAAAGGGAGACACATTAGCTACAAAGGGAGACAAACTAGTTACATAGGGGAAAAAACCTATCATCACTGATTGTCATGCTTTCTGTGAACGGAACTTTTTGTGAACGGGGCTGCGGAAAGATATTATGATAGCCAGAACACTACGGGTATAATATAACCTCGTGACCTTTGCAATAATCAAATAACTCTGCAACGACCTTTATAAGAATATAATTCAATTGCATATTTTAAGGACCCCGACGTTACGGTTTATGGACCACAACGATACATTGTATATGGGAGTGTGCGTCTACATAGTTCATCAACACTTAAACACAAAATGATATTCATCTTCTCTTTCATTTGCATTACAATTTTGACAATATCTTTTATTTCTATCAATCGTATCTCTTCCATATCTGCCAGTTTGGATTCTAAGACTATGCAGATATTCTTATCCTTGTAACTGCAATGCGCAGATTGCGAGACACGGTGTTATTCCAATAGAGTCATATAGCTATGTAGCCATAACACATTTATACAACGTTATAACTTCCATGTTATTTATACTCATGGGCCATTCCTGCATATACTCATCCACTATACTCATCCCCCGTCTGACCCTAATAAAATGAACAGTCTTTCAGATGGGACGTTAAACCGAGGTCTCGTGTCGGTGCTTTACACCGTGCACGTAAAAGATGAGACTCTGTTATGGGTCTCTGTCTGTATCATTGCACTATCCTCCAATAATCTAAAATGACTAATCTCTTCAGCAGGCGTCACTCATATGGGCAACCGGTAGCGACGATAAATAAACATAAATACACATACAATAATGTGTACGTCAAAAACCTCTACACACCTTATGTTAATTGTATGTATATAGAGAATATTAGGTTACTGTCTTATACATTTTAATTTATTAGGCTCGTCTCCGAAAAAATACAAGGCTCGGCAGATATTCTATTTATCCTACATTCTGAGTGTGCACCCGACACAAACACAAACAAACTAGCCATGACAGCTACGCACTTGGTAATATGTTGCGCATTGATATTTCTATTTATATCCACGGTTAGCCCTATGACGTCACGAAAGCTTTATTAGGCACTGACTAATAAAGCAAAATTTATTAGGCAGGCCGTTTTTGTACGTTATTTCGCATGAAGGAAGGATAAAATAGAATATAGTGAATTGAACAATATGACACACACGTATCATACAGCGTTAGCGATAGAGGCAGTAACGAAATATACACTTGGCAGTAATCTTGGGACAATTGGCAGTAAGCTGGACATAGGGTTAGGGTTACATTTGATCTTCGATTGAAGAGTATTCTACTTTTCACCTTTAGTTTACTGCCACCTGTATTGTTGGATTACTGCCTCCAGCATACACATGTAAAACAATCTAAACCGGAAGTAGTGTGCTATTCAAGACGAGTCTCTCTCTTGTATATTTTCAGAAAGTCAATGACGATTTGCGGGATACGGAGAACGGAGGGGAGACGAGCAGTTCTAAGTTTAAGAAAAAGAAGTTGAGCAGTGGTGTGCGCTATGCTATGTACTGTGATGTGGGTTCGAGAATAGCGTTTCCCATGCTGTTTGCCATTTTTAATATAGTTTACTGGAGTTACTTTCTAATTCAACTGAACAGTGATATTTAACTATGACGTCATACAATTGTCACACATGTCCTTAGCGACCAGGAATAAAGACAACCGTGTGTGCGAAGCCAACCTGGAACCGTACTCTGACTATAGAGAGCAATTGAACATCGGAATGCAGACCATCTCAGGCCCGTGGCTAGGGGGATCGGATGCCCCCTATAATTCCCAGAGTTCCACTTGTTCATGCTCTAGCAGCATTGCAAGCAACACCTGGGAATAGTTTATAAGAGGTTTTCTCTATATGCAGTCGCTTGTTAACTATGTACAATGCAGGAAATGGTGTTACAGACCATTTAGATTTCAATCTGTTCAGGGGGCATGCCCCGTACCCCCATACCGGCCTCAGCTGGCTACGGGCCTGTCTAATCAGATCAATGTCTCCTATTCTTTGTTAGCTGTATTTAATGTGATGTAATGTGGACTATTTGTTTCAATATACAGCTCCGGACGCAAATACAAATAGGACTCCTCTTCTACTCTATTGTCATACTCTGTAACACTTGCTATTGTTAAACTCTCTAACTCTTGCTATTGTTAAACTCTCTAACACTTGCTATTGTTAAACTCTATAACACTTGCTATTGTTCAACTCTCTAACACTTGCTATTGTTAAGCTCTATAACACTTGCTATTGTTCAACTCTCTAACACTTGCTAGTGTTCAACTCTCTAACACTTGCTATTGTTCAACTCTCTAACACTTGCTATTGTTCAACTCTCTAACACTTGCTATTGTTCAACTCTCTAACACTTGCTATTGTTCAACTCTCTAACACTTGCTATTGTTCACTTGCTAGTGTTCAACTCTCTAACACTTGCTAGTGTTCAACTCTCTAGCACTTGCTATTGTTAAACTCTCTAGCACTTGCTAGTGTTCAACTATCTAACACTTGCTAGTGTTCAACTCTCTAACACTTGCTAGTGTTCAACTCTCTAACACTTGCTATTGTTAAACTCTATAACACTTGCTATTGTTAAACTCTATAACACTTGCTATTGTTAAACTCTGTAACACTTGCTATTGTCAAACTCTATAACACTTGCTATTGTTAAACTCTGTAACATTTGCCATTGTTAAACTCTATAACACTTGCTATTGTTCAACTCTATAACACTTGCTATTGTTAAACTCTATAACACTTGCTATTGTTCAACTCTCTAACACTTGCTATTGTTAAACACTATAACACTTACTATTGCTAAACTCAATAACACTTGCTATTGTTCAACTCTCTAACACTTGCTATTGTTCAACTATCTAACACTTGCTATTGTTCAACTATCTAACACTTGCTATTGTTCAACTATCTAACACTTGCTATTGTTCAACTATCTAACACTTGCTATTGTTCAACTCTCTAACACTTGCTATTGTTCAACTCTCTAACACTTGCTATTGTTAAACTCTCTAACTCTTGCTATTGTTAAACTCTCTAACACTTGTTATTGTTAAACTCTATAACACTTGCTATTGTTCAACTATCTAACACTTGCTATTGTTAAACTCTATAACACTTGCTATTGTTCAACTCTCTAACACTTGCTAGTGTTCAACTCTCTAACACTTGCTATTGTTCAACTCTCTAACACTTGCTATTGTTCAACTCTCTAACACTTGCTATTGTTCAACTCTCTAACACTTGATATTGTTCACTTGCTAGTGTTCAACTCTCTAACACTTGCTAGTGTTCAACTCTCTAACACTTGCTATTGTTCAACTCTCTAACACTTGCTAGTGTTCACTTGCTAGTGTTCAACTCTCTAACACTTGCTAGTGTTCAACTCTCTAGCACTTGCTATTGTTAAACTCTCTAGCACTTGCTAGTGTTCAACTATCTAACACTTGCTAGTGTTCAACTCTCTAACACTTGCTAGTGTTCAACTCTCTAACACTTGCTATTGTTCAACTCTCTAACACTTGTTAGGGTTCAACTCTCTAACACTTGCTAGTGTTCAACTCTCTAACACTTGCTAGTGTTCAACTCTCTAACACTTGCTATTGTTCAACTCTCTAACACTTGCTATTGTCCAACTCTCTAACACTTGCTAGTGTTAAACTCTCTAACACTTGCTAGTGTTCAACTTTCTAACACTTGCTATTGTCCAACTCTCTAACACTTGCTATTGTTCAACTCTCTAACACTTGCTATTGTTCAACTAATTAACAGCTATTGTTTCAACGATCAATCAATTGCTATTGTTTCAACTCACAATCAGCTATTATTTCAACTATCAAACAATTGCTATTATTTCAACGATCAATCAATTGCTATTGTTTCAACTCGCAATCAGCTATTGTTTCAACTGTCAAACAATTGCTATTGTTTCAACGATCAATCAATTGCTATGGTTTCAACTTGCAATCAGTTATTGTTTCAACTATCAAACAATTGCTATTGTTTCAACGATCAAACACTTGCTATTGTTTCAACTTGCAATCAGCTATTGTTTCAACTATCAAACAATTGCTATTGTTTCAACGATCAATCAATTGCTATTGTTTCAACTTGTAAGCAGCTATTGTTTCAACGATCAATCAATTGCTATTGTTTCAACTTGTAAGCAGCTATTGTTTCAACGATCAATCAATTGCTATTGTTTCAACTTGCAATCAGCTATTGTTTCAACTATCAAACAATTGCTATTGTTTCAACTATCAATCAATTGCTATTGTTTCAACTTGTAAGCAGCTATTGTTTCAACGATCAATCAATTGCTATTGTTTCAACTTGTAAGCAGCTATTGTTTCAACGATCAATCAATTGCTATTATTTCAACTCGCAATCAGCTATTGTTTCAACTCTCAAACAATTGCTATTATTTCAACCATCAAACAACTGCTATTGTTTCAACTTGTAAGCAGTTAATGTTTCAACTATCAAACAATTGCTATTGTTTAAACTCTATAACAATTGCTATTGTTTCAACTCGCAATTCATTGGCTCTTACCACACACACACACATATGACAAACCTTTTCATGTTCCGCCTTTTTGGAGACAATATGATTGAGTAAGTACATTACTTTTCTTTTATGATTTCCAATGAATGATTGACTTTTCTCCTTGAATGACAATGCTATCTGTCACAGTGGAAGATTGAATTCTACTTCCCACTGCTCGTGTTTCTTGTTCCTCCGCGATTGAATATACTTTCGTATTTTAGCTATTTTCTGACAATCATGGACATTTACTTATAAAACAGTATGTTCTAATGAATTTGTTTTGTCTGTCGTTTTTAATATTAACAGCAGACAGAACTAACTTTAATAATACCCGACCATTTTGCATTGTGAACGTACACAGTAGCATACGTGGTTGTGTGGTTGTGCATTGTAGTGAAACGAGGCTCCTGTTAAAATGAACAAAATTGGATAAAACATATATTAGCCAAAATCATTGGAACACATAAAAGAAAAAGAAGAAGTGTGTTTATTGGTGTAACATTAGTTCACCTCGTGATCGCTGAACTATGATTGTTTCCAAACGCGGGTAATGACACTCGTGGACATGTCGGTGATCATTCGATGAAATAAATTCTTACACTAATATACACACATAACCTCTTCTTTAATGGTATCATCATTACCCGAGAGTGACACTGCCCCTGTTATACCCAATAATGCAAATCATTTCTGTATAAAATATAAATTTTCCGAACTCTTGGGGCTTATATCACTCCAGGGACGTGTGCCCCCTAATATTGCCAAATTAAGGTGTACATGTAATCTTTATCTCTTGTATTGAACTCATGCTCCTGTAGTCCCACTTCCGAACATGTGGTCATTTACCCCACCCCCATACCCCCCAACTCAATAGCATGGACCCGTAGCTGGATATGTATTATATATATATACTGACGTTGGTTCATTCTGTACGTGTGATCGCGAGTGCGCGTGTTCGTGCCTACGTGTGTGCGTACTTGCGTGTGTGTGTGTGTGAGTGTGTGTGTGTGCGTGTGCGTGTGCGTGTGCGTGTGCGTGTGCGTGTGCGTGTGTGTGTGTGGTGTGTGTGTGTGTGTGTGTGTGTGTGGTGTGTGTGTGTGTGGGTGTGTGTGTGTGTGTGTGTGTGTGTGTGTGTGTGTGTGTGTGTGTGTGTGTGTGTGTGTGTTGTGTGTGTGTGTGTGTGTTGTGTTGTTGTGTGTGTGTGTGTGTGTGTGTGTGTGTGTGTGTGTGTGTGGTGTGTGTGCGTGTGCGTGCGTGTGTGTGTGTGTGTGTGTGTATGTGCTAATAAACTAATCAACATATAGCCATGTTCCATTTGTAAATAAGTTCATACAAATGTACATAGATACATGTATTCGTAGATCAATGGATTATATCTATTTTAGTTTATACAAATTTATTTTAGCTCGATTGCGAAACAAGATCTTACAACTTATATTAATCGCTCTCGAGACCTCATTCCTGATGTAATCCATCGCCACGAGGGAGAGAGAAGAGGCATCATGGAATTTAATAAATGCCTTGCCTAAGGGCACAATCGTAACGGTTCCAGCGGAGGCTCGAACTCCAGGCATTTCGCACCTGAAGCGAACGCGCTACCACAGCGCTATCACGACTTCCAGTAGCTATATGACTAACGTCACAATTGTAATGAAATTCCATGTGACATATTTTACAGAGTTGTTTTCAATTACAAATAAGAAAAAGACATTAATACAATTATTTGAACTATTTATAACCTTTATTTTACCCAGCATGCAACGAGTTAATAGCAGATACTATATATTAAGTCACAACGGGTAGCTTATATATTATAACAAATCACAACAGCAATGGAACTAAAATGCATACCAAATAAACGGGACAGTTTCTGAATATGAATAAACCGATGACTACATGTGATAACTATATTGTTTTTTGTGTGTGTATATAACAGTAGTGTAGCATACATGCTATATACACAGACGGATCTGTAGTCCAGTGGTAACACGCTGGACTGGTAATCCAGGGATCGCAGGTTCGATCCCCCGTCTGGCCCTAATAAAAATTAACAGTCTTTCAGATGGGACGTTAACCCGAGGTCTCGTGTCGGTGCTTTATACCGTGCACGTAAATGAACCAGAGGAGATTCTGGATTGGGCCTCTGTCTGTATCACTGCACTATCCTCACATATCTAAAATGACTAATCTATTCAGGAGGCGTCGCTCATGTGGGCAACCGGTAGCGACGATAAATAAACTTTAAAAAAATTCTATATGCACTACTAGGATGGTGTTGTGGATTGTTATATTAAATGTCCATGTCTTACATACTACACCATTAGCAAACAACCTCATATGTTTAGCTCCTTTGAGTACGTAAAGCCATGTCGCAATGTTAGCAAACTAGTGGTACACACCTTTATAGGCATATAGTCAGTTAAATAATATATTTCGCAATGTTAGCAAACTAGCGGTACACACCTTTATAGGCATATAGTCAGTTAAATAATCTATTTCGCAATGTTAGCAAACTAGTGGTACACACCTTTATAGGCATGTAGTCAGTTAAATAATCTATGTCGCAATGTTAGCAAACTAGTGGTACACACATCTAAAGGCATGACGTCAGTTAAATAATCTAGGTCGCAATGTTAGCAAACCAGTGGTACACACCTTTAAATGCATGTAGTCAGTTAAATAATCTATGTCGCAATGTTAGCAAACTAGTGGTACACACCTTTAAATGCATGTAGTCAGTTAAATAATCTATATCGCAATGTTAGCCCGCGCGGCACCTACATTATAACATACATCAAGGCTTGTCGCCGGGTACATACATCATGACATACCCCATAAAGTATTGTCGCCGGGTACATACATTATAACATACATAAAGGAATGTCGCCGGGTACATACATTATAACATACCCCATAAAGTATTGTCGCCGGGTACATACATTATAACATACATAAAGGAATGTCGCCGGGTACCTACATTATAACATACATAAAGGATTGTCGCCGGGTACATACATCATGACATACCCCATAAAGTATTGTCGCCGGGTACATACATTATAACATACATAAAGGAATGTCGCCGGGTACATACATTATAACATACCCCATAAAGTATTGTCGCCGGGTACATACATTATAACATACATAAAGGAATGTCGCCGGGTACCTACATTATAACATACATAAAGGATTGTCGCCGGGTACATACATTATAACATACATAAAGGATTGTCGTCGGGTACATACATTATAACATACATAACGGATTGTCGTCGGGTACATACATTATAACATACATAAAGGCTTGTCGCCGGGTATCTACATTATAACATACATAAAGGATTGTCGCCGGGTACATACATTATAACATACATAAAGGATTGTCGCCGGGTACCTACATTATAACATACATATAGGAATGTCCCCGGGTACATACATTATAACATACATAAAGGCTTGTCGCCGGGTACCTACATTATAACATACATAAAGGAATGACCCGGGTACATACATTATAACATACATAAAGGATTGTCGCCGGGTACCTACATTATAACATACATAAAGGATTGTCGCCGAGTACATACATTATAACATACATAAAGGATTGTCGTCGGGTACATACATTATAACATACATAAAGGAATGTCGCCGGGTACATACATTATAACATACCCCATAAAGTATTGTCGCCGGGTACATACATTATAACATACATAAAGGAATGTCGCCGGGTACCTACATTATAACATACATAAAGGATTGTCGCCGGGTACATACATTATAACATACATAAAGGATTGTCGTCGGGTACATACATTATAACATACATAAAGTATTGTCGCCGGGTACATACATTATAACATACATAAAGGAATGTCGTCAGGTACATACATTATAACATACATAACGGATTGTCGTCGGGTACATACATTATAACATACATAAAGGATTGTCGTCGGGTACATACATTATAACATACATAAAGGATTGTCGCCGGGTACATACATTATAACATACATAAAGGATTGTCGCCGGGTACATACATTATAACATACCCCATTAACGCTTGTCGTCGGGTACATACACTATATAATGTCTTATCAAGTTTTTCGCCAGCTACATACATTATAATATGTCGCCAGCTGAAGCATACATTATATATGAAACTCAATAAAGGTAGTATAACGTAGCTAGTCGAGCAATCTATATCGTATCACATTATGGCATGTCGCCAGGTTAAAAAGATAAATATAAAGATCCATAAACGCATGTGGTCAGGTGCCATATGTATGCTATCGTCCAGAAACACACGTGATCAGGTGATATTATTATGTTATAGTCCAGAAACACAAATGATCAGGTGCCATATGTATGCTATCGTCCAGAAACACACGTGATCAGGTGATATTATTATGTAATAGTCCCAGAAACACACGTGATCAGGTGCCATATGTATGTAATAGTCCAGAAACACACATGACCTGGTGCCATATGTATGCTATCGTCCAGAAACACACGTGATCAGGTGATATTATTATGCTATAGTCCAGAAACACAAATGATCAGGTGCCATATGTATGTAATAGTCCCAGAAACACACGTAATCTGGTGCCATATGTATGCTATCGACCAGAAACACACGTGATCAGGTGATATTATTATGTTATAGTCCAGAAACACAAATGATCAGGTGCCATATGTATGTAATAGTCCAGAAACACACGTGATCTGGTGCCATAGGTATGCTATCGTCCAGAAACACACGTGATCAGGTGATATTATTATGTTATAGTCCAGAAATACACATGATCAGGTGCCATATGTATGTAATAGTCCAGAAACACACGTGATCTGGTGCCATACGTATGCTATCGTCCAGAAACACACGTGATCAGGTGATATTAGTATGTTATAGTCCAGAAACACATATGATCAGGTGCCATATGTATGCTATCGTCCAGAAACACACGTGATCTGGTAATTTTATTATGTTATAGTCCAGAATCACGCATGTGGTCATGTGTCATATATATGTTATAGTCCAGAAACGCATGTGGCAGGTGCCATATGTATGTTATAGATCAGAAACGCATGTTGACAGATGCCATAATTATGTCTGTTATAGTCCAGAAACACACGTGATCAGGTGCCATAATTATGTCATAGTCCAGAAACGCATGTTGCCAGGTGCCATTATTATGTTATAGTCCAGAAACGCATGTGGACATGTGCCATATCTATGTTATAGTCCAGAAAAGCACGTGATCAGGTGACATTATTATGCCATAGTCCAGAAACGCATGTGGTCAGATGCCATATGTATGTTATTGTCCTGAAAAGCACGTGATCAGGTGCCATTATTATGTCATAGTCCAGAAACGCATGTGGTCAGGTGCCATATGTATGTTATTGTCCTGAAACACACGTGATCAGGTGCCATAATTATGCTATAGTCCAGAAAAGCACGTGGTCACGTGCCATAATTATGTTATAGTCCAGAAGCGCATGTGGGCAGGTGCCAGAGTTATGTTATAGTCCAGAAACACACGTGATAGGGTGCCATAATTATGTTATTAGTCCAGAAATGCATGTGGTCAGGTGCCATTATTATGTTATAGTGCAACAACGCACGTGTTCAGTTATGTAGTAGTCCACATACACACTCCAACACACGTGCACACGATCGCACTGTCGCACACATGCATATACTACCTGTTCTCTAAACATATATGCCTTTTAAAAACAATATCCAAGATGTAACTATTCTACCAAATGTAGTATCGACTAGTTCTAAGTCCACGTGAAATAAGAGTTCAAAGGTCTACAAGTTTTCTAACATTATCTTGTTTATTATTGTCTATAAATTATATTTAAATCTTTTAAAATGATTATGCACAACACATTTCTTTTATGCACTAACAATGTAATATTTTTTCTCAATTTTTTGAAAATAAATTCTTTCCATGAAGAAAATGCTCATTCGTTGCTACTTTTATTAGTCCGGCAATACCTAGTATTATCTAATGATGTAATACCTCAGTACCCCACCCACACAGGTATGCTCTTTGTTTGATGGTACTTTCTCTGTCTGTCGTTTCCGTACAAACCAATGTGTCTCATGAGCCTACAAAGCAAGACATAGCCGTACTATATCTATTAGTCCTGCAAATATCATGGGCCTACAAAGCAAGACATAGCCGTACTATATCTATTAGTCCTGCAAATATCATGGGCCTACAAAGCAAGACATAGCCGTACTATATATATTAGTCCTGCAAGACCAAGTATTATTTGAATGATGTAATATCTCAGTACCCCACCCACACAGGTATGCTCTTTGTTTTATGGTACTTTCTCTGTCTGTCGTTTCCGTACAAACCAATGTGTCTCATGGGCCTACAAAGCAAGACATAGCCGTACTATATCCGTGTAGTGTTCATTGGGAAGGAGCTATTATATGATTCAAATTGTTTTTATTACGTGTTCATCTGTCAATGTGTACAACAACAAAATGGATGACGGTAGCACATGATGCAAGAAGACAGACGGATCTGTAGTCCAGTGGTAGCACGCTGGACTGGTAATCCAGGGATCGCAGGTTCGATCCACCGTCTGACCATAATACAATTAACAGTCTTTCAGATGGGGACTTTAACCCGAGGTCTCGTGTCGGTGCTTTACACCGTGAACGTAACAGAACCAGAGGAGACACTGAACTGGGTCTCTGTCTGTATCATTGCACTATCCTCCAGAAATCTAAAATGACTAATCTCTTCAGGAGGCGTCGCTCATATGGGCAACCGGTAGCGACGATACATAAACGTAAAACATACACAAGTATGACGGTAGCACAGGACACAAACGAATTATGACACCTGTTGATTTATGTTTCATACGGGGGAAGCCTAAGCGAACCGCTTATAGTTGACATGTACGAGTCATGTGTATACACAGTCGGATCTGTAGTCCAGTGGTAACACGCTGGACAGGTAATCCAGGGATCGCAGGCTCGATCCCCCGTCTGACCCTAATAAAATTAACAGTCTTTCAGATGGGATGTTAAACAGAGGTCTCGTGTCGATGCTTTACACCGTGCACGTAAAAGCACCAGAGGAGACTCTGGAATGGGTCTCTGTCTGTATCATGCACTATCCTCCAAATTCTAATATAACTAATCTCTTCAGGAGGCGTCTCTCATATGTAGCGATGGTAAATAAACGTAAAACACACACAGGTGTATATACAAAATATATATGAAAAAGAATATAAAACGTACACATCAATTGACCAAATTTAAAATGCTCACAGAAAAGTGTCCATTAACCGACCAATTAGTACAATTGATAAATAATAGCGATAGCACCGTCGCCATGGACTTGTGGTTGTAAAACAACAAATACTTTGCCTATTAAATACATAGTTAAAAGTGATAACATACAGTCTGTTCATTTATATTTCCAATCTTTCATTTCTTCTGATACCACATCCACTGTGAAGAGGTATTCAAATCAAAC
Source organism: Archivesica marissinica (assembly GCA_014843695.1). Lineage (NCBI taxonomy): Eukaryota > Metazoa > Mollusca > Bivalvia > Venerida > Vesicomyidae > Archivesica > Archivesica marissinica. Next base: position 28,847,280 of record CM026391.1, on the reverse strand, counting down.
TGAAAACAACAAGAATATTCAAAATATAACGCTTCACATAGCCAGTGCTCACCTGCGAATAACTTCACTGTGTTTACACACTGTATTCCTCCGCCAAATAATACAGTATACCAATCTTCAATTTGCAATGGCCTGAATTCTTATACCACATCTTTTCTATACATCAACTAGTCTGATGTCTGCTCAGGAGGCGTCGCTCATTCTCTTCTCTAATATCTCAAAAAAACACATACATGTACTATTCAAAACCAATACACTGCCTGTCATAAAAATGCATTTCTACCAAAAAGGAAAAGTTATGATGGGACTACATTTGATGTACGTCTGCGTATTTACGTATATATAACCTTTATTGTTCACTGCAACCGATTTATCAGAACCTCCAAGCGTTCTATGAGTTGATACAATAGATAAAGCGCTCAAGCGCTTTCATTATCAGATGATGCAGAAATTGATTCCAGTCTTCTGCAAATACGTTTAACGATTACAAGAGAAACATAATCGTTGTCATAATTATATCTTCCTCTACATGCCACGCCCCTCGCTGTTATTCCTTCTATTATGTCTTGTTCAGTAATTGACTATAACTTCAACCCTGTATCTGCTTTCCCCGTTGATAGGTAGTGCGTATTTCATAGTGAACATGGAACAGCTGTGTGAGTGCCATTTTTATTCTGAGCATGCATTTTCAAAACGTGGTCTATACGTATTCGTATTCTAGTGTGCGAACACATACGCATAAACGTACGCATTTATAAACTTGGGGTCAAAATCGGATCTGGTATATTACACATACAAATAACACGGCAGTCGATCTAGCTGGGACACAGACCTATCATCGTCCATCACCATATATTTACATTGCTATTGCAATTCCTTCGTTGACTGTAGGTGCCCTGATTGTATACATTTTCGTATGAGGGTTCCCAACTAATGATATGCAGTTTGACATGCGCACTCGCCATTTCAGATATCCTGTTGTATTTATATACCGTATATATATTGAATGAACTGAATAAAATATGTTTAAACTAACATACGGTCATGCGCATTGTCTCAAGGAAAGGCCTGTCTTACAGATTACGCTGTTCCAAGGATGATATATTTACCTGTTGTGGCACACGGTAAGTTGCAAATATGGACTAAAAACATTTTTAATGCAAACTGTGCTATATTTTCTTTGTGTCATTAAAATAATAAATAATGTAAATATAAATAATGAATCGCGGGTTGATAGTTTCCATGGGGGTATGAACTGCAATGGGCGTGTCAATTGTTAGCGTGGATGCCTTCGGCCTCCACACACTAACCACGGGCAATATAAGTTCTACCCGGATGGAGCCTATTAGCCCGCTATTTATTCCTTAAATGTGACAGGGTTGAATACCGGCTGACTGTGCAGACCCGTTAGTCAAAAGTTTCAGCGAAGTCAACATAGAACTTGCAAATTGACAGTATGCAGGTTTATGCCAAACATTTATATATATATTTCCCGAGGTATATATGTCCCGAGGTATATATTTCCCGAGGTATATATGTCCCGAGGTATATATGTTTCCGAGGTATATTGACGCATTGATGTCATCATTTGCTTTTCAGAAATATTGTATGGAATTGTAGTTCCATTTATTCTGCAACACAATACAGCGAATTTAATGCCATGCTTATTGTTCCAGTATGGCCACCGACGGATATCCGAACTTGGCTTCCTCTGTTCCCGAATATACTACATTTACAAGTGTATGACTAAAGGGAGAGTAATACAATTCAACTCTCTGATTGTAAACTTACGAGTATATAGCTTGAATATGCACCATCCCTTTCTTTAAGAGCGCATTGATATAACATAACGCTCGCTTCTAATCAAGCTACACTGGCTCGATCCTAGGACCGGGAAGTATGCGAGATTGTACGGTGGTCGTCGGTACTCCGGTTTCCTGCCGCACGAACTTGAATGACGACATATACGCTTACATCCACGCCAACGAGAACGCCTACTAGAAGTCGTTAAAGCTTGTTTCGCAGTCTACGTAAAATAAATCAATTAAAATGATGTGAGCACGCACACATTCTCCCCATTTCTCAGCTAATGTTATTCTTCACTACAATAAGTTGATATTAGGTGCGGCTGTTATCGGGTGATTCTTTGTCTATAAAGTCAGCTAAAAGGATAAGTAAGTAAGTAAGTATGTAAATATTTACTAATTACAAACAAGCACCCGGCCCATTGGACCTACATGTCACCCTAAATTAGTTATATTAACAAGAGCAATGCTTACAATTGTACAAGTCGTGATAGCGCCGTGGATACAAATTAAGTTTAGCTCGATTGCAAAAGAAGTTCTTTCAACTTATATTAATCACTTTCGAGACCTCATTTCTGACATCGCCACTAAGGAGATAGAACAGGCAACGTGGAATTTAAATGCCTTGCCTAAGGGCACAATCGTAACGGCTTCAGCAGAGCTCGAACTCCTGACCTTTCGCGCCTGAATCGAACGCGCAACCACTGCGCTATCACGACTTCCGACTGGCTCATTAAAGCACTATAACAAAAATCAAAGTTATCAATAGTATATAAGATGAGGTTTATATATAATCACATCTATATATGCATTGTACACATAAAACTACATTTTACTCTTAACCTCATAGAAGCAACACTTGACACCATTATCAGTACGACAGACATTGACAATATTCCAATATCCAATAAACCAATATTCATAATAAAGGCCAGAATCTCATGTAGTCCAGTACTATCTATGGAGGTGGGATAGATATGGCGACTACTTATCCACTAAATGGTTTGTATGGAGATATAATAGTATATTAACCTAAATCTCTATGAAGGAAAGGGTTAAACCCGGCGAGGTACCAGTAGTAAAGCCTCATAGACATGTGGTATATATTTGTCAGTTTTGTAATTCACCACTATATGCCTAACACCACTGCTTCGCCTGGTATTTCTTTCTGTAGCAAGTTGCAGAATGATCTCCAAGAAATGCAATATAGCTATGTTTTGTCACACCATGATTCAAGCAGAAATATTTTATTAGTGAAGACATAAGACAGAGAACGCATCAGCTATACGTTACTTTCTACATCACCCTCATATAAAGTGCATATAATATGTCATAAGCTATTCATTACTTTCTACATAACCCTCATATAAAGTGCATATAATATGTCATAAGCTATACATTTCTTTCTATATAATCCTCATATAAAGTGCATATAATATGTCATCAGCTATACATTACTTTCTATATAACCCTCATATAAAGTGCATATAAGATTTCATCAGCTATACATTACTTTCTATATAACCCTCATATAAAGTGGATATAAAATTTCTTCAGCTATACATTACTTTCTATATAACCCTCATATAAAGTGCATATAATATGTCATCAGCTATACATTACTTTCTATATAAGCCTCATATAAAGTGCATATAAGATTTCATCAGCTATACATTACTTTCTATATAACCCTCATATAAAGTGCATATAAGATTTCATCAGCTATACATTACTTTCTATAAAACCCTCATATAAAGTGCTTATAAGATTTATTTAGCTATTCATTACTTTCTACATAACCCTCTTATAAAGTGGATATAAGATTTCTTCAGCTATTCATTACTTTCTACATAACCCTTTTATAAAGTGGATCTAATATTTCTTCAGCTATTCATTACTTCCTACATAACCCTCATAACGAGTATATAATAGTTCATCTAATATATTCGTTAGTTTCTATATAACCCTCATATAACGAGTATATAAGATTTCATTAGCTATTCATTACTTTCTACATAACCCTCATATAAAGTGGATATAAGATTTCTTCAGCTATACATTACTTTCTATATAACCCTCATATAAAGTGGATATAATATTTCACCAGCTATGCATTACTTTCTACATAACCCTCATATAAAGTGGATATAATATGTCTTCAGCTATTCATTACTTTCTATATAACCCTCATATAAAGTGCATATAAGATTTCATCAGCTATACATTACTTTTTATATAACCCTCATATAAAGTGGATATAAGATTTCTTCAGCTATTCATTACTTTCTATATAACCCTCATATAACGAGTATATAAGATTTCTTCAGCTTTACATTATTTCTATAAAACCCTCATATAAAGTGCTTATAAGATTTATTAAGCTATTCATTACTTTCTACATAACCCTCTTATAAAGTGGATATAATATTTCTTCAGCTATTCATTACTTTCTACATAACCCTCATAACGAGTATATAATAGTTCATCTAATATATTCGTTAATTTCTATATAACCCTCATATAACGAGTATATAAGATTTCATTAGCTATTCATTACTTTCTACATAACCCTCATATAAAGTGGATATAAGATTTCTTCAGCTATTCATTACTTTCTATATAACCCTCATATAAAGTGGATATAATATTTCATCAGCTATTCAGTACTTTCTATATAACCCTCATATAAAGTGCATATAATATTTCATCAGCTATTCAGTACTTTCTATATAACCCTCATATAAAGTGCATATAATTTTGTTCAGCTTTACATTACTTTCTATATAACCCTCATATACAGAATATATAATATTGCTCAGCTTTACATTACTTTCTACATAACCCTCATATAAAGAATATATAATATTGCTCAGCTTTACATTACTTTCTACATAACCCTCATATAAAGTGCATATAATATGTCATAAGCTATACATTTCTTTCTATATAATCCTCATATAAAGTGCATATAATATGTCATCAGCTATACATTACTTTCTATATAACCCTCATATAAAGTGCATATAAGATTTCATCAGCTATACATTACTTTCTATATAACCCTCATATAAAGTGGATATAAAATTTCTTCAGCTATACATTACTTTCTATATAACCCTCATATAAAGTGCATATAATATGTCATCAGCTATACATTACTTTCTATATAAGCCTCATATAAAGTGCATATAAGATTTCATCAGCTATTCATTACTTTCTATATAACCCTCATATAAAGTGCATATAATATGTCATCAGCTATACATTACTTTCTATATAAGCCTCATATAAAGTGCATATAAGATTTCATCAGCTATACATTACTTTCTATAAAACCCTCATATAAAGTGCTTATAAGATTTATTTAGCTATTCATTACTTTCTACATAACCCTCTTATAAAGTGGATATAAGATTTCTTCAGCTATTCATTACTTTCTACATAACCCTTTTATAAAGTGGATCTAATATTTCTTCAGCTATTCATTACTTCCTACATAACCCTCATAACGAGTATATAATAGTTCATCTAATATATTCGTTAGTTTCTATATAACCCTCATATAACGAGTATATAAGATTTCATTAGCTATTCATTACTTTCTACATAACCCTCATATAAAGTGGATATAAGATTTCTTCAGCTATTCATTACTTTCTATATAACCCTCATATAAAGTGCATATAATATTTCATTAGCTATTCAGTACTTTCTATATAACCCTCATATAAAGTGCATATAATATTTCATCAGCTATTCAGTACTTTCTATATAACCCTCATATAAAGTGCATATAATTTTGTTCAGCTTTACATTACTTTCTATATAACCCTCATATACAGAATATATAATATTGCTCAGCTTTACATTACTTTCTACATAACCCTCATATAAAGAATATATAATATTGCTCAGCTTTACATTACTTTCTACATAACCCTCATATAAAGTGCATATAATATGTCATAAGCTATACATTTCTTTCTATATAATCCTCATATAAAGTGCATATAATATGTCATCAGCTATACATTACTTTCTATAAAACCCTCATATAAAGTGCTTATAAGATTTATTTAGCTATTCATTACTTTCTACATAACCCTCTTATAAAGTGGATATAAGATTTCTTCAGCTATTCATTACTTTCTACATAACCCTTTTATAAAGTGGATCTAATATTTCTTCAGCTATTCATTACTTCCTACATAACCCTCATAACGAGTATATAATAGTTCATCTAATATATTCGTTAGTTTCTATATAACCCTCATATAACGAGTATATAAGATTTCATTAGCTATTCATTACTTTCTACATAACCCTCATATAAAGTGGATATAAGATTTCTTCAGCTATACATTACTTTCTATATAACCCTCATATAAAGTGGATATAATATTTCACCAGCTATGCATTACTTTCTACATAACCCTCATATAAAGTGGATATAATATGTATTCAGCTATTCATTACTTTCTATATAACCCTCATATAACGAGTATATAAGATTTCTTCAGCTTTACATTATTTCTATAAAACCCTCATATAAAGTGCTTATAAGATTTATTAAGCTATTCATTACTTTCTACATAACCCTCTTATAAAGTGGATATAATATTTCTTCAGCTATTCATTACTTTCTACATAACCCTCATAACGAGTATATAATAGTTCATCTAATATATTCGTTAATTTCTATATAACCCTCATATAACGAGTATATAAGATTTCATTAGCTATTCATTACTTTCTACATAACCCTCATATAAAGCGGATATAAGATTTCTTCAGCTATTCATTACTTTCTATATAACCCTCATATAAAGTGCATATAATATTTCATCAGCTATTCAGTACTTTCTATATAACCCTCATATAAAGTGCATATAATTTTGTTCAGCTTTACATTACTTTCTATATAACCCTCATATACAGAATATATAATATTGCTCAGCTTTACATTACTTTCTACATAACCCTCATATAAAGAATATATAATATTGCTCAGCTTTACATTACTTTCTACATAACCCTCATATAAAGTGCATATAATATGTCATAAGCTATACATTTCTTTCTATATAATCCTCATATAAAGTGCATATAATATGTCATCAGCTATACATTACTTTCTATATAACCCTCATATAAAGTGCATATAAGATTTCATCAGCTATACATTACTTTCTATATAACCCTCATATAAAGTGGATATAAAATTTCTTCAGCTATACATTACTTTCTATATAACCCTCATATAAAGTGCATATAATATGTCATCAGCTATACATTACTTTCTATATAAGCCTCATATAAAGTGCATATAAGATTTCATCAGCTATTCATTACTTTCTATATAACCCTCATATAAAGTGCATATAATATGTCATCAGCTATACATTACTTTCTATATAAGCCTCATATAAAGTGCATATAAGATTTCATCAGCTATACATTACTTTCTATAAAACCCTCATATAAAGTGCTTATAAGATTTATTTAGCTATTCATTACTTTCTACATAACCCTCTTATAAAGTGGATATAAGATTTCTTCAGCTATTCATTACTTTCTACATAACCCTTTTATAAAGTGGATCTAATATTTCTTCAGCTATTCATTACTTCCTACATAACCCTCATAACGAGTATATAATAGTTCATCTAATATATTCGTTAGTTTCTATATAACCCTCATATAACGAGTATATAAGATTTCATTAGCTATTCATTACTTTCTACATAACCCTCATATAAAGTGGATATAAGATTTCTTCAGCTATTCATTACTTTCTATATAACCCTCATATAAAGTGCATATAATATTTCATCAGCTATTCAGTACTTTCTATATAACCCTCATATAAAGTGCATATCATTTTGTTCAGCTTTACATTACTTTCTATATAACCCTCATATAAAGAATATATAATATTGCTCAGCTTTACATTGCTTTATACATAACCCTCATATAAAGAATATATAATATTGTTCAGCTTTACATTACTTTCTATATAACCCTCATATAAAGTGCATATAAGATTTCATCAGCTATACATTACTTTCTACATAACCCTCATATAAAGTGGATATAATATGTCTTCAGCTATTCATTACTTTCTATATAACCCTCATATAAAGTGCATATAAGATTTCATCAGCTATACATTACTTTTTATATAACCCTCATATAAAGTGGATCTAATATTTCTTCAGCTATTCATTACTTCCTACATAACCCTCATAACGAGTATATAATAGTTCATCTAATATATTCGTTAGTTTCTATATAACCCTCATATAACGAGTATATAAGATTTCATTAGCTATTCATTACTTTCTACATAACCCTCATATAAAGTGGATATAAGATTTCTTCAGCTATTCATTACTTTCTATATAACCCTCATATAAAGTGCATATAATATTTCATCAGCTATTCAGTACTTTCTATATAACCCTCATATAAAGTGCATATCATTTTGTTCAGCTTTACATTACTTTCTATATAACCCTCATATAAAGAATATATAATATTGCTCAGCTTTACATTGCTTTATACATAACCCTCATATAAAGAATATATAATATTGTTCAGCTTTACATTACTTTCTATATAACCCTCATATAAAGTGCATATAAGATTTCATCAGCTATACATTACTTTCTATATAACCCTCATATAAAGTGGATATAATATTTCACCAGCTATGCATTACTTTCTACATAACCCTCATATAAAGTGGATATAATATGTCTTCAGCTATTCATTACTTTCTATATAACCCTCATATAAAGTGCATATAAGATTTCATCAGCTATACATTACTTTTTATATAACCCTCATATAAAGTGGATATAAGATTTCTTCAGCTATTCATTACTTTCTATATAACCCTCATATAACGAGTATATAAGATTTCTTCAGCTTTACATTATTTCTATAAAACCCTCATATAAAGTGCTTATAAGATTTATTTAGCTATTCATTACTTTCTACATAACCCTCTTATAAAGTGGATATAATATTTCTTCAGCTATTCATTACTTTCTACATAACCCTCATAACGAGTATATAATATTTCATCTAATATATTCGTTAGTTTCTATATAACCCTCATATAACGAGTATATAAGATTTCATTAGCTATTCATTACTTTTTACATAACCCTCATATAAAGCGGATATAAGATTTCTTCAGCTATTCATTACTTTCTATATAACCCTCATATAAAGTGCATATAATATTTCATCAGCTATTCAGTACTTTCTATATAACCCTCATATAAAGTGCATATAATTTTGTTCAGCTTTACATTACTTTCTATATAACCCTCATATACAGAATATATAATATTGCTCAGCTTTACATTACTTTCTACATAACCCTCATATAAAGAATATATAATATTGCTCAGCTTTACATTACTTTCTATATAACCCTCATATAAAGAATATATAATAGTACTCATCTTTACATTACGTTCTATATAACCCTCATATAAAGAATATATAATAGTACTCAGCTTTACATTACTTTCTATATAACCCTCATATAAAGAATATATAATATTGCTCATCCAGATCAATTACATTCTCTAATATGGTCGTGATTCTTGTTCCTGTTTGAACTAACATGAAACAGACTATAGTGAATCATTTTGTGGAACAATTCATTTTGCTATTCATTATATTCAAGAACACTCTTACTACTCCAGTCAAGGTAGCTGGAATTGGCACCCAGGTGCAAACTAATTGCAAAAGAATTTATTTTAACACTCTTACCTGCAGAAAATAAACTCTCTGTTGGAGAACGAGGCCCATGTGAATAAAGTAATTCCACAAATATTCGGAACAATTTTGTGTACTGGTATCCGATCACAACCCACTGCCAGTATTGCTAAAAGACAATACCCCGGTTTAGACAGCGATCTACAGTAACCAGGATACAACGATGGGCATTGCTCCGTACAGGTTACGAGTTAATGTAAATCAAAAGGATGATCAACCGATGTCCATCTCAGAAAAATTAAAAGATTCACAAATACCTGGTGAAATAATAATACCCTTGAACAATTAGAGGAGACACCAATAAATACTGCCCACAATAGATACTGTTACTGTCTAAAGCGGAACTGCTTGTACAATATGGTTGGTCCAAAAAGGTGTTCCGACAAGGATATACATTCACGATTGGCAAGCACTGCATCCAGTTTATATGGGTCAAACAATTATATCTGATATTGCAAGTAACATTACCGTATACAATAACCGGAAACGCACAATGTGAATTATTAATGGGTCGGAAATTAAGAACAACATTTGATTTAAGAAGACCAACTTTGAATGAAAAAGTGGAGAACAAGCAAACCGATCTGAAATCCTACCTTGATAAGGGGTCGGTATGGATACGGTACATCCCGGTATAGCCCGTATAGACGATCTTCTCGACGGTCATCGGCTCTCACGATGTCACCCGGTGTGGACACGGCGGTACAATACGGTGCAATGCAATGTGACCGCGGCGTTGTCAAGGGTTCAGTCTGGCATGTTCACTGCCGCCACGGCGTGCCGGGAAGGTCATTTTAATGTTTAAACATGTTTATAAAATAGAATCTCCGTCCCGGCGCATCGCGGTCGGCCACGTTACGTCACGGTACATCTCAGCCTGACTACGGTATCGACCCGGTACGCCACGATACATTCCGGCCTGACTACGGTATCGACCCGGTTAGCCATGTTCGCCACGCCTTAATGCACCGGGTTGTACCGGGGTCCATATGTGACCTATGCTTTAGCAAGCATGGATTAATAGTGAAACAAACGGGACCAGTATCATAATTATGAGATTGAGTTGTAAAATGGCATGGTAGTGGAGTATATTGAATACGGTACAGAAGGGGAAGGGATGTTTCCCGACAGGAAGTGGTACCAGTACCAGTAACTGAAGCGGTGTACAATCTATTAACGAATTGAGAAGTAGCTGAACATGTCCCGGGGCTATCAGCTATAGAAATAAGTCAACCGCAGCCGGTAAACCACCGAATACACAAGACATAGAAAGTGGGACCGGAACTAATTGATAAATCACAAAGGCCTCAACGGAACAGAAAGCAGCCAAATTCAAACTAACTAGTTGATACTACATGTGGAATCCTGAACTAACTTGATACAGACTATAGTGAATCATTTGTGGAATAATACATTATTTCATAGGGACATACATTTCCGTATGCTTTGGCTGTTCAACTATAAATACCATTGATTAGAGTTAGTACAAAGAAGTTTGAAACGTATTGATATTTTCTTTGATGTTATATTAAATAAGTTATTACAGTGTTTAAAAAATGTTTTTCTTGACAGTTAGATCTGCAATACTTGTGTACACGTTAGTGAAAACTGAGGCATCTTTGGTTTCTGAGCCAAAGTGCTCTAAATTCCATTATGAGGAGCAGATGCTATATAAAATGGTTCGCGTAGAGCATGCCATGGAACTCTTGGATATTGAAGTTACGGAAATGGGTGAGAAGATGGAAGCATTTACTGAACTAATGGGTGCAAAGATGGAAGCATTTACTGAAAGCAACTCGGAACTGAGAGAGAAGATTGAGAATAACATAGGAAACTATCGGATTGAATTAGAAGACATAGAAGTGGAGATTGAGAAACAACGCGTTAATATTGTCGCCCTCAAAGGTAAACGAATTACGAAATTCATAAATGCATGTCTCTATTGCACACATAGTGAGAACATATAGTGGATGCAAAAGTTGTAATACGGTACATGTTTTCATGTACTAGTACACAATATCGTTCATTTGGCGCAACAAGTTGAATAGATGAAATGTGTTCATAAATCACTTTATGCATGTTATTGTCGAAAACATAAACCCGTATGTGCAACAACACACATAGCTTCACGTGTGCTACTTGGCAACTAACAATATTGGCGAAACAACTCATATTACTGCACTGCTACTATTTGGCAACTGTCAATGTTGGCGAAACAACTCAAATAAATGCACTGGTACTATTTGGCAACTGTCAATGTTGGCGAAACAACTCATATAACTGCACTGGTACTATTTGGCAACTGTCAATGTTGGCGAAACAACTCATATAACCGCACTGGTACTATTTGGCAACTGTCAATGTTGGCGAAACAACTCATATCACCGCACTGGTACTATTTGGCAACTGACAATGTTGGCGAACAACTCATATCACTGCACTGGTACTATTTGGCAACTGTTAATGTTGGCGAAACAACTCATATAACTGCACTGGTATTATATGGCAACTGTGAATGTTGGCGAAACAACTCATATAACTGCACTGGTACTATTTGGCAACTGTCAATGTTGGCAAAACAACTCATATAACTGCACTGGTATTATTTGGCAACTGTCAATGTTGGCGAAACAACTCATATATTTGCACTGGTATTATTTGGCAACTGTCAATGTTGGCGAAACAACTCATATAACTGCACTGGTATTATTTGCCAATTGTCAATGTTGGCAAAACAACTCATATAACTGCACTAATGCTATTCTGGGATGCACCAAATGCATACAACCGCTGGACTTCGGGAAGGGCCGTAACTAATATTCCCCATCCCGTTTGCCTTTCTTTAATGCACATATATATGTAAAATGAATCGAGCAATACAATATATGATTAAGCTAACTTCTGAACATGTTATTTGGAAGATGTTAAGCCTAAACCGAAACGTTTTCTTCCAGATATCCGATAGAGCTTACATTTTGAGCACGACCGGAAATAAGTCTAAACTGTAAACATTTACAGTACCATCCAATTAGAAATCAAGATTCGCCATGTGACCTAATTAAGCTGTTGTAGCGAAACCCCCAAAATAACACACTAATTGGAATTCAACAGACTTACACAATCTGCTTTGCAGGTGTAACCTTCAACATTTGTAGGTTTCAATGGTTTCAGTTATTGTATTGGCAGCATACCACAGATTAAGGATGATGATGTGATTATATGCACGATGTGTTTCGTGCATGTACGATTGTATAGCCATTAAGTCTTGTGGATCAGTTGCGACCAGTTGTATTTTTTATTTTGAGGATGATGCATTACATTTAATGTATGTTTTCATTATGAGTTTGTCTATATAATGAAATGGAATTCGATCATGCACAGTATACGGTGGCTGCCGATGGCTCCAAAAGGCTTAAACCAGCAGATATGTAGTTGTGGCTATGTTATTTCTGTTGAAGAATCGAAGAGATATTAGGGATCTGGAAAAATGGTTTAGGGGTTCAAACACAAAATACATGCTTAGCAACACTATGATACACTACAGGCTAGTACTATACATACATTTGTTAGGCCATATCCAAGCAAGATTAAAAATGACGCCCCATCACCATCAATGCCAGTAACGTCTGTGGTATAAACGTATATTATATTAGCCCAGTCACCATCAATGCCAGTAGCGTCTGTTGTATAAACGTATATTATATTAACCCAGTCACCATCAATGCCAGTCTGTGGTATAACGTATATTATATTAACCCAGTCACCATCAATGCCAGTCTGTCGTATAACGTATATTATATTAGCCCAGTCACCATCAATGCCAGTCTGTGGTATAAACGTATATTATATTAGCCCAGTCACCATCAATGCCAGTCTGTGGTATAAACGTATATTATATTAGCCCAGTCACCATCAATGCCAGTAGCGTCTGTTGTATAAACGTATATTATATTAGCCCAGTCACCATCAATGCCAGTAGCGTATGTTGTATAAACGTATATTATATTAGCCCAGTCACCATCAATGCCAGTCTGTGGTATAAACGTATATTATATTAGCCCAGTCACCATCAATGCCAGTAGCGTATGTTGTATAAACGTATATTATATTAGCCCAGTCACCATCAATGCCAGTAGCGTATGTTGTATAAACGTATATTATATTAGCCCAGTCACCATCAATGCCAGTCTGTTGTATAAACGTATATTATATTAGCCCAGTCACCATCAATGCCAGTCTGTGGTATAAACGTATATTATATTAGCCCAGTCACCATCAATGCCAGTAGCGTATGTTGTATAAACGTATATTATATTAGCCCAGTCACCATCAATGCCAGTAGCGTATGTTGTATAAACGTATATTATATTAGCCCAGTCACCATCAATGCCAGTAGCGTATGTTGTATAAACGTATATTATATTAGCCCAGTCACCATCAATGCCAGTCTGTGGTATAAACGTATATTATATTAGCCCAGTCACCATCAATGCCAGTAGCGTCTGTTGTATAAACGTATATTATATTAGCCCAGTCACCATCAATGCCAGTAGCGTCTGTTGTATAAACGTATATTATATTAGCCCAGTCACCATCAATGCCAGTCTGTGGTATAAACGTATATTATATTAGCCCAGTCACCATCAATGCCAGTAGCGTCTGTGGTATAAACGTATATTATATTAGCCCAGTCACCATCAATGCCAGTAGCGTCTGTTGTATAAACGTATATTATATTAGCCCAGTCACCATCAATGCCAGTCTGTGGTATAAACGTATATTATATTAACCCAGTCCCCATCAATGCCAGTCTGTGGTATAAACGTATATTATATTAGCCCAGTCACCATCAATGCCAGTCTGTGGTATAAACGTATATTATATTAGCCCCGTCACCATCAATGCCAGTAGCGTCTGTTGTATAAACGTATATTATATTAGCCCAGTCACCATCAATGCCAGTCTGTTGTATGAACGTATATTATATTAGCCCAGTCACCATCAATGCCAGTCTGTGGTATAGACGTATATTATATTTGCCCAGTCACCATCAATGCCAGTAGCGTATGTTGTATAAACGTATATTATATTAGCCCAGTCACCATTAATGCCAGTAGCGTATGTTGTATAAACGTATATTATATTAGCCCAGTCACCATCAATGCCAGTAGCGTATGTTGTATAAACGTATATTATATTAGCCCAGTCACCATCAATGCCAGTCTGTGGTATAAACGTATATTATATTAGCCCAGTCACCATCAATGCCAGTAGCGTCTGTTGTATAAACGTATATTATATTAGCCCAGTCACCATCAATGCCAGTATCGTCTGTTGTATAAACGTATATTATATTAGCCCAGTCCCCATCAATGCCAGTCTGTGGTATAAACGTATATTATATTAGCCCAGTCACCATTAATGCCAGTAGCCTATGTTGTATAAACGTATATTATATTAGCCCAGTTACCATCAATGCCAGTCTGTGGTATAAACGTATATTATATTAGCCCAGTCACCATCAATGCCAGTAGCGTCTGTTGTATAAACGTATATTATATTAGCCCAGTCCCCATCAATGCCAGTCTGTGGTATAAACGTATATTATATTAACCCAGTCCCCATCAATGCCAGTCTGTGGTATAAACGTATATTATATTAGCCCAGTCACCATCAATGCCAGTCTGTGGTATAAACGTATATTATATTAGCCCGTCACCATCAATGCCAGTAGCGTCTGTTGTATAAACGTATATTATATTAGCCCAGTCACCATCAATGCCAGTCTGTTGTATAAACGTATATTATATTAGCCCAGTCACCATCAATGCCAGTAGCGTCTGTGGTATAAACGTATATTATATTAGCCCAGTCACCATCAATGCCAGTAGCATCTGTGGTATAAACGTATATTATATTAGCCCAGTCACCATCAATGCCAGTAGCGTCTGTTGTATAAACGTATATTATATTAACCCAGTCACCATCAATGCCAGTCTGTGGTATAACGTATATTATATTAACCCAGTCACCATCAATGCCAGTCTGTGGTATAACGTATATTATATTAGCCCAGTCACCATCAATGCCAGTCTGTGGTATAAACGTATATTATATTAGCCCAGTCACCATCAATGCCAGTCTGTGGTATAAACGTATATTATATTAGCCCAGTCACCATCAATGCCAGTAGCGTCTGTTGTATAAACGTATATTATATTAGCCCAGTCACCATCAATGCCAGTAGCGTGTTGTATAAACGTATATTATATTAGCCCAGTCACCATCAATGCCAGTCTGTTGTATAAACGTATATTATATTAGCCCAGTCACCATCAATGCCAGTAGCGTATGTTGTATAAACGTATATTATATTAGCCCAGTCACCATCAATGCCAGTAGCGTATGTTGTATAAACGTATATTATATTAGCCCAGTCACCATCAATGCCAGTAGCGTATGTTGTATAAACGTATATTATATTAGCCCAGTCACCATCAATGCCAGTCTGTTGTATAAACGTATATTATATTAGCCCAGTCACCATCAATGCCAGTAGCGTCTGTGGTATAAACGTATATTATATTAGCCCAGTCACCATCAATGCCAGTAGCATCTGTGGTATAAATGTATATTATATTAGCCCAGTCACCACCGATGCCAGTAGCGTCTGTGGTATAAACGTATATTATATTAACCCAGTCACCATCAATGCCAGTCTGTGGTATAACGTATATTATATTAACCCAGTCACCATCAATGCCAGTCTATCGTATAACGTATATTATATTAGCCCAGTCACCATCAATGCCAGTCTGTGGTATAAACGTATATTATATTAGCCCAGTCGCAATCAATGCCAGTCTGTGGTATATACGTATATTATATTTGCCCAGTCACCATCAATGCCAGTAGCGTCTGTTGTATAAACGTATATTATATTAGCCCAGTCACCATCAATGCCAGTAGCTATGTTGTATAAACGTATATTATATTAGCCCAGTCACCATCAATGCCAGTCTGTGGTATAGACGTATATTATATTTGCCCAGTCACCATCAATGCCAGTAGCGTATGTTGTATAAACGTATATTATATTAGCCCAGTCACCATTAATGCCAGTAGCGTATGTTGTATAAACGTATATTATATTAGCCCAGTCACCATCAATGCCAGTAGCGTATGTTGTATAAACGTATATTATATTAGCCCAGTCACCATCAATGCCAGTCTGTGGTATAAACGTATATTATATTAGCCCAGTCACCATCAATGCCAGTAGCGTCTGTTGTATAAACGTATATTATATTAGCCCAGTCACCATCAATGCCAGTATCGTCTGTTGTATAAACGTATATTATATTAGCCCAGTCCCCATCAATGCCAGTCTGTGGTATAAACGTATATTATATTAGCCCAGTCACCATTAATGCCAGTAGCCTATGTTGTATAAACGTATATTATATTAGCCCAGTTACCATCAATGCCAGTCTGTGGTATAAACGTATATTATATTAGCCCAGTCACCATCAATGCCAGTAGCGTCTGTTGTATAAACGTATATTATATTAGCCCAGTCACCATCAATGCCAGTCTGTGGTATAAACGTATATTATATTAACCCAGTCCCCATCAATGCCAGTCTGTGGTATAAACGTATATTATATTAGCCCAGTCACCATCAATGCCAGTCTGTGGTATAAACGTATATTATATTAGCCCAGTCACCATCAATGCCAGTCTGTGGTATAAACGTATATTATATTAGCCCAGTCACCATCAATGCCAGTAGCGTCTGTTGTATAAACGTATATTATATTAGCCCAGTCACCATAATGCCAGTCTGTTGTATAAACGTATATTATATTAGCCCAGTCACCATCAATGCCAGTCTGTGGTATAAACGTATATTATATTTGCCCAGTCACCATCAATGCCAGTAGCGTATGTTGTATAAACGTATATTATATTAGCCCAGTCACCATCAATGCCAGTAGCGTATGTTGTATAAACGTATATTATATTAGCCCAGTCACCATCAATGCCAGTAGCGTATGTTGTATAAACGTATATTATATTAGCCCAGTCACCATCAATGCCAGTCTGTTGTATAAACGTATATTATATTAGCCCAGTCACCATCAATGCCAGTAGCGTCTGTGGTATAAACGTATATTATATTAGCCCAGTCACCATCAATGCCAGTAGCATCTGTGGTATAAACGTATATTATATTAGCCCAGTCACCATCAATGCCAGTAGCGTCTGTGGTATAAACGTATATTATATTAACCCAGTCACCATCAATGCCAGTCTGTGGTATAACGTATATTATATTAACCCAGTCACCATCAATGCCAGTCTGTGGTATAACGTATATTATATTAGCCCAGTCACCATCAATGCCAGTCTGTGGTATAAACGTATATTATATTAGCCCAGTCCCATCAATGCCAGTCTGTGGTATAAACGTATATTATATTAGCCCAGTCACCATCAATGCCAGTAGCGTCTGTTGTATAAACGTATATTATATTAGCCCAGTCACCATCAATGCCAGTAGCTTGTTGTATAAACGTATATTATATTAGCCCAGTCACCATCAATGCCAGTCTGTGGTATAAACGTATATTATATTAGCCCAGTCACCATCAATGCCAGTAGCGTATGTTGTATAAACGTATATTATATTAGCCCAGTCACCATCAATGCCAGTAGCGTATGTTGTATAAACGTATATTATATTAGCCCAGTCACCATCAATGCCAGTCTTGTGGTATAAACGTATATTATATTAGCCCAGTCACCATCAATGCCAGTAGCGTCTGTTGTATAAACGTATATTATATTAGCCCAGTCACCATCAATGCCAGTAC
This sequence comes from Archivesica marissinica, assembly GCA_014843695.1. Classification (NCBI taxonomy): domain Eukaryota; kingdom Metazoa; phylum Mollusca; class Bivalvia; order Venerida; family Vesicomyidae; genus Archivesica; species Archivesica marissinica. Next base: position 28,828,805 of record CM026391.1, on the reverse strand, counting down.
GTCTGTTGTATAAACGTATATTATATTAGCCCAGTCACCATCAATGCCAGTCTGTGGTATAAACGTATATTATATTAGCCCAGTCACCATTAATGCCAGTAGCCTATGTTGTATAAACGTATATTATATTAGCCCAGTCACCATCAATGCCAGTCTGTGGTATAAACGTATATTATATTAGCCCAGTCACCATCAATGCCAGTAGCGTCTGTTGTATAAACGTATATTATATTAGCCCAGTCACCATCAATGCCAGTCTGTGGTATAAACGTATATTATATTAACCCAGTCACCATCAATGCCAGTCTGTGGTATAAACGTATATTATATTAGCCCAGTCACCATCAATGCCAGTCTGTGGTATAAACGTATATTATATTAGCCCAGTCACCATCAATGCCAGTAGCGTCTGTTGTATAAACGTATATTATATTAGCCCAGTCACCATCAATGCCAGTCTGTTGTATAAACGTATATTATATTAGCCCAGTCACCATCAATGCCAG